>CM040117.1:235761734-236144979 GCA_022559845.1 Amorphophallus konjac
AGAGAAACGGACGCACCGCCCACGGCCAAACTCATGACCAAGGCAAACGGAACTTCCGGACACCAAAGACACGGTCACGGAACTCCACGGGGTGCCCAGGACGCACACACGGCCCAAGGGAAACACCCAACAACAGGCAAGATCCCGCTAGGGACACCTAGCGCGACACGGAAGAACGCGCTAGGGAACCCTAGCGCAATAGGGAAGATCGCGCTAGGTCTCCCTAGCGCGACAGGGACCATCGCGCTAAGTCCTCCTAGCGCGACAAGGATGATCGCGCTAGGACCCTATAGCGCGACACGAACCACCAAACTGTTCATCTTCTCCGATGAACGCGCTCGGTCGGGGCAGCGCGACCTCCAAGAACGCGCTACTGGAGTATAGCGCGTTCTCAGTCCGCGGCCGAAAACGGTAAGAACGCCCAAAAATTCTAACCACGCCCCCATACCTCCATAGGAGAGGGGGAAAACAAAGGGGAAGACCCCTGGGGACCCCTAGCATGATTCTAGGCCCTCAACATACGAATCCATGCATTGAATCCCTAGATCGGGCGAGCTCTCCCCAAATCATGGAAAAACCCAAAAATGCTCAAATGATCCCCTCTCGGCCTCCCGCGGCCTATAAATCACGGAAAAGATCGGCATGAGGCTAAGGAACGTCACCCTACCTCGATGGAGCGAATGCTCCGCCAGATCGATCATGAATCACGAAGAATGCTCGAAGCTTCACGAACTCCCCACGCTCCCCACGCTTGCCGCACGCCCACGAGATCGTCTCACCGTCGCCCACGCGTCCGCGCCGTCGCCCCGCCGCCGTCCGTAGCCGGAGAGGGGCTTGCCGCGTCCGAATGGGAGAGAGGGAGAGAGAGGAGGGCTCACGGTGGGAAGAAACGGAGGAAGGAGAAGAAGAAGAAAGAGAAAGGAGAAAGAAAAAGAATTAGGCTTTATAGAAAATCTGAATTTTCGGAAAAATATCGAAAAATAGAAAAATACATTTCTGGAATCCTTGGAACGCACCGATCGCAACGGCACCACTCGTGCCCGGGTGAACGGCCCAGTTAACCCGCAGCGAGCGTCCGAAGGAAAAGCCGAAACCCGCGCCGGAAATCGGAAAACACGCGCGGAAAAGCCGCGGAACGCCTCCGGGCCTCCGAAACGACTCCGGATCGCGCCGATCCGAACACGAAAGATGTCCGAAACGAAATTTTGGACACAACAGAGTCGGACACTCCGAAAACCAGATCCGGGACCCACGAAGAAGGATCCGAAAGGTCCGGGATATTACAGCCCTCCCCCCTTAAGGAATTTCGTCCTCGAAATTGAGAACAACCAAAGGGGAAAGAAGAGGAAGACTCACTCAAACAGATACGGGAACTGCTGACGCATCTCGTCCTCACGTTCCCACAAAGCCTCACCACCAGAGTGTCGCTGCCACACGACCTTTACCAAGGGAATGACCTTGTTCCGCAGGCGCTGCTCTCGCCTATCCTCCACGCGGATCGGAAACTCTGGGAGAGAAAGATCTGGAGTCACCTCAGGCCAAACAGAAAACTCAAGCACATGAGAGTCATCGGGCATATACTTCCGCAACATCGAGACGTGAAACACGTCATGCACCGACGTCAACTCAGGAGGTAACTGCAACCGGTAAGCAACCTCACCGATGCGTTCCACAATCACGAAAGGACCAATATAGCGGGGACTCAGCTTCCCACGCCGTCCAAAACGCATCACCCCCTTCATCGGAGAAACTCTCAAGAACACACGATCGCCCACGGCGAACTCGAGAGGCTGCCGCCTACGGTCAGCATAGCTCTTCTGCCGACTCTGGGCCGCCAACATGTTCTGACGAACCAGGTGCACAACATCCACACATTGCTGCACCAATTCTGGCCCCGTCAAAACACGCTCACCCACCTCAAACCAATCAAGTGGAGTCCGACAAGGACGCCCATACAGAGCCTCATAGGGAGCCATGCCGATGCTCGAATGATAGCTGTTGTTATAGGCAAACTCCACCAACGGTAGGTGATGAATCCAACTCTCCTGCCACTCCAGGCAGTAGGATCTCAGCATGTCCTCCAAGGTCTGAATGGTCCTCTCAGACTGACCATCTGACTGTGGATGATACGCCGAGCTAAACGCCAACTCCGTGCCAAGAGCTCGCTGGAAACCCCTCCAGAATCCAGAAGTGAAGCGCGGATCTCGATCCAACACGATCAAAATGGGAATCCCATGCAACGGCACGATCCGCTCCACATACAAACGAGCCAACCTGGACACGCTCCAGCTGACCTTGACCGGTAACAGCCGCGTCACCTTCGTCAGCCGATCCACCAGCAACCAAATCCTGTCCTGCCCACTCGGGGTCCTTGGCAACCCCACCACAAAATCCGTGGTTACATGGTCCCACTTCCAAGCAGGAACATCCAAGGGCTGGAGAGTACCGCCTGGTCGCTGATGCTCCGTCTTCACCTGCTGACAGATCAGGCACCTGGCCACAAATTCGGCAACATCTCTCTTCATGCCAGGCCACCAGAACTGTCTCCGCAAGTTCCGATACATCTTCGTCGCACCCGGGTGCACAGTGTACCTGCTCCCATGAGCCTCGCGTAACACCGCACGACGAACCTGCTCCTCAGCTGGGACGTACAACCTGCCACAAAACCTCGCAGCACCGTCCTCGCCGAGCTCTACGTCAGCCATAGCCAGAATCCGGGGCAACTCAGGGTCCGCATGCTGAGCCTCTGTCACCTGACGACGGATAACAGGAGTGACAGTCAGACTCGCAAGCACTGCCAACCCTGGCTCCTGGGGAATCTTGAGCCTGAAAGATACTTCGGGCACTTGTTCCCAGAGCCTCCACTTCCTCAGCATCAAGGTACTGACCGCAACCTTCCGACTCAAGGCATCGGCAACGACATTCATCCTGCCCGGCTGATAAGACAGGGTGAAGTCATAGTCCTTCATGAACTCCATCCAACGCCTCTGTCTGAGGTTCAGATCTCTCTGCGAGAACACATACCTCAAACTCTGATGGTCAGTGAACACCTCGAACTTCTCACCGTACAGATAATGCCTCCAGATCTTCAGCGCGAAGATCACTGCTGCCAACTCAAGATCATGGGTAGGGTAGTTCTCCTCATGGGGCTTTAGCTGCCGAGATGCATAAGCCACCACTCTACCATGCTGCATCAAAACAGCACCCAGTCCAACGCCGGAAGCATCTGTACACACCACAAAACCTCCCGATCCAGAAGGCAAAACCAACACCGGAGCCGAGGTGAGCAATCTCTTCAATTCCCTGAAGCTCTGCTCACACTCCTCGGACCAAACGAAAGGCACATCCTTCCGCGTGAGCCTAGTCATCGGGGTCGCAATGCGAGAAAAATCCTGGATAAACCGGCGATAATAACCCGCAAGCCCCATGAAACTCCGGATCTCCGTCACCGACCTCGGCCTCGGCCACTGCATCACTGCCTCGACCTTGGCGGGATCCACGGAAATGACATCACCAGAAATCACGTGTCCCAGAAAGTGCACCTCGCTGAGCCAAAACTCGCACTTGCTGAGCTTCGCATACAACTGGTGATCTCGCAACGTCTGCAGCACCACACCCAAATGGTACGCATGCTCCTCAGCAGACCGCGAATAAACAAGGATGTCATCCACAAAGATGACCACGAACTGGTCCAAATACGGATGAAACACCCTCTGCATCAAGTCCATGAAGGCAGCTGGGGCATTGGTGAGCCCAAACGGCATCACCAGAAACTCATAATGCCCGTACCTCATACTGAACGCAGTCTTCTCCACATCGGACTCGCGAATTCTCAGCTGATAGTAACCGGATCGCAAATCAATCCGCGAGAACACTCGCGCAGACTGCAGCTGGTCGAACAAATCATCAATCCGCGGCAACGGATATTTGTTCTTAATGGTTACGTCATTCAGCTGCCGATAGTCAATGCACAACTGCAGACTACCGTCCTTCTTCTTCACGAACAACACGGGCGCACCCCAAGGGGAAAAGCTCAGATGAATATACCCCTTGGCTAACAGCTCTTGCAACTGCGCCCTCAACTCCCTCAACTCAGCGGGGGCCATACGGTAGGGAGCCTTCGCCAAAGGTCCAGTACCAGGTACAACCTCGATCACGAAATCGATCTCCCGCTGGGGAGGTAATCCAGGCAACTCCTCAGGAAAAACATCGGGAAACTCGCACACCACCGCAATGTCCTCGACATCCGGCTCCATCCGATCAGACGCAACCACTGACGCGAGAAAACCCTGACAACCAGAATCAAGCAATCGACGAGCTCGAATAGCAGAGATAAGAAATCGAGAAGAGGTGGAACGGATACCTTGGAAATAGAAGGTCCTCTTGCTCAGATGCTGGAAGTAGACCCTCTTCATCCCACAATCCACCACCGCACCATGGGTCTCGAGCCAATCCATGCCTAGAATCACGTCGTAATCCCGAAGCTGCAACGAATACAACCTGCCTGGCATACTCTGCCCATCGATCCACACCGGAACCTGGTCGAAGCAATACGGAGTGACCATAAAATCACCCGAAGGCAACTCCACTGCCAAATCACAGGACAACTGGGTCACCGGCTCCTCGACGCTCGACGTGAAATCCTCCGAAATAAACGAATGAGACGCGCCAGAATCGAACAAAACCCGAGCCGCACAACCCAAAATCTGAACGGTACCTTCCACGAGCTGCGACGCCACTGCCTCTGCCCTGGTCAAGTGCGTGATCTGGCCACGAGCCCTCTGCCTGCCTCCCACACTAGCTGACCTGGGTAGCGGCGGATACTGTCCCTGCTGCTGCTGCTGCTGGGGAACCTGCTGCTGCGGCGGCCTCTGAGGACAGTCACGCGCCATGTGCCCTGGCTGGTCACACCGAAAACAGATAATCGGCGCCGTGCACTGCCTGCCTGGGTGGGTCCCACCACACCGTGGACAAGGTCCTCGTGATCCACCCACTGATCCCTGACGCTGCAAAGGAATCGGCTGTTGTACACTGCCCGATGAAGCCTGCCCCTGATCTATGGACTTCTTCTTGCCGAACCCCTTCTTGAAAAACTTCTTGACCTTCGAGCCGAAGGACGCAGATCCTGTCACCGAAGCTGCATGTGCCGGCACTCCTGAACCACTCATCGCATGATGGAAGGAACCCTGCTGCTGGGTAGCCGACTGCTGGCTGCGACCTGACAAAGACTGCCCCTGGCTGATCGGTCCTCGAGTCCTCTGCATATCCATCTCCAGGGAAATCGCAACATGAGACGCTGTCTCTAGATCAGTGGCCCCATTCGCGATCAAATGGTGCCTCAGCTCCAGCCTCAAGCCCTGCACAAACTGCGTGGTCCTCACCCTCTCATGCTCCATGATATGAGGTGCGTACCGACCCAGCTCGACAAATCGGGCCCTGTACTGCAACACGGACATGTCACCCTGCACCAGCTCCAGAAACTCCCGCATCCGCTGCGTAGCAACAACATCTGGACAGTACGTAAGCTCGAAAGCACTAACAAAGTCACCCCACTCGACCTGCTCAAGTGGACGAAGCTGAAAGGACGTCTTCCACTCGGAAGACCACCACCTCCGAGCCGTACCCTACAACTGGTTATAGGCCAACACCACTCTGTCCTCGGCAGTACTCTTCGCAGAACTGAACACCCGCTCCATCTCATCGAGCCAATCACGAGCCGCATCAGGGTCTGCCTGGCCGCTAAAGTAAGGTGGATGGAACTGCATGAAGTCCCTCACCGCTCGGCCTGGCCCACCCCTAGCTGACGAGCCCTCAGCAGCCTCTCCGCCAAACTGCTGAGACATGAGATGGTAAATGCCACGGAAGAAATCCTCGGCCCCCGGAGCTCTCGCAGCATCCGCAGCCTCGGTAGCTCCCGGAACTCTGCTATGCTCCTCCTGATCCCTCTGGACCCCCTGCTGGATCTCCTGACCTCCAGCCGATTGCCCCTGCTGAGAGTGAGAACTCCTCCTCGGCGCCATACTCGCTCCTGAAGCACAAGACAGAAAACACGGAAACGGCAAGGTCAAAAAAGAAAACGCGCGGTGCCCAATGCCAGCGTCACCTGTACATCATCGCTGTGGACTAGTGGACCACTACAATTACCTATGATTCTCATGTAATTCCACAACCGCGCTCTGATACCAGCTGTAACGACCCGAGAATCCGATTACCGGGAAGGCCCGATAACCCGAGACTCGCACCGCAACCCACGAGCCCGAAGACTCGGAAGGGTGAAAAGGATGGTGTGGAAACTACGCAAGCATCACAGATAATTGTAGAAATTAAGCAGTTATAATATTAAGCAGGAAATAAATTAACAATTTACATGGTCCACAATAAAATAACAACAACAGCAACAGTAGTCCACGACTAGTACAGTGACAAGAAAGAAAAGTACAGCTACACGGGGCATCCCCCGGCTCTGACCTCTGGCACTACCTCTGGACACCCGCACCACGCTGCGCTCCTGACGCGCTCCCCGAAGGTGGCGCCTCACCTGAAACACGGTGAAAACACGTAGGGAATGAGTCTCGGAACAAGACTTAGTAGGGATCACTCGAACCCTACCTCGAAAAAACGAGAAACCACTACTCTAGCGGTAGGAAAGTACCTCGGAAAGGAAAGCCCTGTACTCTACAGAACTAGACCCTACGGCACGCAAACAGACGCACGTGCCACGGTACGAGAGGACCGAAACTCAACGGTCGAACCGCCAAAACCCGAAGGTCGGAAACACACGACTGACAGTCTGCCACTCCGTACTCGACAGGAGTACCACCCACTAGAAGCACAGCCGGTAGCGTCCCCTGACGTCTTACACCGCACCGCAGGTGAACCGCCTGACGTGGTAGGTCCTACCCGAGGCGCGAACACCGTACGAGTAATCACAAACAAGTGACTAGCTGGGGTCACGCCCGTCGACGTGGGTCCAACCGCCCCCAACCACGTGTGCAGACACAGACCACGCGTCCCAGGTCTGGCCCTCTGACCGGTTTTCCCCTCAGCCGGACTCTGGCTGCAAGACGTGGGGCCCAACGGTAACCGGTCCACAAACCGTCTCGAAAGGTCGGCCCGTACACCACTCCCTGGTGCGACTAGCACCCGCGTACTAGTAGGCTACGACTAGTGGAGGGTCATTGAAGGAGTAGACTCTCGAGTCAACGGAAAACGACGTCCGAGTCCGACAACGTGTGGGAATCACCCCACGCACTAGCTCCGTCAACGGGGCCACGGTCGGAGAGAAACGGACGCACCGCCCACGGCCAAACTCATGACCAAGGCAAACTGAACTTCCGGACACCAAAGACACGGTCACGGAACTCCACAGGGTGCCCGGGACGCACACACGGCCCAAGGGAAACACCCAACAACAGGCAAGATCGCGCTAGGGACACCTAGCGCGACACGGAAGAACGCGCTAGGGAACCCTAGCGCAACAGGGAAGATCGCGCTAGGTCTCTGATGTGACACAAGTATAGGGTATGCAGCAAGCAAACGCAAACCTCGGACCTAATCCGCATTCACAATCACATAGCAAGTAAAATGATAAATTGAGACCGAAACGCCGACGCACACTCGCAAGCCCCGGGTAACTATATGATGCTAGAAGGAGGTGATGGATCAAGACCCTAACTGGTAGAGTGCCAGCAGGGCTAGGGTTATCCTCCCGAGGGTACGTGGCCCACACTTTGGGGCTGGCCGGTGCCACTTGGGGCACAAGGTCCCACTCTCTCACGATGACCACGGTGACCACTCAATGATGATGGCTCCGGGAACGGGCACTCACTCTCTTACGCAACGGAGCTATGTCTACGGATATTAAACAAACAGACACTAATATAAATGGAGCAAAGTTTTAGAGCTCACCTGGTTGGTTTGAAGAAACCAACCCCGTTTGGAGACGTGGGCGAGCGGGGAAGTGTGATCCCCGCACACTGCGCCGATGAAGCTTGGGCTGCTAGTTACATGAACTACACCCCACGCAGGAGGGTTGAACTAGGGGTGGGGTAATCACAATTACATCAAACACTACCTCCACGCAGGGAGGGGCGCTAAGCCGGCCAGGCGAGAGAGAGAATTCCGCCGAGGACGACGGAACGGGCGCTGACGTGGTTCTGCCCACTTGTTGTTGGAGGGGACAGGAGGTCGCTGTTGCAGTCGTAGCTTGCTCTCAGGAATTTTTCCGATGGCGAGATCAGTGAGGATGGCTTCGTAACAGGTACAGGGATGCCTCAGATTTATGTCAAATTCTTCTGCCGTTGCTGGTGGTCGTGGTGGAGACTCGAACAGGACGTTGGAATCTGGGGTTGGCAGCTTCAGAATGGATGCAGCCGGATGCAGAAGTTGTACCTGGGGCTTCCGGACTCAGAATCTCGATCCGTCGGAGTTTTTGGATCCGTGGACAAGTCCTCTGCACAGCAAAACTGACGGAGACTCCTTCTGAGGTCGGGGTGGACAGGAGAGATCCATTGAGTGGGATCTGGTCACGGCAGACAGCAGGAGGCAGACCCGAACGACGGTGGGAGAAAATTTGGAACTCTAGCTCCCGGAGGCCGAACGGGGTTCCGTTTCTTGCTCCTGATCGGGGATAGGGAGAGGAAGATCTTTGGAGAAGAAACTTCAGTCTGGATCTGTCGCTGTCGACCGTGGTTGAGCTTCTAGTCGGACTCTGGTGCTCTGCAGCTAGTTCCAGACGCTGTCGGAGGAGATCGGCTCTCACGGGTGGCCACGAACTCGGAACGGAGTGCTTCCACTTCGCCTGGGAAGAGGACTGGGAGACCTTTCCAGAATGGTACACCTTGCCTTCAGAAGCCACTGTATGTGTTCGGGGGAGCCTCTGCAAGACGTGTCTTCTTCTGCTACCTGTAGTGGGGCAGGATGTAGGAGAGGGGGTGGGATGGAGGCATGGGAGGCTAGTGTTTGGTGGAGGTGGAGAGGGTGGGGGTGTTCGTAGGTGGCAGGGGGGGTTGTGTGGGAGTGGAGGAAGGGGTGGAGCAGGGGTGTGAAGGGGCAGGAGGGTGGAGAGGAAGTGGGGGCCGAAGCTAGTGGAGGTGGAGGTGGGGTTCGGCCATGGCAAGGATGTAAGAGGGGGGGGTGGCTGTTTGCGCAATAGGTGGAGGGGGGGCTGGAGTTTGAATGGTCTTGGGGTGTGAATGAAGGTGTGGGGGAGTGGGAAGGTTGCTTGGGGAAGAGGGAGGGGTGTATTGGAGGTGGGGAAGGTGTATGGGAAATAGGAAGAGTCACTTGGGAAGGGGAGGGAATTGATGGGGGTTAAGTGGCCTAGGGGAGGTGAAAGGTTGGAGGGGGAGGTGGCAGCTGAGGTGGAGGAGAGAGAGAGGAGGTGAAGGGGCAGGTTCGCCCTTGGGAGAGAGAGAGAAGGGGGAGGAGAGAGAGGGGGATCCGCCCCAAGGAGAGAGAGAGGGAGAGAGAACTAGAGAGAGAGAGGGGGATTGCAATTATGCTCAATTCTTCAAATCTTCATTACCTTCTCAAGTGGGAGTTGGGGTTCTATATATAGGGAACCCAACTTTGTACAAAAGCCCTTGAGAAAAAGGGAAATAACAGATAACCAAGGGTGCAAGAAGGGGGCGCCCATGGGCCTAGCTCCCTAATGGGCCAAAAGACCAGACAAGTCCAATATGATGACCCACTAAAGAGCTCCTAGGGCAAGACTCAAAAATAGAAGTGAAATACATCAAAAGGACTCAACAAAGGAGAAAATACATCAAGATGTCTATAGTAGTGAGATCCAGTGCCGTCGAGGCCCCATCAAGTCATCCTATCCGTCTCCAGAGGGGAGAGATGTGTCGAGCCAGAGGGAGCTCTGAGTGATGTCCCCATCAGTCTCCCTAGCGCGACAGGGACCATCGCGCTAGGTCCTCCTAGCGCGACAAGGATGATCGCGCTAGGACCCTATAGCGCGACACGAACCGCCAAACTGTTCATCTTCTCCGATGAACGCGCTCGGTCGGGGCAACGCGACCTCCAAGAACGCGCTACTGGAGTATAGCGCGTTCTCAGTCCGCGGCCGAAAATGGTAAGAACGCCCAAAAATTCTAACCACGCCCCCATACCTCCATAGGAGAGGGGGAAAACAAAGGGGAAGACCCCTGGGGACCCATAGCATGATTCTAGGCCCTCAAAATATGAATCCATGCATTGAATCCCTAGATCGGGCGAGCTCTCCCCAAATCATGGAAAAACCCAAAAACGCTCAAATGATCCCCTCTCGGCCTCCCCGCGGCCTATAAATCACGGAAAAGATCGGCATGAGGTTAAGGAACGTCACCCTACCTCGATGGAGCGAATGCTCCGCCGGATCGATCACGAATCACGAAGAATGCTCGAAGCTTCACGAACTCCCCACGCTCCCCACGCTTGCCGCACGCCCACGAGATCGTCTCACCGTCGCCCACGCGTCCGCGCCGTCGCCCCGCCGCCGTCCGTAGCCGGAGAGGGGCTTGCCGCGTCCGAATGGGAGAGAGGGAGAGAGAGGAAGGCTCACGGTGGGAAGAAACGGAGGAAGGAGAAGAAGAAGAAAGAGAAAGGAGAAAGAAAAAGAAAAAGAATTAGGCTTTATAGAAAATCCGAATTTTCAGAAAAATATCAAAAAATAGAAAAATACATTTCTGGAATCCTCGGAACGCACCGATCGCAACGGCACCACTCGTGCCCGGGTGAACGGCCCAGTTAACCCGCAGCGAGCGTCCGAAGGAAAAGCCGAAACCCACGCCGAAAATCGGAAGACACGCGCGGAAAAGCCGCGGAACGCCTCCGGGCCTCCGAAACGACTCCGGATCGCGCCGATCCGAACACGAAAGATGTCCGAAACGAAATTTCGGACACAACAGAGCTGGACACTCCGAAAACCAGATCCGGGACCCACGAAGAAGGATCCGAAAGGTCAGGGATATTACAACTACCGCACAAAGACAAGAGTACCAACCCACTAGAAGCAAGGTCGGATGCGTCCACTGACGGTTTAAACCGAGCCTCGGGTGTCTCCCTCCGGCCCAGCGGGAACTGAGACACCGTACAAGTAACCACAAAACAAGTGACTAGCTGGAGTCGCTTGTCAGCGCGGGTCCAACCGCCCCCAACCACGTGTGCACACACAGACCGCACGTCCCAGGTCTGGCCCTCTGACTGGTTTTCTCCTCAGCCGGACTCTGGCTGCAAGACATGGGGCCCAACAGAAACCAGTCTAAAACCGTCTCTCGGGGTAGCCTCGCCACCACTACCTGGTGGGACCACTCTCGTGTCAGAAGGCTACGACTAGTGGAGGGTCACTGAGAGAGTAGACTCTCTAGTCAACGGAAAACAACGTCTAAATCGAACAAAGTACAAGGGTCGCTCCTCGTACCAACACCGACTCACGGCGACACAAGCCGAGAACACCAACTCCCGGGCTCCCACGGCACCCTAACATGTGGACCCCACATGATGCCCAGCATCAGTCAGACCACGGGTCAGCACGCGGATCGAAATCCACTAACTTGGGACTCGAATCGGCAAAACATAACTTCGGTTAAGCATAACCGCTGGCGGCCTACTATTGGGCCGCCACAAGAATTAGTGGTCCAACATTAGGCCGCCACATGGACTTTAGCGGTCCAACGATAGGCCGCCACACCCTGGGTCACGAAGGCACAAGCGGTCCTATATAGGGCCGCCACAGGTATGAGGCGGGCGCACCTTCGGCCGCCAGACCCAAAAAGCCTCCAACGGTCAAAAACCAACGGTCAAAACGCCCCGAAGACCACGCTGGCCAACTTGGCTTAGCGGTCGGACTCTCGTCCGCCACATGGGCTCTGGCGGTTCATCGTATGGTCGCCACGCCCAACCCACGTACGGGAAAACTGAAACGGTTGAACGGGGACCGCCTGAAGGGTGTAGCGGTCACTGGAAGGGCCGCCACAGCCTCCGAAAATCGAGAACGGCGGGAAAACCCCAAATTCGCCATTCCACGCCCCATTCACCCCTGGGTGAAGGGCAAAAAAAATGGAAACTTGTTCCCAAGTCCCTAATGCATCATTTGATGCCATCAAACCCCGAAAACATACATTGAAACGCTAGATCGAGCGCTCGAACCCGAAATCATGCTTTTCCCTTCCCGGCTCAAAATAACCCTCTCTCGGCTTTGCCTCGGCCTATAAATCACGGGGAAGGAAGACATGGAGCTAGGGAACGTCACCATACCTCGGATTCGTCCGAAACGCACCGGATCGCCGCCGATCCACGAAGAAAGCTTTTAGAACCCTCGAACCTTCACGAAATCCCACGAGCCACACGCCGCCACGATCGCCTCGCCGCCGCCGTCGTCTCTGCGCCGTCGCCTCACCGCCGTTTGCAGTCGGAGGGAAGCGCCGCCGTGGTCATGCCGGAGGAAGAGAGAGAGGAAGGGGGTGCGGTCGCTCATGGGAGAGAAGGAAGAAGGAGAAAGAAGAAGAATAGAAAAAGGAAAAAGAAATGGGGATTTATATAAAATCTGAATTTTCTGAAAAACATGGAAAATAGAAAAAATATACCCCCACGATCGTTGGAACGCGCTGATCGCCATGGTACCATCCCTGAGTAGCTGAATTACTCGGTTCACCCGTTACGGGGTTCCGTAGGTCCTATCAGGGAAAAACACAAGAAACCACGGAACACACTCCGGGACCTCCGAAACGCACGGATCCGAACCCGAAAGATGTCTGAAAAATAATTTCGGACACAACCACAGTAAATTCTCCGATAAAATAAATCCGGGACCGGAAAAGAAGGATCCGAAAGGTCTGATATATTACAGCAACGGTCGGGAGGGGAGCAGGGGTGTCACGGGAGAGAAAGGGAAGAAGAAGAAATAAGAAAATAAAAAGGGTTTATTATATAGAAATCTGGAAAATCCACAAAATATGAAAAATTAGACAAAATCATTTTCCCTATCCTTTAAACACGCTCGACACACAGGTGACGTCATGGAGTTGGATAACGCAACGGTTCATCCCGTACAGGGTTCCGAAGGCTCGTTAGGGAAAAACACGCGTAAATCATAAAACGCTCTCCGGGACCCCTGAAAGTGATCCGAAACCAGCGGATCAAGATCCAAAAAATATCTGAAAAATCCGGGGCATTACACGGGGCCTGGTGGGATCTTCAACCACGGTTGCTGGTGTTGCGGTAGCTTCCACGGGGGGCCTTGGCTTTGTATATCCCTTCCCACAGACGGCATCAAAAAGTGTAGAGATGGAAAAATGGTCTTTCGAACCTCGTACCACACTTTTATGATTTATTCGATTAGGGAAGAACGTCTAGGCACCCGTGGAAGCCTGCAAACACTGGAAAGAAGGTGCCAGAAGGAGTCCTGGGTGTTACCTCAAGGGACAACCCTCCTATGCTTAAGTAAGGACTGTGGCGAGGTGAAGAGCAACAGGAAATGGAGATGATGAGAGAGTGTGAGAGAGGAGTAGCCAAGCCTGGGGGTCGGAGATGAATCTTTGGATGTACTCGCTATACTTGTGATTGCTCGGAAGTCAGCTTCCTATCTCCCTCCTCTTATGTGGGTTTGAGGGTTTCTTTGCGTGTGAGTGAGTAGGGGTCTCTATATATCTTTCCCTCTGTGTTTGTATGTGCGTGCCTGTATCTTCGTGCTTTTTTTCTCCCACGTGTCATCTGATCGGAGGCCTATTTATACCGGTTGTCCTGACGGTTGAGGCCTATCCCTTAACAGGGAAAGGGGTGAGTCGTGGGGTAACGTCTCATCGTGATCGTGAGGAGTTTCCCATTGTGCTCCCATTTATCAGGGCAGTGCGGCCTTCGGGCGTGTCTCATGACGCTCTAGGTGCGTGTTGGCCCTTACTGGAATAGAGGCGGACAATGGCGGGAGTAACGTTCGGTCGCCGGAGAATCATCAGGCGCCCGGGATGCCCGAGTCCCTTGTGGGCTGACGAATCTTTTTGCTCCTTTATTGGGCCACCTGGTGTGGGCCGCTATCCGTCGGGCGGCCTACTTTGCACATGACGGGTCTTGAGCTAACGTAGGTCTGATGCTAATGGGTTACACGTGAGTCGAGTTGATTTTATCCTCCTCAATATTTAAAATTATTATATAATAAAAATACTAGAAGCATAACCCAAAAATAAGGTACCAACTGTTGTTCTCGATCTCCATCAAGTATTGGATTGTCAGATTTAGATTCCTGCAGATTAATCATAATCAGGTCAAAAATTTGATTTTTGAGTTCCATGTATAACAATTTATCATAATTACGGATGCACATGATTTGATTTCTAAAAGAAGTGTGCAACGATTTTTTTAGGTATTCCCAAACTCTACCTGAACATATTACTTGATTAGATGGTGGTCATAAACCCAAAAAGGGTGAGTAATCTTCTTAAAGTGATAACAAATGGTATTAGGTCTGTTTAAGTTCTTGAGCGAGTAAAACATTCGGACGAGAGAGGTTATAGGCACAAAACTCAGGTGCCCCCGTGAATCATCGTAAGCAAGTGTAAAAGTGCTTTCTGAGATTTTTAATGATTACGAATTCTCCATGTATGTATATGGGTGATTACGAGGAGATTATATTGACACTTGTAAAATGAGGTGGATTTCTAAACGGGCCCAAAATCAATGAGTAATACTTCACACAATGCATGTGTTGATGTAAAATGACGTCAAATTATAATGCTATCTCTTATTATGGCTACAAAAATGAGATAAGATGACTTTCGCATATAAAAATACTATCCGTCGTAGAAAAATGGTGCACATGATAAGTACATAAAATATGCGACAATCTCACTAAATATGTGAGCTAGGTGAAAAAAATACAAAAATGTAATATTTTGAAATAAGGACGAAATATTTATTATAATAATGTAATAATATTTGTCGATTACAAGACGAACTAATGAAATATTTTTTTGTAAGAACGAAAGATTTGTTATCAATATAAAACACTGCAAAAATGAATTATTTTATTATAATATTGAAACCTAATAAACTATTTAAATTCTATAATAGATGTTTTATTTTTATACATATTTTATTTCTATATTTCCGTATAGAGTTTGCTCATGTATCTAGTGTGAATGCCACGTATTTAATGTATTATTGTGGGACATCTTTTCACGTGGCGCAATATATTTTCTAGCGAAACGCATTTTCGCTGCGAAAGTCATTTTGTTTTACTTTTTTTAGGCCAACGACAGTGAGCTAACAAATCATTATCCCTAAACTATCGGTGAAACTTTACTAATCGAGTCCAATTAATGCGGTTACCTGTGAGAAGAGAGGGGAATCATCGCTCTCTCTCTCTCTCGTCTGTCGGGTTATTCTAACCCGTTATTAAACACGCCCTTATTAATTCTATTATTTTGAACACACAAGAGTGTTAGATGTTTTTATTATATTTATATATCTTATTAAATTTATATATATTTTTAATCGCACCGTGTTGCGGTGGGACAGGTGAGACTCTAAGACCATGTTTAATAATAGATTAAGCCCGAATATGACTGTTCTTTATTTGATATTTTTTTAAACGAGATCAAATAGAATTAAAATAGATTAACTCATTCTTAAAAAATAAGTGGAATGAATTAATTCACCCCGTTTAAGTTAGAGGTGGGACGTTCAACATTAATTCCCTTGTCCAATAACGATCCGATCGTTTTCGTTATGGATCAGTTATCGGATCGGAGCAATAGAGACCCGTTGAACGTCCCAAACTCCAAATCGGACTGACCTTGCCCCTCTCCCAAGTTTCTCGCACCCAGCCGCGCCTCTTATTCCCCTCTCCGGCTATTTTAAAGAGGGTTTCTCTCTCTCTTTCCATCCCTCTGCTTCCGTCCCCCCCACGCCCCCCATACCCCCGCTCGACGCCAAGCAATGGGAGACAGCCAGTATTCGTTCTCCCTCACCACTTTCAGGTACGCCGTCGCTGTGCTTCGTCAGGTCTTCTTTCCTCTGGCAGGTCGCCGAAGGCGGCACCAGATTCTTATCAACCCATTTGATCCTTCCTTCTTGAACAGCCCTTCCGGGAAGTTGGTCCAGATCGAGTATGCTTTGATGGCTGTTGGATCCGGCCAGACGTCCCTCGGGATCAAGGGTAAGATGCGTGCTTCTATCGTCTCACTTGTGCTCCTGCAACTGAGTATGTTTCTTGCATGGCTTCGGGAGTTAGGACGAATCATGTAGTTTTAAGATCGTTAGATCGTGCTTTCTACACTCAAGTAGAGGGTAGCGATAGAAAATTTTTCGACGCAGGATACCGGCTTGGTTGTTCTTTAAGCACGGACTGTGGATCGTGGTTTCAGTTGTAGTTTGCCCAGTTTATTTTTCAGAACTCTGGCTCCGAGGTTTGTTTATGAGTAGACTTCATCGAAATGTTCAGCTTGCAGTGGTCGTTGTATATCGTGTTTTACTTATTTTTTGCAATTTTTTTTAAAGATCAGGGGGGTTATGTTTTCAGCCCGCTCCCACGATCATGGTGCCAGTATCACATCGAGCTCGGAAGTTTGAATTCTCAAATAACTGGATGTTTGAGCGTCCCATTTCATGTCTCAATGATGCACAAGCTGACTTGTATCTCCACCACGACTCGTCACGTGATTTACTTGCCCAACTTGACGTAATGCAATGCCTCATTACCAGAGGTTCTGTTGGCTATTGCTTGTAATTGAATTAGATCTTACAATCCCGGGACTTCCTACAGTATACAAAACTTCAATAGGTTATTTATCCTTCATGGGTTTACATGTATACAAAGGGTTTTGCCGGACATGCAGGACTATAGTCACCATACACAGGATTCCCACGGTATTGGATTTCTGTACCATGTCTTCTGGAAAACCGAGTGTTTCCTTGTTTTTCTTTTAGAATTGGAGTATATATATATCTATATATTGATTGGATCTTCCACTGTTAACCTATTTCGGATGTTTTTTTAGTTAATCTATTTTATAATGGTTGCAGCTGCCAATGGTGTTGTCATTGCTACCGAGAAGAAATTGCCCTCCATCTTAGTTGACGAGGCATCTGTAAGTCTTTAATGTTCACCTTATCTTGAACTTACCATGCGCATGATGTGTTTCCATTCTTATAGAAAAATTGGCCCACAACAACAAAGAAACTTTTAAATGTATTTTCAATTAGTAAGTCCTTGGGCTATTTTCATTGCTAGATATTATTGCCTTGTTTTGCCTTGTACATTGTGATAGAATTAAAGAGCAAATCCCGGGGATATGCAAAGTGTACATGCTTTAGTACATACATAACCAGCCAGTGTGATTTCTGCTATGTTTCAGATCATCATCATCACTGTCCTCATTCACGAATCTATGTTTTGGTGGGATGTATCTTAGATTCTCATCATCAGTAACCATAATATCCTTCTCATCGAGCTATATCCTATTGGCATACATATTTAATGATCTTTTCTATTTTATGTAAAATATGCAATTCAGTCCATCTCTTTCCTGATGTTCAACCTTCCATTGTCTTAGCTGATTAACATAGAGAAATAGAGAAATGTTTAGAATGCAGCACTATTTTTTTTTGTTGCTGGGGCGGTGGCGGCATGGTGGTGGACCCAATAGATGGATTACAACGGAGCAGAGAGAAGCAGCACCAAACTGTCTGTGATGTGCACATTATTTGTTCCATGTGTAATTGTATATACATATATGTACTACTATACAATGTCCTATTGTATCAGAGGACTATGCATTCACTTCACTTTTTTTTTCATTTTTCTACAGATAGCTGGTTTGAAAAGATTATGTGTCCACCTTGTAGAGATCATCCCCAGTCATTTAGTCTCTTTCTGAAGTCAGTTGTAAGGTGGAAAATTTTGGAGAGTTGCTCTAAGTTGCACGAGCTTAAATTGCATAGCCCAGAATGTAAATTTTTTATTTGCCAACAAGTCACGTGGGTCTAACGTTAGACTCTTCTATCCCAAGTTACCAAGCTTAATAGGGTGTTTGGTTGCTCTTGTTTCCTCTTTTCTCTCAAATTTAAAAATAGGAATAGGAAATCCACTTAGACATGTTTGGTAACCTCTCCCCTAATTTCTAGGATGAAATTTCACCCTTTGAAAAGTTCCCCCAAAATAAAAACAAGGGTCAACCACTTTTTTTTTAAAAAGATCTTGCGATCTGTGCAGAGCAGACCAGACCAGGCACTCCCACACCCGTCTTCTCCCTCCTTCGCCACTCCCCAGCAGCGCCGTTGCCCCCACCGCCCTGCTTGGCCGCTGCCTCTGAAGCAGAGATCCAGAAGGAGAGAGGCGTAGGACGGGGCAGCCCCCAACGGGGACCCTCCCTCTCTAATGCCGCCGCTCCTCCCCCCCCACCCGCCCCCCCCACCCCCTAATTCGCCGCTTCCCCTTCTTCTCCAGGTGGCACGCCGATCAGCAGAGGCCGAATCCAGTGGGTGCGACCAATGCCGCCCCCGCGGGCACCCGACGCCGCGGCCCCGGCTGTTGAGCCGCGGAGCGCGGGCGGCGCACAGCGGTGGGGCAGCGAAACTCGCCGTCGTGGAAGCGGGAGGTCGTCCGGGGGGGGGGGAGAGCAAGTGAGGGGGAAGAGCAACAGAGGGAAGGGGGGATCTGTTGTGTGGTCCGGGGAGGAGATCATGGTGGTGGCCAGCACGGTACCCATTTATGACTACGCCCGCACCGCCACCGCCACAGCCACCCCCGCCACCACCTCCCCCACCACCGCCGGCGGGGTATTGGGAATCAAAGGTGTCAAGGGTGCAGCCTAGCCAGCCCCCGGCGTGGTGTCTCCAAGGCCCGGCGGACTGAAGTGTATGGCGGCAGTTCACCCCTCTCTATCTCCCGACGCTCGGCCACCTCTCTCTCTCCCGACGCCCTCTCTATCTCCCAGAGCCCCTCCCTCCACCCACACCCCATCGCTCGCAACCCACCTCCCATCTCCTGCACACCCCTTCCCATCTCCTCCCTCCCCCTTGCTCGGTGGTTTTTGCATGTTTATTTCATTGAAAAAAATGCCAAACAACTCTGCACAAGTTTTAAAAATTATATCAATTTTGCCAAACAGGTTAGCGGTCATTTATATCAATTTTTAAAAATAAGTTAAAATTTGAGATAGACTAATTTTTTAGAGTGAAATCACTTCAAAAATAAAAGTGCTCCCAAACACCCAATAAGTTTTGGCTCCACCTTGTAGTTGATTGACAATGAATAATCATATGGTTGAAAAATCTTACTGGATCTTTTAATTTCTTGGGATCTTACAACTCTAAGTTGATGGGGGAAAAACCCATCTTGATGTCAGTGATGACAAAGTAGAAGAATTTCATAAATAAAAAGCAAGACGTGGCAGGGGAAAGTTGTGATTTAACAGGTTCTGGACCTAGAAAGGCCAGATACGCTAGGGAGTAGATTAGAAATGGAATGGCAGGCCGAAAGCCTGCATTTAATGTCTGCAGCCCAATAGATGTTATTCGTGGTCACAGAAACAAGGAATAAGCCTGGAATTCTTACTGCCATCGATCCTTATTTTATCTATGTAAAAACTGAATCCCCATGCCATAGGATGGGTAGAATAAGGATTTTCTGCTCTTTAACGTATTTTTTGTCCCTATTAGAAGAAGGAAGAGATGCACAGGTCCACCACATTTAGTGTTCTTTAATGTAAACTTATTCAAGGGACATTCCATCTCAAGAAACTTGCTGAGATATGAGCACTTTGGAGCCATATAGCTTTTATGTCCTTCCTTTGAATCAAATTTGAATATCTTCAGCTCGAGTCACCATCCATGGGACTTGGCATGTCCCAAAGAGTTCCATTTTCCTGAGCTGTCAACGCACTCACAGGCAACCCAGTAGAAATCTCTTTGGCAGCATCCAATGGCATGGAATTCAGCTTCTTCCCATTCTTCACATTGCCACCTGGCAATTTAATCCTGATGGCTTCTCTTCTGAGTGCTGGTGCTCACATTGGCAGTGTGCTGTGGTCTGGATTTTTTTAACATTTGGACATTTTTCTGGATGATGGTATCAAGGAAGGCCTCATCCTTCTTAAAGACTGGCATGCCAGCTTTGTCTTTGAAGAGTCCTTGCTCCCCGCTGCCACTTGGCATGCCAGGTTTGCCTTTGAAGAGTCCTTACTCCCCGCTGTCACCACCATAGGTTTGGAGCTATTGTCCAGTGCCTTGACAGCCTTATGTGGCATGGAGGCCCCCACCATGATTCTTCTCAATGGAGATCATCATGTGTGGCAAAGAGGCAGCAAACATGCAGCCTCCCACTGGCTGTCTGGAGGCAAGGGAGTATAAATTGGATGGAACTGGATCCAGGGGGTTCTGTTCGTTGAAGAACTACATGCTATTTCCCATGTTGCTTGCATGTTTGTTGCTTGATCTCTCATGATGAGAAATTATTATATATTTGGTGTGGGCTTCTCATTTTCAGTACACTGTCCTTTCACTTTTACCTCTAGAGTGTTGCATTCATTGTCCAGATGCACATATGTTCTTAGTTACATTCACTACTGTCTCCATTATTTCTCTTGGACAGATAGAACCTTGTGGCATCTTTGGGTTGTTGCACTTATTAGAACTTTTCTGACACTTGCATAAATGCAGGTGCAAAAGATTCAGCTGTTGACAACGAACATTGGAGTTGTATACAGGTTTTGTTTCATATTTCTTGCTAGATAAGAGAGTATAGTTGGTTTTTTTGATATCTTGTTCTCTTACAGTTTCTTATATTTCTGGTGTGATATGTATTTAACTAAGTTATAGGGAGATCTATCCGGATAATGTGCATTAGAAGGTCAAGGTGGCCGACAATTTTCTTCTGAATTATTCTTTTTCTTTTACATTTTTTAACTAATTAATAACTCATTTAAGATGCCTGAGTTGTTGTTTGGCACGTTGCTGTCTGTTTGTGGAATTAATTACGATATATATACACACACATGCACATAGATACATACATACACATTCGGCTTTTTAGCACATCCTTGTTTGGGTGTCAATACTTCATGAAGGATGTAAAATTAGATGGATGTGCTGCTTAATATGCCCATGAAATTTGGCAGTTAAAAAGTACATGTTAACATGATGTTTCTCCTCACGCCAACCGGAAAGATGCTGGGGGAACATTCATGAATCATGGTTGCATGGAGTATGTTCTTTATTGCCTTGGGGTCTTCATCTTTTTGGTGCCCTTAATGCAAGTCTCAACACTATATAATGGGAAAGGACAAGTAAGCCTGAGCATTTAAAACTATTTAGTTAAAGGCGAGAGGCGAGCGAGGTGACCAAGGGCTCAGCTCAGTCTCAAATGCCTAGGCATTAGAGGCATTGTGTTTTTACCCCATAAATTTATTATGAAGGAAGAAAATGGCAGTATGAAGGAAAATAAAAAACATCTAAAATAATGATATGATATGTAAGGCTCTGGGAAACATTGATGACGTCCAATATGTAAAGGCAAACTTGTATAAAGCATTCATGCTAAGTAATAGATGATCTCAGGAATCATCAAGAATGACAAAAAGGTGGCACAATGTAAGATAAAAAGGCACTGTACATTACTAAGAGGGACATCAGCTACTTTTAAATGATTAAGAAAAAGAAAAAACAGTACCATATAATTAAAAGAATACTAGTATTTAACATAGATAACATAGGTGATCACTTATGTGAGTGAGGCGAACATGAGGCGGGGCGAAGTGTATTTGGCTTGCCTCATCTTGGCTCGTTGCCTAGGTGAGGCGATTGCCTTTGATAACATTGATTTTAAAGTAGCCAAAATGCTTGCTAGTTGAGTTTGTGTTGTTTGAGAGTAGTTTGTCATCTTTCATATAGATCAGATGACTCCTTTCTTACTGGTTGCTACAAGCATGATGCCATGTGATTTAACATTGTCATTGTGGTTTATGAATATAAAACATGTCAGAGTGCATTTACTATTCGAGTAGTTCACAACAGACTGTTTTCTTTACAGAAATCTATCTCTGGATCCTCGTGCATAGTGATTTATTGAATTTTATTGCCTTCTACTTTTAGACTTGTTTATAATTGTTGTGCAGTGGGATGGGCCCAGATTTTCGAGTTTTGGTCAGAAAAAGCCGGAAACAATCCCAACAGTATTACAGATTATATAAAGTATGCTTCCTGCTCAGTTTCACTTGCTTATTTTTGGTCCTTTATTCTTTTCCTCTGCCGTTCTCATTTATGTTTAAAATTGCAAAATTCTGGTGCATTTTGCCTTGCCTAGGACCTGTCATTTTTAAAAGAAAATATTTTTTATACTGGCGATGGTTGCTTACCTGCTTTTTTCTCTATTATCTGCCATATTTTGCTCTAGTCTCTCATTTTTTAATCTGATATACCTCAACTTTTCACCACTCCACTTGATTCAGTTTTCACCACGCCACTTGATTCAGCCATCCTATACCTTGTACAGCACCATCAGCTAGAATGCATCAGGAAATAAAACATTCTGGTCATGTTTTAAAATATTCAAACTATTTGACTATGTATCTAGCTGCAGACCAGTGGCTATCTTGGAGAATGTTTTTTTTGAAATCATTGAATATACTTGTAAATCCACTTTTCTTTATTACAATCAGTGGTACTACCCACTTTCAAAATAAAAAAAGACTGTATCTAGCTGCAGACCAGTGGCTATCTTGACCTCAGTTCAGCCCTATAGAACTATATGCATCAGCCTCATGGAATTCATTACAAAATAAAAGTAACCAATGCTTTGCATTTGATAAATGTTCAGAATCTCAACGATTTGATGATTTTTATGTGTTTTCCCCTATCTATTATCGCATGTCTTACAGTTGCTGTTTTGAATCCAGGATACTTTCACTTCAATTCTTAGAGTAATACTTACTGCACACGCTCGTGGTGCAGCAAGCTTGCACCCCAAGACTCCATTGGTCCACATAGGACTGATGGGAGTTGGGGAGCAAGAAAAAGTCCCTCCAAAAAACTTAAAATGATATGGGGTCCACTTGGGGGGTGGGGGGCTTTTCTTGCTCCCCACCAGGGTTTGCAGTTTGATTACAAACACTCCCCCCATTGCTCCACATGGACGAACTTGATGTGTGGGAAAGAAGGCGTGGGCCCCACACCTTTTGATATGGGCCCTACATCTTTTCGTTTCCCCCACGTCATGTCGGTCCCATGTGGATGTGGGGGGGGGGGGAGGGTTTGCAATACTTGGTGTGAACCCTGGTTTTGCAGCATGTGGGTACCATGCAATTTTTCATGGTGGACTTGGATTTGGCCTTCAAAATCCTAAGCTGACCCCAATTTACTTGGTCAAGGCCTGATGATGGCGTTGATGTAGGACACCTCAAACCAATCAATAAATACAGGATCTCTTTTGCTTTCTGTTTAATGATTTAGTCACTAGTGTTATTGTTCTTATGTGGCTTCAAGTTTCCTTGTGTTGCTATTGTCTTAAATTGCATTACAACTTTGTGGCTGCAGGAGTCAATCCCTGTTACCCAACTTGTGAGGGAAACTGCAACTGTGATGCAGGAATTCACTCAATCTGGGTGAGTTTTTCCTTTTCTTCCCCTAAATTATTTCTATTAAGCTTTTTTTACTACATAAACAAATACATTTTTTTTGTTTTTTCACCATTCACTTATTTTTTCCTTTTTTGGCACCAGCAAGAGGGTGGGTAGCCATAGACACTGAGTAAATTTATTCTGATAGTCACCACCTTCAGTTTGTTTTCATACTTAGGGTCAATTGGAAACAAAACCTTCTAGTGCTGGAATTTTTGGTGGTAGCTATTGACTCCACCACCTTTATAAAATATGAAGAGTGAAGTCCAGTGACGGAGGCACCAACTTTTTATGCTTTCATGTCGAATTCAGATATTGCTCTTATCGTTGTACTACTTTCAGAGTATTTTGGAGTGACATTGATGACATCAAATCATTTTAGACTGCTCAGAATGGAATTGTTCTCCCTCTTTTGAGTGATGACGCCTTCTTGCTATTTTTTATTACTACTAAGATTTTTGTTCAATGGAATCTGGCTTGCCACCTTCAAAAGAAAAAAAAAGATTTGTGTTCAGTTTATTCCTGTGTGAACCAAGGATTGCAGTTAGTTTTTGTGATCCTGATTCTTATATGGAATAAAAGTTTGTGCAGCAGGTCATAGAAGAGGCCCTATGTAGGACTGCTGCTTAGATATGGACATGCCTTTTGGTTAATCTCTGTGAATAAAACACATTTGTTTGATTAACCTCAATGACTCTCATGGTCTTCGGCTGTCATATAAATGATGCAACATTTTTAATTTGAAGTTCTATACCCTTTTCATTCATCTTTTGCTTTCATGGAACTTATATGTGTTGAAATAATTTTGTTTTGGAAGAAGGGTGTTGAAATAATTTAAGAACTTGCTGAGTGTGAAACAGACGTTACGTAGAGAAGAATTACATTTCTTTATTTACTTTTCTTGCAGTGGTGTAAGGCCATTTGGAGTTTCACTGCTTGTTGCTGGGTATGATGATAACGGCCCGCAGCTGTACCAGGTACCTAATTTTGCTCCGGTGAAGTTTTACATTTAAGTGACTATTGTTGAATACAGCCACTAAATGCTGCAGCCTTGAAAGTTAACGGGAATTTGTACTAGGTGCTTCTGGTCCATGCTTCCTGTTGCAGTCTCTGAAATGTAGCATTTGCTACAGCTATATCCCCCTTTTGGGGATGCATTTTGTTGTCCAAAATGTGAGTGCCAAATAAAATCAAAACATTGTCAATTAATTATGGTTATCTATCATTGTATTCATCTATATCAAGCTATCTATGGGGATTGGGGCAATTATAAAGAGGCTGGCCCAATCCGGACTAAGATTCGACCCATCTGGGCCCACGCCACTCACCCAAGGTACTTCAGATCGGTGTACACATTGCCTCACCACATCATCATCTCTGGGACATTCTATTTGCTAGTTTTGTTTGGGAAAGAAGCAACGAGAAAGTGATGTTCTTTTCAGGGCTCTGTTGATGTGAAAGAGTCTGGTCTATAGAGGAAGGAGCTTTGAGTTGATTGGGATTCTGCAAACGTAGGTGGTGATGTGGCTTTTTTTGGTTGGGCTCTTCTGCCTCTTCAATATGATGAAGGGAGACCTATACTTATTGAAAGGCAACACTATGATCTCAAGTGTGCAGAAAAAAAGGAAAAATGGGTGCACAAGTTGCAGCAACAATCGATGATGGAAATGTCTAATAAGCTTGTGGCAGTTGCTGATGTTCATCAGTGGTGAGTTTGGTGATAGATGATGTGTGGTCAATGGCAAGCACACTGGTCTATGATGTCTGGTGGGCTTCAGGTGTTGCATTGGGTGAGGGTGGTGAGAGGTGCCGGTCGGACTGCGGTCCCAAATTGAGTGACATTGAAGGGGCGGCAGGATACCACAATTTTGGGTGATGTGGAATATTGAAGACTTGAAGGAGAAGACCTTTTTATTTATAAAAATCACAATCTTATCTTACTTTGGTTAACAGCTATTGAATTTGGTTATTTTTATAAAACACATCTTATGTTATTTAGTTATTTTATATATCACAATCTTATGTTTTTGGAGTGCCATATATTATCTCCCTTTTTATTTCATTTTTTCCGTTACAGAGTTGTGATAAGTTAGCTAACACTTTTTTCTTTTGTTTATAGGTTGATCCTTCTGGTTCGTACTTCTCCTGGAAAGCCTCAGCTATGGGGAAAAATGTTTCTAATGCAAAGACTTTTCTTGAGAAGAGGTATCTATGTTACATTCTCGGATTCATGGATGATGCATCATTCTTATTATCTAATCCCCTTCACCTAAGAAAGTTTGATCCGTCTATTGTATGATTTTCATAGTGTGTAAAAGCTTGGCTCAAATTTTGGATTTATGCTTGTTTCCCATTGTTCATTTCCTTTCTTGTTTATTTTTAGAGTTTTCCCCCTTTCCTATTAATGTAGTGCCATTGTTTTATCCTGTCTGCTTCATATTGTCCTGATTGATTTCTTTTATCAACTATGTAAGTCCATAACACGTCCATTTTTCTCACATCCCCATAATGAAAGTTTGCTTGGAAAGCAGTGAGTGAAAGTGGGATGAGTAGACTAAGATATTTACCAATAAGAGGATAAGTCCCAAGAGTCTCTGTCCTTTTCTTTGGGGGGGGGTGGGAGTGGATAGTATCAAAGTTTCACTAAAGTATGAAATGAAAAAAAGAAGGGAGATGTACAAGTACAATGTCTGTGAGATCTCAAAAATCCCTCCGCAGAAGAGAAAAGCAACAGTAGTCCACACGAAGCTGACACAGGCACGCTAAGACAAACAACTGATGAAAAAAATGCCCGCTGTCCACTCTACAGAGAAGTCTGGCCTACCTTTCACTCGGATGAAGCTAAGCACCATTCTGCTGTCCAGTCCTACTTTGTCTCTAAAAAATTTGGCTGTTCCATCTTGTGAAAGATCTGCTGCCATACATCATGGGATGCTGGGAGAACGATTGATCAGGGAATAAATGGTTCAAGCTTAAGAGACTCCTCTTCTCTAGGCAACAAGTCATCCAGATTCCATCCAGGAAGAGTGCAACCGATCAGAAGTAGGAAGTCTCGATGCAAGGTCCACCAAATGAAGATCTTCACTTTCAAAGTTGAACATGTTCTCCAAACTTTTGGTGCTAGAGGATACCTGTTGCCTCGCCTGCAATTCTAGCATAATCTGACTGCACAGCAAATGCGCCCTCTTTCTCCCATCTCGATCCCCACAAGTTCCGGCCCTGACCATAGCACGGATCTTTTTCCTCAAGCATCAAGCTATCTGAAGAGGTTCCTGGTTGATAACTGATAGTGGGATGGGGAAGAGACATCAGAGAAAGAAAAGCAGTTTGGAGAAATCTCTAATATACAGTATTCTGCTATTGCAGAATTTTCCCACAGTTCTACAAAATTCTGTTTTGCTTTCAGGCCACCCATTTTGATTAGGATTCTTGAACATTGTAAGAAAATATGCTTGCTGTTTTTCTTGTTCCCTGCTCCATAGGACAACTTTTGTCCATGTACAAACTGTCTTCTTAGGTTGTCACAATGCGCTGTCCTGCCATCCACTTCCGTTGGCTGTCTTACTCAACGTTTGGTTGCACTCTTTAGGGTAAGTGTAGCACTTCATCTGATGTAGTTGTCTATTCCTCCATATTCCTATGGAATGGGTCTCCAAATATGATTTCACAAAACCTTTTTGGGTGAGCAACGTATTTTCTCCATTCTCACTGTGCAGGGTGTTTATCATGGAGATTTTGGGCTTGTTAGGACTTTAAGGGCAGATGATTTGGCTTCCCGGTGGTCGTAGGTATACCTGACTGCAAATCCACTATCCCTGTGAAGTTGTCTAAGCGAGTGAAATTCTGTTGCAGGGGTTTCTCCTCTATGCAATTTTCATTCTAGAAAGCTGTACGGGTACCACTCCTAATTTTAATCTTTTTTCTAGACAGTGGATCGCATCACATGCTCTTAAAAAGAAAGTTTATGAAAGTGGATGGCATCACATGCCCTTAAAAAGAAGAAACATTATGAAGCATGTATAATTATAACTCTCTTTTAGTGGAGCATAAAATGGCACCCCAAAAGGCGAAGTGATTTTCATATTTGGTTTAGATGTTGCCAAATTATATTTGGACATGGTTAATTGTAGTTGACAGCTGCTGTCACGTTTCTTGTATTTTGGTTTTCTGCCATGATGGTTTTCGGTATTTCCCTTTTTATGCTTGGTATTTGTTCCCGTCCTGTGCTATCTCCTTCCACTCCTCTTGTTCCCACCCTACTTGCATTAGTAATATTACTGTTGGATAAGTTAAATGTTTATACTTGTTATAGGTACACGGATGATATGGAACTTGATGATGCTGTCCACACAGCCATTTTGACTTTGAAAGAGGGGTACATAATACCTGCATATCAACTGCATGACATTTCTGATGCTCAGGTTTGTTTTATTGGCTCTAATGGTGTTGTGTTTGCAAACATGCAGGTTTGAGGGGCAAATATCTGGCAAGAACATTGAGATTGGCATAATAGGCAATGATAGAAAATTCAGGCAAAATGCACTCTTCAACTTTTCAAGTTACAAGTGTTGATCTGAGGATAAACTGAATTATTTTATGGGAAGAATAGGTTTATTTTTTATGGTATATAGACCACATAGTTATTTAGTTTGTGCCTTTATCCTTATGAATATATCTTTGTGTTAGTGTTAAGGTATGTTAATGAGCGCTGGGCAGGATATACTGGTTCACATCTTCAACCATATTTGGATTACTCGACCTTGTGTTTTCTGGGAAAAGAAAAAGGATAACAAGATAAAATTTTAGGAGAAAAGAAAAGGGGCAAGATCCATGGGATTACTTATGTCGCTAGAATGAAAGGGATGGTTGACTCGGGGATGAAGTGTAGGCAGCTTGTGAGATGTGCAGCATGGGTTCCCCCCCTCTCCCCCCTTCCACGGTATGCAAAATCAACTGATGTAGATTGGTATGGACATTTGTCTAATCCAGTCTTCAGGGATGAAACTTGAACCTGGGGTTTCAACATTAAAAAATGCTGACATTGGTCCGGAATCAACCGGTCCATTAAAATTGCCTTGGAATTGGCCCCAAACCAGATCAATCGAGCTTGAATTGTCCAGTTTTCTGAAATCAGCTAGTTTTGGGCTCAGTCCTGTTTCTGACCCGATTCTTTTTTTTTTTTGGAAGTGGGTAGTACCACTATTGTATTAAGGTAAAGAAAGGGATATACAAGTATGCAGTGTGTTCAAAAGTGAAGCGAAATTGGAGGTTAGGATTTTCTCTTTTGTTTGTGACACGGTGAGTTTTTGGGCAAAACATTTATGTAAAACTGAGGGCGTAACTCCTCTCTTCTTTTTCTTGGGCAGCTAGTTGGGGTGCACCTTCTAGGTGCGGTGTTTTTTTATATAGGTTTTTTTTTTGGAGAGCTGGAAGTTTATACATGTACATCCCTTTCTTCTTTCAATATAAGAGTGGTACCACCCACTTTTTTAAAAAATATGTATGCAGTGTGTTCAAAAAAATCCCTGTACAAAAGAGGCCTTCCACACCAAGGTAGACTTGTAGGCAGTAAGCCCCCAAAAGTACAAAAATGGAAGGATTTTTGGGTGTCCACATTATATAGGAGCTCCGCCCATTTGCTCACACTCTCGCTAATAAAAGAAACCACCCTATCCACAGCCCTTGCTTCACCTTTAAAAGATCTATTGTTTCTTTCTCCCCATAAGGCCCACAACTTTGCATGGTTTCTGACCCGACTCTGAATGAAAAGGTTCTTATCCTTTTTATTTCTGTTGGTTAGCAGTGGTAGCCACAGGGTTAGCTGCAGCAGGAGCACCCTGGCTGCCACTCAACGATCCTGCAGCAGGTTTCTTCTGATTGTTTCTTTTTCTTAGAAATTTGTAGAATTTTCAGCATCTACACTTTGATTTTTTAAAAATATTTTTAATCGATTGATTCAACTCCAGCTCCCGCTTATTTGCTGTTCCTAGTACTCGAGACTGCAGAGCGGAAGCTTAATGTTAGTGTGAGTAGATTCTTTTGGTTGGTGGGAAGGGTTTAGGTTAAGGAATATCATACAGTTCCTTGGGATAGTCGCAAGGGGTATACATTTAAGAAATTTTTGTATCTGACTCATCTGTAAGTGGCCGTATATGCTGGGGACTGAGGATGGGCAATATATATATAGTTGATTAAGTGTCAAAGTAGAGGGAGGTTGGGGCATGGTTCCCTGCAACATGATACGAGAGGTGAAAATTGGTACTATGGTTGTGCCTTGGCAATTTGAAGATAATCACAATTCAGGCTAACATTAAGGCGTACATGGGGAGTGCAAAGACACTGATCCACCCTTTGCATTTCAGCTCAGGACCACTTCAGATGCATGATATCATCCTGCAGAAATTTCTGTCATAACTGGCAACAGGTTGCAGTCTTACTTTGAGAGGTTATTTTCTGTGAAGATATCTTGCTCACTGTTTCCTTTTTGGGTCCTGCAAAGCCTTGCATGAGAAGTTGTTGCTGTCTATTGGTCCTTAGATGGTTGGTGTTGATTGCGTCAATCCTATAATGGTCCTAGTCAGCTCACTTTTTGAGGTCTTTGAGCTTCAAAGCATGTGATGTTTGCACAGATGCACAAATACGTGTGTATGCTCCTGCATCATGCGCACACCGAGAGAGAGGATAACCATAGTTGTCTTTGGCCTTTTGGACTGCTGCCTGCACTGCCCTTAAATGGGGCAAGCCACTGTTTAGGCATGCCTAGCAATTTTTGACGGTACGTAGGCCCACCTTTCAAGGACAAGAAAGGCAATTAGACAATTGGCATTTAAAAACAAAATGCCTGGCCATCTAAGCAGTGCCATGGTGCTGTTTAGGTTGCCACCTTGACGACTTCGGCCATATGCACACAAAGTACTAACTAGAACAACATCTGAAGCCTTCGACGTGCATACCATGAACAGCTGTTTGAGTATGAACCGGTGGCCATGTCTCATGGTACGCCCATATGTGTCAATGGGAAAGCAGCCATCCTGCAGCCAACATTATAGCACATGCTTCAATTGCCTCGTGAAGAGCGATGCCCGTAACTGATCCCTTCACGAGGTCAACTTTAGCCCTGTTGCCTGTAGTAAAGCGACAATCTGTGATTATTTCACCGCAAGGAAAAAAGGGCATCTGAGCATTTTGAAAGTGTAGTCGTTTTATTTGGTTCGCTGTGCTTGCATTATGTCATGTGTTTTTTATTGCTTCTGTTGCTGAGTTAGAGCAATCGCTTGGTGAACCTAGTTCTTGGGGATTCGATTGAAGGTCAGGTCAGAGCATGCTTTTGAGGTCCAAACCGTTTCCTTTTTTCCCGTCATTGTATTTGCCAAAATTATAATCAGAAGCTTTCGCAATTAACTGGCTTGTGGGTCAACAACAAGGGGAAAAAGGGTTTTTTGGATGGATGTTCTCTCGGTAGACAGTTAAACTTGAAAGCATTTCATGTTATTGTAATTTTTCTGAGTATTTATTATATACGTTGTTTTGTTTTCTTGCAGGGTTCTCACCCCAGCCGAAATTGATGATTACTTGGCGGAAGTGGAGTAGTAGGTTCACGTTCACCCCATGTCATCACGACATCCTTGAAGAGACTGCGCCACTGCTTTTGTCTGTACCCTAGTGATTTATGTGCAGGGAGTGGTACATTTCTGAGATCTTGCCAAGTCAATTTATCGGGTTATGGTGTTTAGGAACATTGTTCTCAATGTTTTATGCTTGTGCTGCTGATCTGTTCCAGGGTCTGGTTTAAAGGTCAAGACTGACTGCTTTTCATCGGAATACAAGAATTTTTTTCTAGATTATTAAACAACATTAAGAATAGTCACATGCGTGACGACTGACGTGGTTGGTACCTACTTGTTTCTAGGCTCTACTGTCCATGTAGGATCAAGCAATTGGGGAGGTGTGTGCCGAGAACAGAAAAAGGAATTGTGCGCGAATAGAATGCGTCTGGGTCTAGAGACCATCTGCTTTCTTCGGTCTAGCGGAACCAACACGATGCTATTAACCACCAACCTACATGGACGGATAGATTTCTTGGATATACCAGGGGGTTGCATTCCTGTGCGAATGTGTAGAATGGTGGCATCTTTGATTCATTTGAGTACAAATCGGAGTAGTGGTAATTTTATACAATCAGAAATGTCTTCCGCCGCCAAAACCGACCAAGTTGCCAGCCATTTCCAATTGTATGGTAGCACGTGCTTTTTCGAACATGGGAAGTGCAAGTAACGTGCCGGGGTCAACCACGAAGTACTTAGTTTATCCTTAGCCAAAAGGAGCACCTTGGACCATAAATTGTAGTTTGGGGGGTGGGGGAGTATTTGTGCTTGTTCCTAGATCTTGGTAACATTGCAGATTTATTTTAGCGAAGGCATATAAAACATATAAAAAATCAGTATTCTCAACGAGAAATCAAGATTCTGTGGATATTTTATTTGGCCATCAAACTTATTTGCAGATGATTGTTGGACGTCCTATAACCCGCTACTGAAACTTCAACGAACACCTTTTGCTTTAGCCATTAAAATGTAAATAGTTGTGACATGATTCACATTCAGGGTGTACAAGTTTTTATTTTTATATGTAAAATTTTTAAAAAAACTTTTGAAATATCTTAATTTAAAGTATAAATTACATCAACATCTGATTATCTAAAAAATTAAATTAAAATAAATTATTTTTAAAAAATAAATATAATATAATTCATTCGATCTGATTTTTTTAAAATTTCTTTTAAGTAATCCAATTGTTCCGTAATTTAAGTCTCAAATTAAGTACTTTAAAAATTTCTTCAAAAAAATTTAAAAAATAAAAAAAAATTAAAGATCTTGCACACTCATGAGGAGGAAGAGATCACTACGGAAGAATGCAGAAAGGAGTACAATGCCCTTCAAAATATTCTCCTTATCTTTTCGCTAGAATATTTTCTTTTTGTCCGGACACAACATGTGACATACCAAACACTTCCAGGAATGGCGCGCTCACATCCTAGAATACAATCTACAATAATAATACCCTCCACTGCTCACTGTTAAGATGTGAGCGGTCACACGACGATAAAAGAGACGCCAACTTCATCAGAGTTAAGAGACAATGTATTGCTTATGACAAACAAGATCATGCTTCAGAATGTTTCTCAATCAAAAAAGGTTCAATGGAGAATACATATTTCCTGCTGCCACTGATCTTCAGGAACATCTGAGCACCAATATTCTCAGTAGCGGTACTTGGTGGAATAATCCTTGGGAGCAATGACCAGACCACGGCCTTTCCTGGCACCTCTGTAGACAGTCTCAACTATGTCAGTGAACTCCTGTTTATCTTTCAGAGCCCAGTTGATCTTATTGTTGTTCCCCGTGCCAAGATCAATCATGATATGCTTGTTGCGAAAGAAAAACATCACAGTGGACGGATCATACAGCTCATACATCGTATTGAAGTCAGGGATTTCAGTGATGTCAACAAGGTATATCACAGCAAAGTTCTTTATCGTTTCTGCGACAGAGGCTAAAACTTCATCCATCTACAATGTCAAAGTATTTAAAGATTGTGAATTTCAAATATTTAGAAACCAATCAAAAATGGATGAGAACTATGGTCGTCTAGACACAACAGAAAGATAACAGTTCCACTGAATAAATAGATGGATTACAGTGACCATGCGACTGCTAAAGCATTTTAAGGCCAAGTTTTGCCAAAAAGCAAATCAAATCAAATCAAAATCAGGTGAGAAAACGAGGAGAATGTTGGAGTTCACAAGGGCAATGGATTAGTCATTTAGCAATATGGTAGTGGATCTGAGATCTACAGCTTGTTAGATGCCAAATTAAATCGAATTAGGAATAGAAACAACAGGAATACTCAAGATTTTTTTGTAAGAGCAACAGAACAGTTGACTACGAAACAAAGCCACCCTTTATTTCAAGAAAGGGCCAGAAGGCAGAAGCACTTGATTTCCATCCTATGTTACTACAGAAAGGCCAAGGTAAAACCAGTCACACAGATGCATACCCATGCCCACAACCGATTATCCATAAGAAATGGAAAAACAGGTTATGACAACGAATCTATGCGAGTAAAGGGTACTGTGAAGAACTGGACCTTATCTACTCGAACAATTAAATGATTTCTACACATAGGCTCTAATTATGTGTCGTGGGTATTCTCTTCCCTTCACTTTTTGTGATACATGAGCTGGCTTGTCATGGAATCATCATAAGCAGCAACAACTCCAAATAGCAACTAATCATGTCATGAAGTCATGGTATTTGAATGGCAGATTGGATAAATGAAAAAAACATATACGTAGCTTCAACCGAGTGTACTTGGATGTCTATCTGCTTAAGTGACTGCTGAAATATGTTACGTTGACAGTATTACTAAGCCACATGGACTCTATAACACCTGGCCTCTCCAAAAGCTTCCTTAATTCAATTAAGAGAATAAGCAATTTTCCTGCAGTTTTCTACAATTTCATGATAATTTAAATCGTGTCACAAACCATTATTACAAAAGGAATAATTTGAGCCAACATAAACATCTATATAGAAGGCCACTATACATTGCAAACCTATATCAGTACTATTTTGCTTTAGGATTCCTAAGCATAACATGAAGTTGCACAAATATTATAGGATCACGGGGTGTTCGGTTGCAGTATTAGACAACTATCAATTTTTATTTTGATAATGCTATTAATAGTAAATGTTTGGTTGTACTCTATCAAATTTGAAACTAATATTTTAATAAAGTGTAGTCATACCAAATATAATTTAAAAATGTTAAATTTTAGTTTCTGAAACTCTCAGGACTCCTTTTCCTTTCTCTTTCCCACCCCCGTGTTTTTCCTTTCAACCATCTTCCTCTCCATTCTTATAATATCAATTTCAATATTAACATTATAGACTGCAAAAATATTTAAACCAAAACTCATACTGTACCCAAATTAATATTTCAACCAAACAAGGCATTAGATAGCCCAACAACTTCCTCATCACATTACTATAGGAAACATATTTAATCATTTCCATTAAATAAGAGTAGAAATTTTCATGTGCCTCTGGCAAAAGTAAGTGTTGGACTCCTTTTTGTTCTGAAGGGATATTAATCCACTATCTCAAATATGGGAGCAAATGATTTCAAAACAGGTAATTCCCCAATTTGGTAACAAGCAGATGAAGAGAAAGTAAGAAGATTCCATCATATAAAAGGCATAAAAAGGAGTCCGAATGCTACAAGTAAAAAAATTAATTGCAGGGATATTCAATCAACTAATTGCATCGAAAGTGCTTACACATTTAATCAGAAAATTGGGGTCAACGAGAAACCATAGGAACACTGATTGAAAGTAGCAAGATCTAGACCAAAATAACAATTCAAATAAGAAGGAATATAATTTTGACTCAAAGTAACAATGTTGTCGTTGTTACTCGTTAGGGTAGTAATCATCACCAAAAACACAGTTAACACACTTCCCCCCCTAACTTTACCATGATCAACAATTGAAATTTGAGGACAAACGCACGTCCCAAAATATTGGAAAGAAGCATATAAATAGATCTTATGAAATCTTAGGATTTATAAACCCATTATCGTCTCAGATCAGTAAAGTTTCTCCAGTGAGTAAAAATCACGAGTCCACAGAGATCTTAAGCATGCAATAAGTATCGATCACAGCATCCTCACTTCAGAAGTGAAAAACTATTCTTACGGAACCAGTTATAAAGCAATTAGCTTTAAAGTATCAAGTAACCCAGAAAACCAGTCCAAGCATCAATCAACACCCAGAGAAGCAAAGTTTATTTCCAATAAATTCCTCACCCCCTTCCCATGAACAACTCTAATGCTTCACTCGCCCAACGAAAACAGTAACAAGACGTAAACATCATCGACTCTTCCAGAAACCCTAATCCAAGAAGCCCAGCGGGTATACCAGTCGAAATCGCAATACTAAATGAGTAGACGGAGAAACAGAAAAACCGCGAGCACATCTTCCGCAACCGCTGCTAAACAAACGGGCAGCCAACAGTGATAGCGTAAGCAAGAAACTAAATACCTGCATACAGGTCTCGTCCCAGTCGTGCCCGAAGCGGATGACGACGAGGCGCTCCTCCTCGGCGAGGATCGCCTGGTCCACCGCCCACCCCGAGTGCAGGTGCGGTAACAGGTACGACATGGTCGCTCGCCGCTCCCTGCTGCTTCCGCTCCCTTCTGCTCTACCTCCTCCCCACTCCCCCTCTCTCTACGGGCGCTTGCGGAGTTCGGGTTGGAGATGCGCGACGGGGTCGATAAACAGAGGCCGAAAGCCCCGAACCAGATGCTTGCGACGGAAAAAAGAACCAATTCTGGAATAATTTTGTAGACATCGTCCTCAAATAGTTCAGTGTTCGTAGTAATACCCCTTAAATAACATATTATCTTTTTGTCCCTGCAATTAATTGCTTTGCTAATTTAGCAGTTTGATTAATGATGTACTTGCCCAACTTGACGTAATGCAATGCCTCATTACCTGAGGTTCTGTTGGCTATTGCTTGTAATTGACTTAGATCTTACAATCCCGGGACTTCCTACAGTATACAAAACTTCAATAGGTTATTTATCCTTCATGGGTTTACATGTATACAAAGGGTTTTGCCGGACATGCGGGACTACAGTCACCGTACACAGGATTCCCACGGTATTGGATTTCTGTACCATGTGTTCTGGAAAACCGAGTGTTTCCTTGTTTTTCTTTTAGAATTGGAGTATATATATATATCTATATATATGTATATATTGATTGGATCTTCCACTGTTAGCCTATTTCGGATGTTTTTTTAGTTAATCCATTTTATAATGGTTGCAGCTGCCAATGGTGTTGTCATTGCTACCGAGAAGAAATTGCCCTCCATCTTAGTTGACGAGGCATCTGTAAGTCTTTAATGTTCACCTCATCTTGAACTTACCATGCACGGGATGTGTTTCCATTCTTATAGAAAAATTGACCCACAACAACAAATTAAAGAAACTTTTAAATGTATTTTCAATTAGTTAGTCCTTGGGCTATTTTCATTGCTAGATATTATTGCCTTGTACATTACGATAGAATTAAAGAGCAAATCCTGGGGATATGCAAAGTGTACATGCTTTAGTACATACATAACCGGCCAATGTGATTTCTGCTTTGTTTCAGATCATCATCATCACTGTCCTCATTCACGAATCTATGTTTTGGTGGGATGTATCTTAGATTCTCATCATCAGTAACCATAATATCCTTCTCATCGAGCTATATCCTACTGGCATACATATTTAATGATCTTTTCTATTTTATGTAAAATATGCAATTCAGTCCATCTCTTTCCTGATGTTCAACCTTCCATTGTCTTAGCTGATTAACATAGAGAAATAGAGAAATGTTTAGAAAGCAGCACTATTTTATTTTGTTGCTGGGGAGGTGGCGGCATGGTGGTGGACCCAATAGATGGATTACAACGGAGCAGAGAGAAGCAGCACCAAATTAACTGTCTGTGATGTGCACATTATTTGTTCCATGTGTAATTGTATATACATATATGTACTACTATACAGTGTCCTATTGTATCAGAGGACTATGCATTCACTTCACTTTTTTTTTTCATTTTTCTACAGATAGCTGGTTTGAAAAGATTATGTGTCCACCTTTTAGAGATCACCCCCAGTCATTTAGTCTCTTTCTGAAGTCAGTTGGAAGGTGGAAAATTTTGGAGAGTTGCTCTACGTTGCACGAGCTTAAATTGCATAGCCCAGAATGTAATTTTTTTATTAGCCAACAAGTCACATGGGTCTAACGTTAGACTCTTCTATCCCAAGTTACCAAGCTTAAGTTTTGGCTCCACCTTGTAGTTGATTGACAATGAATAATCATATGGTTGAAAAATCTTACTGAATCTTTTAATTTCTTGGGATCTTGCAACTCTAAGTTGATGGGGGCAAAACCCATCTTGATGTCAGTGATGACAAAGTAGACGAATTTCATAAATAAAAAGCAAGACGTGGCAGGGGAAAGTTGTGATTTAGCAGGTTCTGGACCTAGAAAGGCCAGATACGCTAGGGAGTAGATTAGAAATGGAATGGCGGGCCGAAAGCCTGCATTTAATGTCTGCAGCCCAATAGATGTTATTCATGGTCACAGAAACAAGGAATAAGCCTGGAATTCTTACAGCCATTGATCCTTATTTTATCTATGTAAAAACTGAATCCCCATTCCATAGGATGGGTAGAATAAGGATTTTCTGCTCTTTAACTTATTTTTTGTCCCTATTAGAAGAAGGAAGAGATGCACAGGTCCACCACATTTAGTGTTCTTTAATGTAAACTTATTCAAGGGACATTCCATCTCAAGAAACTTGCTGAGATACGAGCACTTTGGAGCCATATAGCTTTTATGTCCTTCCTTTGAATCAAATTTGGATATCTTCAGCTCGAGTCACCATCCATGGGACTTGGCATGTCCCAAAGAGTTCCATTTTCCCGAGCTGTCAACGCACTCACAGCCAACCCAGTAGAAATCTCTTTGGCAGCATCCAATGGCATGGAATTCAGCTTCTTCCCATTCTTCACATTGCCACCTGAAGATTTAATCCTGATGACTTCTCTTCTGAGTGCTGATGCTCACACTGGCAGTGGGCTATGTGGTCTGGATCTCTGTGAACATTTGGACATTTTTCTGGATGATGGTATCAAGGAAGGCCTCATCCTTCTTAAACACTGGCATGCCAGCTTTGCCTTTGAAGAGTCCTTGCTCCCCGCTGCCACTTGGCATTCCAGCTTTGCCTTTGAAGAGTCCTTGCTCTCCGCTGCCACCACCATAGGTTTGGAGCTATTGTCCAGTGCCTTGACAGCCTTGTGTGGCATGGAAGCCCCCACCGTGATTCTTCCCAATGGAGATCATCATGTGTGGCGAAGAGGCAGCAAACATGCAGCCTCCCACTGGCTGTGTGGAGGCAAGGGAGTATAAATTGGATGGAACTGGATCCAGGGGGTTCTGTTCGTTGAAGAACTACATGCTATTTCCCATGTTGCTTGCATGTTTGTTGCTTGATCTCTCATGATGAGAAATTATTATATATTTGGTGTGGGCTTCTCATTTTCAGTACACTGTCCTTTCATTTTTACCTCTAGAGTGTTGCATTCATTGTCCAGATGCACATATGTTCTTAGTTACATTCACTACTGTCTCCATTATTTCTCTTGGACAGATAGAACCTTGTGGCATCTTTGGGTTGTTGCACTTATTAGAACTTTTCTGACACTCGCATAAATGCAGGTGCAAAAGATTCAGCTGTTGACAACGAACATTGGAGTTGTATACAGGTTTTGTTTCATATTTCTTGCTAGATAAGAGAGTATAGTTGGTTTTTTTGATATCTTGTTCTCTTACAGTTTCTTATATTTCTGGTGTGATATGTATTTAACTAAGTTATAGGGAGATCTATCCGGATAATGTGCATTAGAAGGTCAAGGTGGCCGACAATTTTCTTCTGAATTATTCTTTTTCTTTTACAATTTTTAACTAATTAATAACTCATTTAAGATGCCTGAGTTGTTGTTTGGCACGTTACTGTCTGTTTGTGGAATTAATTATGATATATATACACACACATGCACATAGATACATACATACACATTTGGCTTTTTAGCACATCCTTGTTTGGGTGTCAATACTTCATGAAGGATGTAAAATTAGATGGATGTGCTGCTTAATATGCCCATGAAATTTGGCAGTTAAAAAGTACATGTTAACATGAGGTTTCTCCTCACGCCAACCGGAAAGATGCTTGGGGAACATTCATGAATCATGATTGCATGGAGTATGTTCTTTATTGTCTCGGAGTCTTCATCTTTTTGGTGCCCTTAATGCTAGTCTCAACACTATATAATGGGAAAGGACAAGTAAGCCTGAGCATTTAAAACTATTTAGTTAAAGGAGAGAGGCGAGCGAGGCAATGTGTTTTTACCCCATAAATCAATTATGAAGGAAGAAAACGGCAGTATGAAGAAAAATAAAAAACATCTAAAATAATGATATGATATGTAAGGCTCTGGGAAACATTGATGACGTCCAATATGTAAAGGCAAACTTGTATAAAGCATTCATGCTAAATAATAGATGATCTCAGGAATCATCAAGAATGAGAAAAAGGTGGCACAATGTAAGATAAAAAGGCACTGTACATTACTAAGATGGACATCAGCTACTTTTAAATGATTAAGAAAAAGAAAAAACAGTACCATATAATTAAAAGAATACAAGTATTTAACATAGATAACATAGGTGATCACTTATGTGAGTGAGGCGAACTTGAGGCGAGGCAAAGTGTTTTTGTGTTGCCTCATCTTGCCTCGTTGCCTAGGTGAGGGCCGTGAGGCGATTGCCTTTGATAACATTGATTTGAAAGTAGCCAAAATGCTTGTTTGAGAGTAGTTTGTCATCTTTCATATAGATCAGATGACTCCTTTCTTACTGGTTGCTACAAGCATGATGCCATGTGATTTAACATTGTCATTGTGGTTTATGAATATAAAACATGTCAGAGTGCATCTACTATTCGAGTAGTTCACAACAGACTGTTTTCTTTACAAAATCTATCTCTGGATCCTCGTGCATAGTGATTTATTGAATTTTATTGCCTTCTACTTTTAGACTTGTTTCTAATTGTTGTGCAGTGGGATGGGCCCAGATTTTCGAGTTTTGGTCAGAAAAAGCCGGAAACAATCCCGACAGTATTACAAATTATATAAAGTATGCTTCCTGCTCAGTTTCACTTGCTTATTTTTGGTCTTTATTATTTTCCTCTGCCGTTCTCATTTATGTTTCAAAATTGCAAAATTCTGGTGCATTTTGCCTTGCCTGGGACCTGTCATTTTTAAAAGAAAATATTTTTTATACTGGCAATGGCTGCTTACCTGCTTTTTTCTCTATTATCTGCCATATTTTGCTGTAGTCTCTCATTTTTGCAGAAAGATCTGATATACCTCAAGTTTTCACCACTCCACTTGATTCAGTTTTCACCACTCCACTTGATTCAGCCATCCTATACCTTGTACAGCACCATCAGCTAGAATGCATCAGGAAATAAAACATTCTGGTCATGTTTTAAAATATTCAAACTATTTGATTATGTATCTAGCTGCAGACCAGTGGCTATCTTGGAGAATGTTTGTTTTGAAATCATTGAATATACTTGTAAATCCGCTTTTCTTTATTACAATCAGTGGTACTACCCACTTTCAAAATAAAAAAAGACTATGTATCTAGCTGCAGACCAGTGGCTATCTTGGCCTCAGTTCATCCCTATAGAACTATATGCATCAGCCTCATGGAATCCATTACAAAATAAAAGTAACCAATGCTTTGCATTTGATAAATGTTCAGAATCTCAACGATTTGGTGGTTTGTATGTGTTTTCCCCTATCTATTATCGCATGTCTTACAGTTCCTGTTTTGAATCCAGGATACTTTCACTTCAATTCTTAGAGTAATACTTGCTGCACACCCTTGTGGTGCAGCAAACTTGCACCCCAAGACTCCATTGGTCCACATAGGACTGATGGGAGTTGGGGAGCAAGAAAAACTCGCTCCAAAAAATTTAAAATGATATGGGGTCCACTTTGGGGGGGGGGCTTTTCTTGCTTCCCAATTTCCATTGGTCCTATGTGGACCAATGGAGCCTTGGGGTGCAGCAAATACTCTAATTCTTATCCTACTATTAGAACAGTAAATGGAACACATGTTTCTGTTAACCACATCTGTTCCTGACTTTAAGTCTGGTTTGAATACAGTAGCTTATGGGAACTACAGTGAGATATTCCTGTATGATAGTAGAATCATAATTGAGCTAGGGGTTAGCCATATCCTGGATTCCCATAATCAGTCCATAAATAAAAATATTGTAAAGCCTACTGGAATATATATAATATACCATGCATATGAGTTTTCAAACGAAATACTGTGAAATCTTCTTAAGAAGATTTTACACATTTGAAAAGATGACATCTGTTTATTTATTGGAAATGAAAATGGACTTAGACACTCTGAGAGTCTGAGGTTTTTGTAAGGTGGGGTGAGAGTTAGATGTTGTGGCTGCTTATAAGCAACATCCATGTCTGTGTGTGACTTTTGACTTGTCAGAGCATTACCTAGTATCCTCCAGCCTTATTTTACTTTATTCAAGTAGTAGTGATTCTGGGAATCTTACAAGGGAAAGGGAAAAAGGGTTATGGGTCTTCTTCTAATAAGCTTAAGTTGCATATATTTTTTATTTAGAATATTATTTTTTGGTTGTTTTTTTCTATTTTTTTTGTTTTTGAAAGTGTGTGGTACCACTGCATATATTAATAATAAAAGAGGTATTTACAAGTATAGTATGTGAAATATGAAAATATCCCCAAACATCCCTATACAAAAAGGTCACATTCAGGAGATGTGGCATCCCCTAGCCCCCCAACATAGGTAAAAGAAATGTGCCTGGTTAGGGGTATGAGCATAGCGGCTTGGTGATTGTTTGCTTCTTTTCTTTTGCTCCCGAGGTAGGGTGTTCTCTGCCGCCTTTTGTATTTGGGAGTTGTGTGGGAGCACTCCCCCCATGCATGTTTATACTTTCCATTTTGTATAACCAGTGGTACTATTCAGTTTCAAAAAAAAACATAGGTAAAAGAAAAGAATTTCCTTGAGTCATCATTACAAAGAAGCTTGGCCCACTCTCTCACCCTCTCCCCAACAAAATCTCCGATTCTCTCCTGAATGGTGGCCTTCCTTTTGAAAAATTTGCTATTTCTCTCGCCCCACGAGGCCCATAGGGTGGCATGGAGGATGAGCCATCAAATTCGTCTGTTTTTCTTGCAAGCCGATGCTTGTACCACTTCCTCATGAATTGCTGGACATTCTCTGTGGGTTGCCAGTTACACTGGATTTTGTTCAAAATGTGACGCCAAACTTCTATAAAGAATGGGCACCTGGTGAAAAGGCCAATATTCTCTTCCCTGCGTCCCCACCCCACCCCCCGCATAGACAACAAGAAGTTTGGATGCCCTCCACAAAAGTGGCTAGTCTGTCACAAGTTGGGAGTCTCCCATGAGAGATTCTTCATAGTAGCACGTTGACTTTAAGAGGACTCCTTGGTTCCCATACTTGTCTCATCATAGGATGTTATAGACCCCCATTAGCATTACGTTATAGGCCGATCTGACTGAGAAGCGTCCATCTTTATCCCATCACCCCTTCCATTAGTTTGCCTTAGCTGTATCAGGCACGATCTGCTGTAGCATACATAGCAATCACCCAAGGTGGCTGATCTCCTCCCCCCTTACATATGTCCTAAAAATTAGGCTCTAGGTGTGACGACCTGGAGATCCGGGTACCGCTATACCGATACCAAGAACTAGGGAAGCCACCCAAGAGGCTGATGAGGCCCCCGAAGGGTTAGTAGGTTCGCTGAGGAGGCGCACAATGAATTGGAATCACACACAAGCGCATATTAATTAAATTGAAAGTTGAAGATTTGAGCAGAAGCAAATTTCAAAATATCAGAGTGATAAACAGTATGTACACTAGTCCAGAGTCACAAACGTACAAGTCCACAATACAAAGGAAGTCCCAAAAGTATAACTACACGGGGCATACCCCGGTCAAAAGTACATAAAAAGGACTGTCAAACTAACGCTGGCATTCTACAAGCGATCCCCAAAAATGCGGGAACCACCGGCAACGGGAGGCTGCGGCTGCTCACCTGAAAGAAGAAGGAGTGAGTCACAGCCAGACTCAGTAGGGGCCACGTGGATCCCTACCTCGCACAAACAAGCAGGCACGCAAATGTGAAGAAATTAGAGCATGCATTTAATGCAGTAAACATGCATTGGCATAAATAACACAAGTGTAGCAAAGCTGTAAAGCCTAACTAACAGTCAAAATAGCTAACCATATGCCAATACAATTATATACATTAGCGTCTGAAGCTAAATCTACCAGTAGAAAGAATCCCAATTACTCCAGGTGACAAGAGACCGCAGAAGGTACCCACTAGAAAAACATAGACCAGAAGCGTCCACTGACGGCTTACACTGCGTCCCAAGCAACTCGCAAGTCAGGCTTGTTGGGTCCCGTAGTGCAGGAACACGGATCTAGAGGGGGGGGGTGAATAGATCCTTGTGCTAAAAACTATGTCCAATTAAAAACACAAACTACCACACAGCGGAATTTACAAGATTGATAGGATTGAGGAAATTAATCTAAACAACTTTAAACTTAATTCACTCAATCTCACCGAGCTCACACGATTACATAACTAGATAGTAGAGAACACACAATCACACAAATCAAACCACAAAACACGGGGATTTTTAAGGTGGTTCGGGACCACGACGGGCTCCCTACGTCCACCCCTCACCAAACCGGTGAGGCTTCACTACACGCTACAAAGTGTAGCAACACGGGGAAGAACCCCAACACACACACGCTGCTTTCGCAGCAAACCACACACGAGGCCTCGCCTCAAACTACTGCCACAGCATCACACACACACATACACGTTGGGGAACACACCCCGAACTGTATACTTCACACGGAGACACAACTCTATCCACACACACGTAGGACAATGCCTACACAACCACACGGGAGAAAACTCCCAACAACACACGCAGATATACTCCGCACCAATCGACCCACAACAGACCGCACACACACTCGGAGACCCCTTTCTCCGAACACCCACACAAAGTATTATTTCAAATGTATATGAATCAACACACATATATGCTATGACCCCCAAACAAAATATATAGATGAAAACTGGAAAGTTGCATCAAGTATAAGGCTCCCCCTTCTTCAGCAGAATCTGATTCTCCTTGCTCGTTGATGGATGATCATGATTTAGACATCATCTTCTTCGTCTCCTTGAAATGCACGTCTTTACCTTCTTCCAATTTCTTCTTCACCCCTCTACTCTCATCCTTGTTGGTCGCACTCCTCCATCTTCTTCTTCTACAAGAAAAATGAAAGCATTAGTTCATCTTGTTGCTTAGGATGAAAACGCAGTACTAATAAGAGGCCAATCAATAGATGAACAAATGAACATGTATATATGTAGTGCCCCTCTTAGATAATCATTCAAGAACTTGAGCAATCTCAAACAAAAACACAAAAGTGAGAGATCAAGATAACTCCCTCAGATTTTTGATGAAAAGCTTCTGCAGGATGAGGAACGTTCTTGAAGAAGGATGATCGATTCTTGCTAAAACATAGTTGTAACTTGATTTCCTTCGCAGCTTCTAGTTGTATATGATCTTGGGCCTTGATTCAAGGTTCTTCCTCTCAATTTCAGCTTCAGAGCAAGGTGGAAGAGGGCTTGGAGGCTTCAACTCCGAACCTGCACACCAAAGAATAGTTTTCAGCCCTCTCCTTAGGGTTTTCACTCCAATAGGATGTTTTATAAGCTTAGAACGGTCAAGGGACAGGTAGGAGACCAGATCCACTAATTAGGGAGTGATATAGGGCATTAGGATGTGATTGGTTGGACTTTCGGAGCAAGAAAACGGCGGTCAAAAAGTGCGGCTCGAGGTCCTATCGGAATGGGTCGACCCTTGGGGTCGACCCTCGGGCAAACAGAAGCCAAACAGAACTTATTTCATGTTCTGTTTTACAGGGGTCGACCCCAGAGGTCGACCCTCGGGCTTCCAGAACCCAAACATAACTGATTTTGTGTTCTGTTTTACAGGGGTCGACCCCAGGGGTCGACCCTCGCGTTCCAGAACCCAAACAGAACCAATTTTATGGTTCTGGGTTACATGGGTCGACCTCAGGTGTGACGACCCGAGGATCCGAGTACCGGAAAGGAACCGGCGCGTCTCGAATCTCGGTCCGCCAACCCACGAGCCCGAAGACTCGGAAGGGTAGAAAGGAGTGGTGTGGGGGTACAAGAGAAGTTGCAACGACCAGAGAGATAGCGCAATAATCTAAAATAAAATGCACAGAATAATATAAATAAATAAACTGCTACAAGGTCCACAGTGTCTCATGTCCAAAGGAAAGTACAGTCAACGGGAAAGAAAGTACAACAACACGGGGCATCCCCCGGAGTACAACTACACGGGGCATCCCCCGGAGTACAACTACACGGGGCATCCCCCGGCTCTGGCAGACTGGCGACTAACCCTGGCTAGAAGAACCACGCTGAAACTCGGCCGCGCCTCCCGTCGACGCCGCCTCACCTGAAGAGCAGGGGTGAGCCTCATCTCATTGGCCCAGTAGGGATCTCGCGAATCCCCACCTCGCACGGAAAATGAGAAAGAAGAAGATAGCCCTACCAAACAAGAGTACGGTAGAACCGACAGCTACAATAAATAAACGGAAAAGCCGACTACTCTAACAGTACCGCACTACGGAGCCTTGGTCCAACAAAACGCGAGTCCACACCTGCCAGTGAACAGGAGCACCACCCACTAGAAGAACGACCGGATGCGTCCCCTGACGTCTTATACCGCGTCACAAGTGTCTAGCTACTACGCCCCTAGCGTGAGACTCAGACACACTCAGTAACCAGAAGTAACCGCAAAACAAGGACTAGCTGAGGTCACGCTCGTCAGCGCGGGTCCGAACCCTCAGCCTCGTGTGCACACTCAGACCGTACGCCCTAGGCATGTCCTCTAGCTGGTATTTCCCCCTAAACCCAGACTCGGAAGTACGCGGGGGCCCTGCGGTAACCAGCCTACTCACCACCTCTCTCGGGTACGCCGCTCAGCCACTCCCAGGCGAGCCAGCACACGCGTGCCGTGGGAAAGCTACGACTAGTGGTAGGGTCACTGGAAGTAAGGACTAATCCACGGAAACCACCGACCAAGCACTAGCACAGACTCTCGATGACCATACGATAGGCACGGATGCCGGGGACACGCATGAGGTCCAACTGTCCCTCAAGTCACGCGGCACCCCTACCGAGGTAACTGATTCTCTGGGGAACCCCGGGCGCCCCTGCGGCTCTCACTGGGTGCCCACGACATCCCTAGGGCCACACGCCACAACCGGGTCCATAACTCACCCAACCGGAGGTCACGCTACCCGTAAGAACACGGTTCGGGGGAGGGGGATGGTCGCGCTAGGTATCCCTAGCGCGACACCGAAGAACGCGCTAGCTAAGGCTAGCGCGATCTTCCATGTCGCGCTGCCCAAAGCTAGCGCGTTCACACCTGAACGCGCTAGTCTTGGATAGCGCGATCTGGAGATCGCGCTACCAGAACCAGGCGCGTTCCCCACCGCCTTACTGTTCGTCTTCTCAGACGGACACACTCAGACGACACGGCACGTTCATCAAGAACGCGCCACTGGACTATAGCGCGACAACGGGCCGAGCCCGGTTCGCGAAATACGCCCAGAAAACGCAAAACCACGCCCATTCACCACCCCTGGTGAAGGGAAAACAACGGGGGATCACCCCACAACGCCCTAGCATGCATCTAGAGTCCCCAAATCGATCAAAAACTCCACGAATCGACGGATCCGGCGCTCAAACCCCAAGCATGAAAACGACCCTCCCGGCATAGATTTAACCCCACTCGGCCTCTTCACGGCCTAGAAATCACGGGGGATGCTATGAAGAGGGCAAGGATCCGTCCCCCTACCTCAAGGAAGCTCGAAATCCACCGAATCACCGCCGAAATCAAGGATGAAACTTTTACTCCCACGAACGCCCCGCCTCTCGCCACGAAAAGCACGCCACCGGGACCGCCTTGCCGCCGCCGCCGCTGCCACGCCGTTGCCGGAGTGAGGGGGGGCCGCGTCTCGGTCGCCCGGGGAGAAGAAGATCGGCCGCGGGGGAGGGGGAGCTCTCACGGTTGAAGGAAGGAGGAAGAAGAAGAAAAGAAAAAGGTAAAAATAAAAGAAAAAGAATTGATGTATATAGAAAATCCGGAAAGTCGGAAAAATCTTGAAAAATAGAAAAATACACCTCCTCGACCGTCTCGACGCGCTGATCGCAACGGTACCACTCGCGGGCTGGTGAACGAGCCGGTTCACCTGCTACAGGGTTCCGAAGGATTCGCCAAAACCCGTACGCGGAAATCGGAAAACACGCACGGAAAAGCCGCGGACACACTCCGGGCCTCCGAAACGACTCCGGATCGCGCTGATCCGAACATGAAAGATGTCCGAAACGAAATTTCAGACACCACAGGGTCGGACACTCCGATAAACCAGATCTGGGACCCACAAGGAAGGATCCGAAAGACCCGGGACATCACAGCCCTCCCCCCTTAAAGGAATTTCATCCTCGAAATTCAAGGACAAGGCACAAGAACGGGGGAAAGACTCACACAAACAAATAAGGATACAGCTCCCGCATCTCATCCTCGCGCTCCCAAGACGCCTCGCCGCCAGAATGACACTGCCAGACCACCTTAACCAAAGGAATAACCTTGTTCCGCAGGCGCTGCTCCCGCCGATCCTCAATGCAAACAGGAAACTCCGGGAGGGACAGATCTGAGGTCACCTCAGGCCAAACGGCATCCTCGAGAACATGAGAATCATCGGGCATGTACTTCTGAAGCATCGACACGTGGAACACATCGTGCACGGCGGAAAGCTCCGGAGGTAGCTGCAACCGATAAGCAACTTCCCCAACACGCTCAACGATGGGAAAGGGACCAACGTAGCGGGGACTCAACTTCCCACGCCTACCGAAGCGCATCACACCCTTCATGGGAGACACTCTTAAGAAAACTCGATCTCCCACAGCAAAGCTGAGAGGTCGCCTCCTCCGATCGGCATAACTCTTCTGCCGGCTCTGAGCCGCCAACATCTTCTGCCGAACGAGATGCACCACCTCAACGCACTGCTGCACCAAATCTGGTCCGATCAAGGCACGTTCGCCCACCTCGAACCAATCAAGCGGAGTCCGACAAGGTCGCCCATACAACGCCTCATAGGGAGCCATACCGATGCTCGAATGATAGCTATTGTTGTAGGCAAACTCCACTAATGGCAAATGGTGGGTCCAACTCCCCTGCCATTCCAAGCAACACGCTCGCAACATGTCCTCTAAAGTCTGAATGGTCCGCTCAGACTGACCGTCCGACTGAGGATGATAGGCCGAGCTGAATGCCAATTCAGTGCCTAGAGCCTTCTGGAAGCTCCTCCAGAATCCAGAAGTAAAACGGGGGTCACGATCGGACACGATGGAGACAGGAACTCCATGCAACGGAACGATCCGCTCCACGTACAGACGAGCCAAACGCTGCACGCTCCAACTGACCTTGACTGGCAGCAACCGCGCCGTCTTCGTCAGTCTATCCACTAGCAACCAGATACTATCCTCCCCGCTGGACGTCCTCGGCAATCTGACCATAAAATAAGTGGTCACGTGGTCCCACTTCCACGCGGGAATGTCCAAGGGCTGAAGTGTGCCTCCTGGTCGCTGGTGCTCAGCCTTCACCTGCTGACAGGTCAAACACCTGGCCACAAATTCCGCAACATCTCTCTTCATGCCAGGCCACCAAAACTGCCTCTTCAAGTTCTGGTACATCTTGGCCGATCCGGGGTGCACGGCATACCGACTCCCATGAGCCTCACGCAATACATTACGCCGCACCTGCCCCTCGGCTGGCACATACAATCTACCTCTGAACCTCACAGCTCCATCCTCGCCAAACTCCACCTCGGCCATCGACAAAATATGAGGTAGCTCGGGGTCCGATCGCTGGGCCTCAGTCACCTGTCGACGCACCGCGGGCGTGACAGTCAGACTCGCAAGGACAGCCGAACCCTGGTCCTGAGGGACCTTGAGCCTAAAAGTCATGGCCGGGACCTGCTCCCAAAGCTTCCACTTCCTCAACAACATCTGACTGACCGTTACCCTCCTGCTCAGAGCATCAGCCACGACATTCATCCTGCCAGGCTGATAAGACAGAGTAACGTCATAATCCTTCATGTACTCCATCCACCTCCTCTGCCTGAGGTTAAGATCCTTCTGCGTAAACACATACCTCAAACTCTGATGGTCAGTGAAAAGCTCAAACCTCTCGCCGTACAAATAATGCCTCCAGATCTTCAGAGCGAAGATCACCGCTGCCAACTCAAGATCATGAGTAGGGTAGTTCGCCTCATGTGGCTTCAACTGCCGCGACGCATACGCCACAACTCTCCCATGCTGCATCAACACAGCACCGAGGCCTACCCCGGAAGCATCCGTACACACCACAAAACCACCCGAGCCAGATGGCAACACCAAAACCGGAGTAGTGGTAAGCAATCTCTTCAGCTCCATGAAGCTCCGCTCACACTCCTCCGTCCAGACGAACGGCACCTCTTTCCGCGTAAGCCTGGTCATCGGGGCCGCAATACGAGAGAAATCCTGAATAAACCTCCGATAATAACCTGCAAGCCCCAAGAAACTCCGAATCTCCGTGACAGAACTCGGCCTCGGCCACTGCACCACCGCCTCGACCTTGGCCGGGTCCACGGAAACACCATCACCAGAAATAACATGCCCCAGAAAGTGCACCTCTCGGAGCCAGAACTCGCACTTGCTGTACTTGGCATACAACTGGTGATCGCGCAGGGTCTGCAATACCGCTCTCAAATGCTGCACATGCTCCTCAGCAGACCGCGAATACACAAGGATATCGTCCACAAACACGACCACAAACTGGTCCAAGTACGGACGAAACACCCTATGCATCAAATCCATGAATGCTGCGGGGGCATTGGTGAGCCCGAACGGCATCACCAAGAACTCATAATGCCCATACCTCGACCGAAACGCCGTCTTCTCCACGTCCGACTCTCGGATCCGCAGCTGGTAATAACCCGATCTCAAATCGATCCTCGAAAACACCTGGGCCGACTGAAGCTGATCGAACAAGTCATCAATCCGAGGCAACGGATACTTGTTCTTAACAGTCACCTGGTTCAACTGACGGTAGTCGATGCACAGCCTCAAACTACCATCCTTCTTCTTCACAAACAACACCGGCGCACCCCACGGGGAATAACTAGGACGAATATACCCCTTGGCCAGCAACTCCTGCAACTGCGCCTTCAGCTCTCGCAACTCGGCAGGCGCCATCCGATAAGGGGCCTTCGACATAGGCGCCGTGCCCGGCACCACCTCAATCACGAAATCAATCTCTCGCTGCGGTGGCAACCCTGGTAGCTACTCGGGAAAAACATCGGGGAACTCGCACACGACAGGAACATCCTCTACCTCAGGACCCTGCCGCTCGACCAAAACCACGGATGCGAGAAAGCCCTGACAACCTGCATCAAGCAAACGACGCGCACGGATAGCCAAAATAAGCAAGCGGGAGGAGGAAGACCGAATACCTTGGAAATAGAAGGTGGGTCCACGAAGTTGTCGGAAGTAGACCTTCTTCGAGCTGCAATCCACCAAGGCATGATGAGCCTCGAGCCAATCCATGCCCAAAATCACATCGAAGTCCTGAAGCGGTAACGCATAGAGTCTAGCCGGCAAACTCCGCCCTTCCACCCACACAGGTACCTTCTCAAAGCAGTACGGGGTGACCATGAAGTCACCGGTAGGCAACTCTACCGCCAAGTCACAGGACACCTCGGTCACTGGGTCCTCCACGCTCTGAGCAAAATCTTCCGAAATGAACGAATGAGAAGCACCTGAATCAAACAAAACACGAGCCGCACTACCCAAAATCGAAAGAGTACCTTCCACCAAATGCGATGCCTCAGCCTCCGCCCTGGTCATGTGAGTCACTCTGCCTCGGGATCTCTGCCTCCCTACAGTAGCTGACCGTGACAACTGAGGAAACTGTCCCTGCTGATGGTACTGCTGCGGTTGTGCTGACGACTGCTGGGGCCGAAACTACTGCTGCTGCTGAAACTCGTGTGACTGGCGCGGTCTCTGCGGATAGTCACGTGTCATGTGCCCTGGCTGGTCGCACCTGAAGTAAATCATGGGCACCGAACACAGTCTGCCTAGATGAGAACCACCGCACTTGGGACAACCGCCCCGAGCACCTGACACCGAACCCTGACGCTGCAAAGCCACGGACTGCTGATCACTGGCCGACGACTCCTGCTGTGACTGCCCCTTCTTACCCCGGCGTCTCCCGCCGAGGCCCGCCTCCTTGAGTAGCTTCTTGAGCCTCGAGCCAAAGGACGAAGGCTCTGGCACAGGAGCCACAGACTGCGTCGCCACTGAACCACCTGCCGAGAGCTGGACGGTACTCTACTGCTGCACTGCTGACGGCTGGCCAAAACCTGCCTGCACCTGTCTAGCACTACCCTGCCCTCGAACCTTCTGCAAATCTCTCTCCAGTGCCGATGCTGCCTTGCACGCCGCATCCAAAGTGGTCAATCCTGACGCAAGAAGATGATGCCTCAACTCTAGCCTCAAACCACCCACAAACTGATCGGTCCTGACCTCCTCATCTGCCACGATATGAGGAGCATAACGGCCCAACTCGATAAACCTGGCACGGTACTACATCACCGTCATGTCACCCTAAGTCAACTCCATAAACTCACGCAACCTCTGCGACCTGACAAAAGATGGGCAGAAGGCACGCTCGAAAGCCGTGACGAACTCCTGCCACGCAATCTGCCGAAGAGGACGAGACTGGAACACTGAACCCCACTCTGACGTCCACCAAGTACGGGCCGATCCCTGAAGACGATGAGTAGCCAGCGCCACCTGCTCCTCCTCGGAACACTCCATCGCACTAAAAATCCGCTGAACATCATCCAGCCACTCTCTGGCCACCTCAGGATCTGGCTCCCCACTGAAAGAAGGAGGTTGAAACAGCAAGAACTCCTTCAGCACGCGACCATGACCACCACGAGCCCGGTCCTCACCAGCATCGCCACCCTGCTGCTGATGATCTCCCTGCTGCTGCTGAAACACATACTCAAACATGCCTCGGAAGAAGTCGTCCATCCCTGGAGCTCTCGCATCTCCAGATACACCCTCGGAAACTGAAGCCATGCTCTGCTCCTCTGGACCACCACTAGACTCTCCCTGCTGGTCACGAGTCCTCCTCCGTGGCGCCATAACACACCTGGCATCAAAGAAAAGTAACCGGAAATCAATAAAACACACGACCCTAAGCCAGTCGCTGACTGTACAGGACATTCATGGACCTTCTAGACCACTGCAATTCGTTCCAAGTTCCGATATACCTCCACAACCTCGCTCTGATACCAGCTGTGACGACCCGAGGATCCGAGTACCGGAAAGGAACCGGCGCGTCTCGAATCTCGGTCCGCCAACCCACGAGCCCGAAGACTCGGAAGGGTAGAAAGGAGTGGTGTGGGGGTACAAGAGAAGTTGCAACGACCACAGAGATAGCGTAATAATCTAAAATAAAATGCACAGAATAATATAAATAAATAAACTGCTACAAGGTCCACAGTGTCTCATGTTCAAAGGAAAGTACAGTCAACGGGAAAGAAAGTACAACAACACGGGGCATCCCCCGGAGTACAACTACACGGGGCATCCCCCGGCTCTGGCAGACTGGCGACTAACCATGGCTAGAAGAACCACGCTGAAACTCGGCTGCGCCTCCCGTCGACGCCGCCTCACCTGAAGAGCAGGGGTGAGCCTCATCTCATTGGCCCAGTAGGGATCCCGCGAATCCCCACCTCGCACGGAAAATGAAAAAGAAGAAGATAGCCCTACCAAACAAGAGTACGGTAGAATCGACAGCTACAATAAATAAACGGAAAAGCCGACTACTCTAACAGTACCGCACTACGGAACCTTGGTCCAACAAAACGCGAGTCTACACCTGCCAGTGAACAGGAGCACCACCCACTAGAAGAACGACCGGATGCGTCCCCTGATGTCTTATACCGCGTCACAAGTGTCTAGCTACTACGCCCCTGGCGTGAGACTCAGACACACTCAGTAACCAGAAGTAACCGTAAAACAAGGACTAGCTGAGGTCACGCTCGTCAGCGCGGGTCCGAACCCTCAGCCTCGTGTGCACACTCAGACCGTACGCCCTAGGCCTGTCCTCTAGCTGGTATTTCCCCCTAAACCTGGACTCGGAAGTACGCGGGGGCCCTGCGGTAACCAGCCTACTCACCGCCTCTCTCGGGTACGCCGCTCAGCCACTCCCAGGCGAGCCAGCACACGCGTGCCGTGGGAAAGCTACGACTAGTGGTAGGGTCACTGGAAGTAAGGACTAATCCACGGAAACCACCGACCAAGCACTAGCACAGACTCTCGATGACCATACGATAGGCACGGATGCCGGGGACACGCATGAGGTCCAACTGTCCCTCAAGTCACGCGGCACCCCTACCGAGGTAACTGATTCTCTGGGGAACCCCGGGCGCCCCTGCGGCTCTCACTGGGTGCCCACGACATCCCTAGGGCCACACGCCACAACCGGGTCCATAACTCACCCAACCGGAGGTCACGCTACCCGTAAGAACACGGTTCGGGGGAGGGGGATGGTAGTGCTAGGTATCCCTAGCGCCACACCGAAGAACGTGCTAGCTAAGGCTAGCGCGATCTTCCATGTCGCGCTGCCCAAAGCTAGCACGTTCACACATGAACGCGCCAGTCTTGGATAGCGCGATCGGGAGATCGCGCTACCAGAACCAGGCGCATTCCCCACCGCCTTACTGTTCGTCTTCTCAGACGGACACGCTCGGACGACACGGCGCGTTCATCAAGAACGCGCCACTGGACTATAGCGCGACAACGGGCCGAGCCCGGTTCGTGAAATACGCCCAGAAAACGCAAAACCACGCCCATTCACCACCCCTGGTGAAGGGAAAACAACGGGGGATCACCCCACAATGCCCTAGCATGCATCTAGAGTCCCCAAATCGATCAAAAACTCCACGAATCGACGGATCCGGCGCTCAAACCCCAAGCATGAAAACAACCCTCCCGGCATGGATTTAACCCCACTCGGCCTCTCCACGGCCTAGAAATCACGGGGGATGCTATGAAGAGGGCAAGGATCCGTCCCCCTACCTCAAGGAAGCTCGAAATCCACCGAATCATCGCCGAAATCAAGGATGAAGCTTTTACTCCCACGAACGCCCCGCCTCTCGCCGCGAAAAGCACGCCACCGGGACTGCCTTGCCGCCGCCGCCGCTGCCACGCCGTTGCCGGAGTGAGGGGGGGCCGCCTCTCGGTCGCCCGGGGAGAAGAAGATCGGCCGCGGGGAAGGGGGAGCTCTCACGGTTGAAGGAAGGAGGAAGAAGAAGAAAAGAAAAAGGTAAAAAGAAAAGAAAAAGAATTGATATATATAGAAAATCCTGAAAATCAGAAAAATCCCAAAAAATAGAAAAATACACCTCCTCGACCGTCACCATCTCGACGCGCTGATCGCAACGGTACCACTCGCGGGCTGGTGAACGAGCCGGTTCACCCGCTACAGGGTTCCGAAGGATTCGCCGAAACCCGTACGCGGAAATCAGAAAACACGCACGGAAAAGCCGCGGACACACTCCGGGTCTCCGAAACGACTCCGGATCGCGCCGATCCGAACACGAAAGATGTCCGAAACGAAATTTCAGACACCACAGGGTCAGACACTCCGATAAACCAGATCCGGGACCCACAAGGAAGGATCCGAAAGACCCGGGACATCACACCAGGGGTCGACCCTTTCAGGCAGATTACATAAAAAATAGTTCTGCGCACTTCGGCGACAGGAATTAATTCTCCCAGCTCCGAACTCCGATCGAAGCAAGACTGGAGGCGTTGGAAAGAGGACTCCCAGAGTTACAACATATAATTTTTATGGGAAAATCCAACGGTTGGATTGAAAATGGTGAAGATTGTAAGATAGTTTGAGTTTGAAAAATAACTAAAACCTCCATCAAACCAAAGGGAAACAATTGATTAAATGTTACCATAATCCCATGAAGATCAACCATGATTTTTCATCCTGAAAAACATGATAAAGCAAGGTGTTAGTTGACAATTAAGATCTTTACATCAAGCATTAACACTATGACCATGTTCACAATAAATTGCTTTGTTGAACCTATTCCAAGAGTGAAAGATGGAACTTACAACATTGTTTTACCTGAATTTCACATTGTCCTTAAATGCTTGTTCTTTTATTGAATCGTTCATGTAAGAATCATGGAGTTCCAATATTGAATTACCATAGCATGATCAACAAATTTGGAATCAAGGTACGCATAACAATGTTGAGTCACATTCCATGTGATCAATCCACAAGCTCATCAAACCACATATCATTCCCTCCATTCATTTACCATTACCAAAGTACACATTCATGATATGAGGCTCAATATGACATGATGCTCAAAATGACATTTATCCAAGTATGTTTTTCACATAGGCTTTCTCATTAAATACAAAGTAATATCACCAAGTGTAGAGACAATGTATATGCAATGTTTGTGCTAACCTCAAAACACGTATGCATCCACATGATGATAAGCCTTATAGAATTACAATGCATCCACATGATGACATCCCAAAAGAAATAGTTTATGATCATTTCCACAACCAGTTCAAGTGAAGAGCATTCACGCACAAGGCTAAGCAACAAAGGCATTTTGTAATCATCAAAATCACATACACAACAATCTCCCCCATTTTGACGATGACAAAATATTATGCTATAATGCTCTCTCTCCCCCTTTGACATAATCAGAAATGGGGATCATGATGGGGAATCCAGAAGGGCAAGAACCCATGGATAACCGGATTATGAAGAGAACCAATGAGCACAATATGCATGAATGAATTGCAAAACTGTGGGATACCAAATGTTGAAATGAAACTCTTATACCAATTGTCTGATACCAATTGTTGAAAGTGGAAATGCAAAGCTCCCCCTTAGACATAGACACATTTGAAGACTGTTTTTGATTTTCAAATTTTTGATTTTTAGTTTTCTTGTGAGATGCATGATACAGGATGTATGAAAATGATGAGACATGACATGCATACAATGTAATCAAGCAGATATCTATAGATACATGCAACATAACTCCTTCACAAGAAGTGATACCAATTGATTTACAGTAAGGAGATAGGTGTAGGAAGAGTGCAAGTGAGTCATTAAGTTCAGAATGCTCATGATTACACCTAGAGGATTTTGCAGATAAATAGGATAAGACGTACAGCAGGTCATTGGAATTAATCAAATTTTCAGAATACATATCAAATCAAATTACCATGTGCAAGTGAGTAACATGAGAATGAAGTTTAGCCATATGGATAACCAGATTTTCAAGTAAACACAATAGTAAGTGTACAAACTGTATTTCAATCTAGAGAACAGCGTATTGGAGGCTTCGCTCTACCTCAATCGAATATATCATCAGAAATTTTCATACTGACAATCTGAATTTTTCTAAGAAGGATCAGGTTCAACATAATTCCTTTTTACGCGAGGAGACACATGGAGCTCATGCCAGAATCCCCGGTTACTCAGAATACTGAACCTTGTCACCTCATTTGAACAGAGATACTTTAGTCAACACTTTTCAGAAATGAACAACATCACGTCTCAGGTGACATGTGCCCAGTTTACTCAGTGAGACTTAGCATTGCTCTGCCTTTCATTCCAACCAATATTTTTGTATGTGGAGGCAGGTAACTTTTTCCTCAACTGTCTCTTATCATCCATGCAGCAAGTTGAATTACTTTAGAGTGTTGAAATGAAATTCCTATATCCTTATGAATAACACTCAATTTCACATTAAAGTGCATGAAGTGTACGGATTTGATTTAACATGTATAGAGAAAATTTAACTTAAAATAGGATAGTGTAGCTCCCCCTATGTAAATGCAATAAGCATGAAATGCTCCCTCTGAGAGTTTGACATGAAGCACACTTGTTAAGACTCAGATGCAACATTATTTAACAATGGAGTGTTTGGTCTTAGAAGTTTCAAAGGAAGAGGTTGAATAGCATATAATAACATACAAGCATACAATGGAGATATACACATGCAATGTAAAATGAAAAGGTATGCAATCTCAATGCTTGAAATGTTGGCTCCAAAGATATGATGACCAATGTTGGAAGTATTCTTTTTGGCATTTATGCAACATGAAATGTTCAAGATGATGCATTTCAAAATATTCACTATATGCATGCTAGAAATGCCAACTATGCAACAAGACACATGATGAGCTTCATCTTCCAAAAGCACTATGTGAATGATATGTAGAGAGTGATTTGTAAATATGCAATGTGATGCACGATTCCAGATTTCACATGACACTCTATATGCACCTAATGCAACTAATGCATGACATGCATTACCAAATGTTGAAATGTGAGGACACCACTTTATTCTGAAAAGAGAATTCAGAAAATTTATTCAGAGCATCAAAATCATCACATGTGAACTTTTCTTGAAAACAGTTGTGCTTTTAACCAAAAAGATGAGTGGCACATTGGTAAAGACCATGGAACATTGATCAACTTCAGTCCTCAAAAAGTTCAGCCACAGAACAACATCATCATGCTGAGAGAATGGAAAACATCAATCTCAAAATTTTCATCATGCAAAACTCCCCCATAATCAATGTATGATTTCAGAAAATTCATTTAAGTTGGATGCCATATGCATAAATGATTTATGGTACCGGGCGGAGGCATATTCTCACGCATGGTGATTACTTTCAGACAGACTTGACCTACCCTTCCACATGTCACCATTTTATATACCATGTAATCATTGAAATGATGATCAGAAAAATACAATGCATTCCCATATGATATTGGGGGTTTAGCAAAAGGCATTCAATGGCCACACTCTCATATATACTGCTCAGATGTTTCAATACCATTCAGCCAAACATTCATTTTCCACATGGTCAAGAGCAACCAAAGAGTATTCAAGATTTCAAAATCACTGTCTGTCAAGAGATAGCACTAGCATCAAGACTACAGAACTTCAGCCAAACACTTTATTTTCTCACCTTTACCTTCATTGACATCTTCAAATTCTTTGTTTTATTTTGCTTGTGTAATCTTTATCAACATGCTCCTTTCTTTCTCTCATGCAAGAATTAGAATGATATCAGCCAGAAGAAATGGAAGCAGATCTAATCTTACATTTAAGTCCTCTTGAGCTCCTTTCTTTCTCTCCTGCAAGAAATATAACGATATTAGCCAAAGGAGTTTCATTGAGATCCCAAATTCATATCTTATAGATAGCAGCATGTAAGGATATCAAAAAGACAAAGAACCCCATACCAAAACCCTTCCAAAACTCCTTAGGATAAGGAGAGAAACTCTAAGGGTAATGGGGTAAAAGTTCAAACCAATCGGTCCTCAAGATGGGCCTTTCGACACCAACTTAGGAACAAGTAAAACTGCCTAAGACAGTTAATCTGAGCCCAGAAAAGCCAAACATGATTTAAACTCCATCTAGGCACATGGTGATACATTCAAACATTTGAATTCTTACCATGATTTCAGGGGTTGATGGTCATTATCAAACATGCACTGTAAATGACCATGTGCATATGAAGAAACTAACTTCAAGGCTTTTCATCACATATAACTCTCTCTCTCTCATCCTGCAATATCAGAAACTCAATTTCATATCAATCTCAGTTCAATACAAGTTGTTCACTCAAGCTGACATGAGTTCAAAGTTCAGTTCAGAAATTTCAAGTGTAGCCCAATAGTGTAAAGAGTCAAGTCTAAGCACATATGTAGACAAGGTTGATGCACATAAAACACACAAGACAACCTCTTCAAACCTGCATATTAGAGACTTAAATTCCAGCAACATGAACTTAGAATCCACACAATCGATGTGCACAAACATGAACAACCAACTTACAAATCAGTGTGAAATCAAGGACAAGCCTATGTTAACCAAGGCATCACCCCAGAACTGGCCTAGTCGACTTAAAGCCTTCCTCTTGGTCACATGGCAATCCTTCAACAAAGTTCTCATTTGGTTGTTTTGGGTACCCAAACCTTCTTGGGTCCCGGATGGTTAGTTGCACCTCTAGTGGGTGCCTTCCACAGTTTTTGGGCATGCATATCATCAAAATGCATTAAAGAGCAATCATACATGGTATGCCCAAACTCACCACAATAATGACAACAACCAAAAGACTTCAGATTTTTCTTGTAAGAATGAGCATGAAATTTTTGTGGGTTTGAAGAGATGTTCTCATTTTTTAAACTAAAGCAATTGTTCATCATGTGACCAAACCTTCCACAATGAAAACAGTTCAATGTAGCAAATCTCTCAAATGGTCTTCTTTCACGAGCATGAGAGTTATCAAGAGTTCTTTTTGTGTTCAAAAGCTTTCTTGGCTTTGTGAAGCCATTCATTTTCTTACATGCTTCTAGATCTTCAGATTTCATCAAAAAGTAATCATGCATCATATGACCAAGTTCACCACAATAAAAACATGAGATTTTCTTTGTGGATGCATGTGTGTGTGCAACATGATTTTTCTTGGCATTCATCGTGACACCAACAACACTTTTAGCCTTTTTATGCAAGTTTTGTTTCTTTTTCAGACTTTCATTTGATTGCTTTGTTGTTTGAGGAACAGATTGATTTGGAGACCCATTTGATGTGCTGGATATATTAGAACTATGGACAAATGATGTGTAGACTTTGTTTTCAAAGTTCATTTTGTTCACAGGATTATAGCCCAGCCTCTCTTTTTGGAAATTCACCTTAGTCCCCAATATCTTGTTCAGATTTTCTTCCCCATTCACAAACTTACACAAAGAAGCATTCAGATCAAGAATTTCTTTTTCAAGTGATGAAATATGTAATTCATAGGAAATGATCTCATTTTCACAAGAAATGACTTTTTCATTCAATTGAGTACTGATGGTTTGATAGCTTTCCATCTTTTGTTCTAACACAAGCATCTTGTCAGATTCATCAGCAATCACAGATTTCCCTTTTTCAAGTTTTTCAAGATTTTTCAATCTACTTTCAAGCAGGGAGATCTGAATTAGCATTGCACTGTTCTCCTTTTTGAGTTCTTTATTTTCATTTGTAAGTTTATCATTCATAATCAATTCATTGCAAATATCCTGATCAATTGAGTTTGATTCCATTTTGTTTCTTAGATCTTTTTCAGTTTTCTCTAATTGATTGATTTTATTCTTGAGGGCAACATTCTCATTTCTCAAACATGCAATGGTTTCTTTGTGACATTCAGCATCATGCTCTAAAAGTTCATTGAAGTTAACAAGCTCAGAACATTTATCACAAGAACCATTTTCATGGACCAAGTTTTCAGATTTCTTTTTCAATTTTCTGTTTTCTGACTTGACTTTCTTATATTGTTTTGCCAACTCATCATAAGCTTCAACAAGATCGTCAAGAGTAAATTCTTCAGAATCAGAATTTACCTCTTCTGCATTTTTGTCACTTTGTTGATCAGCATCATCGGCCATGAGATATTTTTATCTTTCCTTTTCTTGAGCTTTAATCAACCTGTAATGCCCCGGGTTTTTCGGATCCTCGTTCGTGGGTCCCGGATCTGGTTTCTCGGAGTGTCTGACTCCGTTATGTCTGAAATTTCGTTTCGGACATCTTTCGTGTTCGGATCGGCGCGATCCGGAGTCGTTTCGGAGGCCCGGAGGCGTTCCGCGGCTTTTTCCTCGTGTGTTTTCTGATTCCCGGCGTGGGTTTCGACTTTCCCTTCGGAACCTCGTTGCGGGTGAACCGGGCCGTTCACCTGGGCGCGAGTGGTATCGTTGCGATCGGTGCGCTCCGAGGATCGCGAGGGTGTAATTTTCTATTTTTCTGGATTTTTTTGATTTTCCGGATTTTCCTATAAATAGCTTTTTCTCTCTCTCCCCCTCTCATTTCTCATTTCTCTCCCTCTCTCTTCTCACGCTCTCTCCTCTCTCCCTCTCTCTCCGGCGGCCGACGGGGCGGAGCATGGGCGAGGCGGGGACGGCGCGGGCGAGGCACGGGCGAGGATGGATGAGGATCGAGGCGGTGGAGGCGCGTGGAAGCTCGGCCGTGAGTTAGTGGAACGGCGAGGCTTCAACGGCGTTTTCTTCGTGGATCGGCGTCCACGGTGCGCGAAATCTTCGGTGGAGGTAGGGTGATGGACCCTCAGCCCGTGTACTTCCTTTCCCGCGAGTTTCGTAGGCCGTGGTGAGCCGAGCGGGCTAAACGGGACGTTTTGGGCAAAATGTGTGTTTTTGGGGTGTGAGCCGGATCTCCCGTTCTATGGTGTTTTTGGGCGATCCAGGGGTTTAGATGCATGCCTAGGGGCTTGGGGAAGGTTTCCCCTTTTGTTTCCCCTTCACCTGGGGGTGAGCGGGGCGTGGCATGGCTTTTCCCGCGGTTTCTACCATTTTCGGGCGCGGACTGAGAACGCGCTATACTCCAGTAGCGCGTTCTTGAAGGTCGCGCTGCCCCGATAGGGCGTGTTCATCGGAGAAGATGAACAGTAAGGCGGTTCTGTCGCGCTATGGGGTCCTAGCGCGTTCTGCCCTGTCGCGCTAGGGGTCCCTAGCGCGTTCTGCCTTGTCGCGCTAGGTGATCCTAGCGCGATCTGTGCAGTCGCGCTATAGGGCTATAGCGCGATCTGTCGTGTCGCGCTATAGGTGCATAGCACGTTATGCTTGAACGCGCTATGGACCTACAGCGCGTTTTTGGAGGGACCAGCCGGGCTGCCCGGGGCGGGCGGTCTGCGGCTGATCGTGCTCCTCGTGGGCCGTGTGTGCCTTGGACACCCAGTGGAGTTCCGTGACCATGTTTTGGGGTGTCTGGAGGTTCTACTTACCTCGTTTTGCGTGCCCATGCGCTTAAGGGTCCGGGTGACCTTTTAGCGTCCGTTCGCATTGTGTTGGTCTCCGGTCGACCCGGTTGGGACCCAGTGGTCGACCTACGGCCTTGTGAGTATCCCGGACACCCCATGGGTTCTGTGTCTGTATTTTTTTGGGGTGTCAGGAGGGACCGTGTTACCTCGATTAGCGTGCCCGTAGGTGTGGTGGGTCCGGGTGACCCCACGTGTTCCGGGCTCTTGTGTTATGCTTGAACAAGTCACCGTGTGTCGGTGTGTGTGCGGTGGGGTCTCCCCCGCATATCGTGGGTTCCTTTGGAAGGCGATTCCCGTGTGGGCCATGTGTTTGGCCTTGGACTATGAGTCCAGTTGTCTGACCTGGGGCTGGAGGTTTCCCGCTTGCTTCAAGATGGGAAATCATCGTGGCGGCTTGTGTGCTGCCTTGGGAATCGTACTTTTGTGTTTTCCGTGTGGCCCGTGTGGGTGGCCTTGGTCCCTTGCGTTCCCTTCCCGAGGGAGTGGTCTTGGCGACTCGTGAGTTGTCTCGGTACTTGTGCTACCGTGGTTTTAGACCTAGAGATTGGACTAGATTGACGGCCTTGTGCTGTTGTGTACAACGGTCTTGACCCCGAGTCTTGTGACTCAAGGACCGTTGGGTGTAGTGTGTCTAGAGGACTGTCCAGAGTCCAGTGGCTTAAGTGCCACTCGAGTTTTCTCGACTCTCGCGCACGGTGCGTGCGTGGCCGTGGACTACGAGTCCTGTTTCTTCTCCGACTGTGGTCACCGTGCGACGGGGCCGGTACGTGAGGTTGTCCCCGTACGTCGTCGGATTCGGACGTTATTTTCCGTTGAGTTGAGAGTCTACTCCTTCAGTGACCCTCCACTAGTCATAGCCTACCAGTACGCGGTACAGGTCGCACCGGGGAGTGGTGTACGGGCTCACCCTTAGAGGCGGTTTGTGGACCGGTTGCCGTCGGGCCCCACGTCTTGCAGCCAGAGTCCGGCTGAGGGGAAAACCGGTCAGAGGGCCAGACCAGGGACGCACGGTCTGTGTGTGCACACGTGGTTGGGGACAGTGGACGCACGTCGACGGGCGTGACCCCAGCTAGTCACTTGTTTGTGGTTACTTGTACGGTGTTCGCGCCTCGGGTAGGACCTACCACATCAGGCGGTTCACCTGCGGTGCGGTGTAAGACGTCAGGGGACGCTACCGGCTGTGCTTCTAGTGGGTGGTACTCCTGTCGAGTACGGAGTGACAGACTGTCAGTCTCTGTGTCTTTGACCTTCGGGTTTCGGTCGTGTTGACCGTTGAGTTTCGGTTGGTTCGCCGTGACGCGTGTGGGTTTTCGCGTCATGAGATTAGTGCTAGTGGCTTTACCGAGGTTGGATCTTGTTGTGCGGTACCCGCGATCAGACGGTCGGGGTTGCACCTTGGACAGCGTGTCCAGGTTGGCTGTCCGGGGGACAGGCCTCTACGGCGTGGTTGCCGTGTGTTCTTACTTCGGTAGGTGGTACTAGCGTGGTTTGGTAGCTTCGACTGCGTGATCGAGGTCTGCCTTCTGGCAGTAGGAGTAGCTGTAGTGCCGAGTTTTTGACCGGCCACCGGTTTGCTGTTCCTGCTGTAGTTGTAGCTCTCCTTTCCGCTACCGCCGTTGCTGGCACTAGGAGACTCATTCCCTGCTTTTCAGGTGTAGCGGTTCTTCCTCGAGGTTCGAGGGTGCGGAGCGGAGGTTCTCAGTTGCCAGCTTGCCAGGCCGAGTGTTCACTTGACACGTGGTACGCTTTACTGCTTTAGACTGTACTTTCTGTTGGACTGGACTCTGTTGTAGTTGTTTATTTATTTCTGTTAATTGTTATTTTGTCCTGCCTTATTTCCTATTTCTTTGTGCCTCCACACTCCTTTTAGCCCTTCCGAGCCCTCCCGGCTCGTGGGTGGCGGTGCGAGTCTCGGGTTATCGGGCCTTCCCGATAATCGGATTCTCGGGTCGCTACACAACCGGTCCATAAGCTCCTTTGCCGTCCTACAAGAAGATGCAAATGGATACTTGTTACTACTTACAGAAGCTTTCAATAAACTCAAAGCAGTAACATTATCATGATGCATCATTTTATCCTGATTAGACCACTTGGTCTCATCTAGAGGTAATATGTGTGGACCATGACAAATCAATTTCCAAAGACTAGGATTAATAGAATTGATCACCACACATAGTTTGCCTAGCCATGAATCAAAATTCAAACCAGTGAAGATTGGCAAACAGTTCATTGATATATGTTCAGTAGAAAAATTCATGATTGTGGAATACACTGGGATCACTCTGTAGATCGCAAGATCTAGGGACAACATAGCCTCGCTCTGATACCAATTGTTGGGTCCCGTAGTGCAGGAACACGGATCTAGAGGGGGGGGGGTGAATAGATCTTTGTGCTAAAAACTATGTCCAATTAAAAACACAAACTACCACACAGCGGAATTTACAAGATTGATAGGATTGAGGAAATTAATCTAAACAACTTTAAACTTAATTCACTCAATCTCACCGAGCTCACACGATTACATAACTAGATAGTAGAGAACACACAATCACACAAATCAAACCACAAAACACGGGGATTTTTAAGGTAGTTCGGGACCACGACGGGCTCCCTACGTCCACCCCTCACCAAACCGGTGAGGCTTCACTACACGCTACAAAGTGTAGCAACACGGGGAAGAACCCCAACACACACACGCTGCTTTCGCAGCAAACCACACACGAGGCCTCGCCTCAAACTACTGCCACAGTAGCACACACACACATACACGTTGGGGAACACACCCCGAACTGTATACTTCACACGGAGACACAACTCTATCCACACACACGTAGGACAATGCCTACACAACCACACGGGAGAAAACTCCCAACAACACACGCAGATATACTCCGCACCAATCGACACACAACAGACCACACACACACTCGGAGACCCCTTTCTCCGAACACCCACACAAAGTATTATTTCAAATGTATATGAATCAACACACATATATGCTATGGCCCCCAAACAAAATATATAGATGAAAACTGGAAAGTTGCATCAAGTATAAGGCTCCCCCTTCTTCAGCAGAATCTGATTCTCCTTGCTCGTTGATGGATGATCATGATTTAGACATCATCTTCTTCGTCTCCTTGAAATGCACGTCTTTACCTTCTTCCAATTTCTTCTTCACCCCTCTACTCTCATCCTTGTTGGTCGCACTCCTCCATCTTCTTCTTCTACAAGAGAAATGAAAGCATTAGTTCATCTTGTTGCTTAGGATGAAAACGCAGTACTAATAAGAGGCCAATCAATAGATGAACAAATGAACATGTATATATGTATTGCCCCTCTTAGATAATCATTCAAGAACTTGAGCAATCTCAAACAAAAACACAAAAGTGAGAGATCAAGATAACTCCCTCAGATTTTTGATGAAAAGCTTCTGCAGGATGAGGAACGTTCTTGAAGAAGGATGATCGATTCTTGCTAAAACATAGTTGTAACTTGATTTCCTTCGCAACTTCTAGTTGTATATGATCTTGGGCCTTGATTCAAGGTTCTTCCTCTCAATTTCAGCTTCAGAGCAAGGTGGAAGAGGGCTTGGAGGCTTCAACTCCGAACCTGCACACCAAAGAATAGTTTTCAGCCCTCTCCTTAGGGTTTTCACTCCAATAGGATGTTTTATAAGCTTAGAACGGTCAAGGGACAGGTAGGAGACCAGATCCACTAATTAGGGAGTGATATAGGGCATTAGGATGTGATTGGTTGGACTTTCGGAGTAAGAAAACGGCGGTCAAAAAGTGCGGCTCGAGGTCCTACCGGAATGGGTCGACCCTTGGGGTCGACCCTCGGGCAAACAGAAGCCAAACAGAACTTATTTCATGTTCTGTTTTACAAGGGTCGACCCTCGGGCTTCCAGAACCCAAACAGAACTGATTTTGTGTTCTGTTTTACAAGGGTCGACCCCAGGGGTCGACCCTCGCGTTCCAGAACCCAAACAGAACCAATTTTATGGTTCTGGGTTACATGGGTCGACCCCAGGGGTCGACCCTTTCAGGCAGATTACATAAAAAATAGCTCTGCGCACTTCGGCGACATGAATTAATTCTCCCAGCTCCGAACTCCGATCGAAGCAAGACTGGAGGCGTTGGAAAGAGGACTCCCAGAGATACAACATATAATTTTTATGGGGAAATCCAACGGTTGGATTGAAAATGGTGAAGATTGTAAGACAGTTTGAGTTTGAAAAATAACTAAAACCTCAATCAAACCAAAGGGAAACAATTGATTAAATGTTACCATAATCCCATGAAGATCAACCATGATTTTTCATCCTGTAAAACATGATAAAGCAAGGTGTTAGTTGACAATTAAGATCTTTACATCAAGCATTAACACTATGACCATGTTCACAATAAATTGCTTCGTTGAACCTATTCCAAGAGTGAAAGATGGAACTTACAACATTGTTTTACCTGAATTTCACATTGTCCTTAAATGCTTGTTCTTTTATTGAATCGTTCATGTAAGAATCATGGAGTTCCAATATTGAATTACCATAGCATGATCAACAAATTTGGAATCAAGGTACGCATAACAATGTTGAGTCACATTCCATATGATCAATCCACAAGCTCATTAAACCACATATCATTCCATCCATTCATTTACCATTACCAAAGTACACATTCATGATATGAGGCTCAATATGACATGATGCTCAATATGAGAGGCTCAATATGACATGATGCTCAAAATGACATTTATCCAAGTATGTTTTTCACATAGGCTTTCTCATTAAATACAAAGCAATCTCACCAAGTGTAGAGACAATGTATATGCAATGTTTGTGCTAACCTCAAAACACGTATGCATCCACATGATGATAAGCCTTATAGAATTACAATGCATCCACATGATGACATCTCAAAAAAAATAGTTTATGATCATTTCCACAACCAGTTCAAGTGAAGAGCATTCACGCACAAGGCTAAGCAACAAAGGCATTTTGTAATCATCAAAATCACATACACAACAAGGCTGACAACAAGCGAGAGGCGCAACAGTACCGAACCAAGAACTAGTCAGAGTAACACTCGTCAGTGTCGGTCCAGGCCTCTGACCACGTGTGCACACACTGACTCCTGCCTAGAGCCAGGCCTCTAGCTAGTTTTTCCCCCCCGTAGGACGCTACGGTGAAGAGCCGGGGGCCCACGGTGACTAGCTTCCAAACTGCTCAACGGGTACGCCCTTCCACCTTTGCCAGGCGGAGCGACACTGAAAGTCTCAGGGCTAAGTCTAGTGGTTCCATCACAAGGAAAGAGGAAGTACTCTACCGAGATCTAAAATTGAGCCATTGTTTATAAAATAATTTAAACATAGCGATCATGCAACATGAAATGCATTAGAAGATGAACCGACCATCTTTTGAATGCCAGAGGGTGTGACGGTCTAGCCTAGACCATTACAGAGTGTGACGATCTAGGGTAGGTGCGTTACGCCACTGTAAGGTGCCTACCGGGGGCCGTCTGGCTCACCCGAAGCAACTTCCCCACACACAGGGGACATCAGTGCGTAACGCACCAGGGGCAGTGCGTTACATGACTGTAACGCACCCCCTTAGGTCTGTTAGAGGCACCCGAGGGATATTTTACTGAAATACAGAAAGCACAGGGTGTAACGGTCCAGGGTAGGAGCGTCACAATTATGTAACGCACCATCCGAGGCCGTTACATCCACCCGAGGGATAATCCACACGCAGGTGTTCAGAGGAATGTAACGCACCTAGGCTGGTGCGTTACAACACCCTAACGGCCCTATCTAGGTCCGTCAGGTGGATCCATCGCCCAGCTACCCAGAAGCTATGACGCACCCGGATGGGGCCGTCACACTCACGTAACGCACCGGGTCGGGTGCGTTAGGTGTGTGACGGTCGCTGGGATGACCGTCACTCGAGTTGGGTTGCGAGTATGTCCGTTTTGAAACCGGAACATCCCCGGATCGACCGAAATCGACGGGGCTCGCGCTAACAACATGTTCCCTGCTCATGCATATAACCATACCATCAATTAAACACTAGGAAACATAAAAACAAAGCCCAAGGAGTGATTTTTCATGAAATTGAGCTAAATCACACTAACATGGGGATTTCGCTGGAAATGGAGAAAACGGCCGTGCATGGTGGTGCAAGTGGTGTCCAGGCGATCCTAGCCAGGTAAGGGTTCCATCCCCCTACCTCATTCAAGCCAAAAGTGGACGATCGACCGCATGCAAGGGCGAAACCTCCACACTCCTCCTCGTCCCGTCCCGTCTCCTCGGGCCACGACCCGTGCCGAGGTGGGCATCAACGCACTCCACTCGTCGTCACGAGTCCAACGGCGCCCTCCACGCCGCGATCCGTCGCCGTCTCACCTGCTTGCCCAGGGGGAGAGAGAGAGAGATCGTGAGGGAGAGGGGGAGAGGAAATGGGGAGAGAGAGATCGAGAGGGGTGGAGAGGGGGAGGTGAGGTGGTGACGTGGGGAGGGGAGAAAAAAAGGGTTGAAGTATATTTTTTTGAAAAAAACACCTTTTGCAAAAAGACCTCCAAACGTCCAATATTACGCAAATGCCCAATAAAAACCATAAACACTATAACTTAATCCGAATAAATACCAGTAAATGGCCTAAAATCTGGAAAAAAAATAGCCGAAGTTCGCGGAATAAAACCTAACCCGAACCGTCAAAGATTCGTTAAGGCACGGGCCTTACAGTCCCTCCCTCCTAATAAAAATTTCGACCCCGAAATTTAAGAAGAAGAGCAAAGAGGAAACTGCAAAGGAGTCATACCTCAAGCGAACAAGAAAGGAAAAAGCTGTCTCATCTCATCTTCATGTTCCCAAGTAGCTTCGTTGCCCGAGTGATGTTGCCAGACGACCTTAACCAGCGGAATCACTTTATTCCTCAACCGCTGCTCATGACGGTCTTCAATTCTGATGGGATACTCCGATGTAGATAGGTCGGCAGTCACTTCTGGCCAACAGCGTCATCGAGGACATGAGATGGATCAGAGACATATTTCCTCAACTGGGAGACATGGAATACATCATGAATAACCTGCATTGCCACTGGTAGCTGAAGCCGATACGCCACCGAGCCCATGCGCTCCACAATAGGAAATGGACCAATGTATCGCGGACTGAGCTTTCCACGCTTCCCAAACCTCGAAACGCCTTTCATCGGAGATATTTTAACAAACACCATATCTCCAGGCTCAAACTGTAGTGGTCGTCTGCGCTGATCTGCGTAGCTCTTCTGTCGACTCTGAGCTGTCAACATTTTCTGCCTGATCGGACGGACCACATCAGTACACTGTTGCACCATGTCAGGTCCTGTCAAAAGCCGGTCACCGGCATCAAACCAGTTCAAAGGGGTACGACAAGGACGCCCATATAGTGCTTCATAAGGTGCCATGCCGATGCTGGAGTGAAAACTATTATTATAAGCAAACTCCACAAGTGGCAAATGCTGACTCCACGAACCTTGCCACTCAAGGCAACACGATCTCAGCATATCTTCAAGAGTCTGTATTGTCCTTTCTGACTGACCATCAGACTGTGGATGATAGACTGAAGAAAAAGCCAACTCAGTGCCCAAGGCCTTCTGGAAACTGCGCCAGAAGCCGGAGGTAAAACGTGGGTCACGATCTGACACAAGTGAGACTGGAACCCCATGCAGTGGCACGATCTTCTCAATGTACAGGCCGGCCAATCTCTGCACACTCCAAGTAACTTTAATCGGCAAAAGTCTAGTTGTCTTAGTCAATTTATCGACTAACAGCCAGATTCCATCAAAACCCTGAGAAGTTCGAGGCAAACCCACCACAAAATATGTAGTGACGTGATCCCATTTCCATTGCGGGATTTTCAACGGCTAAAGCAATCCACCTGGCTTTTGGTGTTCAGCTTTTACCTGCTGACAAGTCAAGCACTTGGAAACAAACACAACCACATCTCGCTTCATGCCTGGCCACCAGAACTGCCTTTTTAGATTCTGATACATCTTGGTAGTACCGGGGTGAATAGCAAAACGGGATCCGTGAGCCTCGCTCAGAATTGCATTTCTCAACTCTTCAATAGCAGGAACATATAACCGGCCACGAAAGCTGACAACCAGTTCATCATCAAATTCAATATCATGCATTGATATGACATGGGTCAAATCAGAGTCAGCCTGTTGGGCCTCTCTAATCTGCTGATATAGAGTTGAAGACATGGCCAAACTAGCACACACAGCTGCCACTGGATCGGTTGGAATGTCCACACTGACTGCCTCACTAGGAAGCTGTTCCCACAATTTCCATTCCTGAAGTAATAGCTGACAGACTTGTACTTTTCTGCTCAGAGCATCAGCCACAACATTCATTTTACCTGGCTGGTAGGAGAGTGTAAAGTCATAGTCCTTCATATATTTCATCCATCGACGCTATCTGAGATTGAGGTCCTTTTGAGAGAACACATACTGCAAACTCTGGTGATCTGTAAAGATCTCAAACTTTTCACCATACAGATAGTGCCTCCAGATTTTCAAAGCAAAGATCACTGCAGCAAGTTCTAAATCATGGGTCGGATAGTTCTCCTCATGCTGTTTCAACTGCCGGGATGCATAAGCAATAACTTTACCATGTTGCATCAACACTGCCCCCAGGCCAACCCGAGAAGCATCTGTGCAGACCACGAATCCACCCGTGCCAGAAGGTAACACCAGCACTGGAGAAGAAGTGAGATGCCTTTTCAATTCATTAAAGCTCTTCTCACATTGATCTGATCAGACAAAAGGAACATCTTTACGAGTCAGTCTAGTCATTGGTGCTGCAATCTTCACAAAGTCTTGAATGAACCTGCGGTAATAACCAGTAAGACCCAGAAAACTTCTGATCTCTGTCACTGTCCTCGGTCTCTGCCATTGAAGAACATCCCCAATCTTAGCTGGATCCACTGCGACTCCATCACCCGAAATTACGTGACCTAGAAAGTGAATTTCCCGAAGCCAGAACTCACACTTACTAAACTTAGCAAAGAGCTCATGGTCTCGTAGAGTCTGCAACACGATCCCCAAATGATGTACATGTTCTTCTTCAGAAGCCGAATAGACAAGAATATCAACCACAAAGATTACAACAAATTGATCCAGATATGGTCGAAACACACGTTGCATTAGGTCCATAAAAGCTGCAGGAGTATTGGTCAACCCAAAAGGCATAACCAAAAACTCGAAATGACCATACCGCGTACTGAAAGCAGTCTTTTCGACATCAGATTCCCAGATTCTTAACTGGTAATAACCAGAGCGGAGATCAATCCGAGAAAAGACAGAGGCAGACTGTAACTGATCAAACAAATCATCGATCCTGGGCAAAGGATACTTGTTTTTGATAGTCATCTGATTCAACTGCCTATAGTCAATACATAACCTCAGGCTCCCATCTTTCTTTTTCACAAATAGAACATGAGCGCCCCAAGGAGAAAAATTGGGTCGAATATAACCATTTTCCAGAAACTCAAGCAACTGCGCCCGCAGTTCTTTTAGTTCAGCTGGGGCCATCTGGTACGGTGCCTTGGCCAAGGGTGCCGTACTCGGAATCAAATCAATTAACATCTCAATCTCTCGCTGTGGAGGTAAGCCCGGCAGCTCGTCAGGGAACACATCGGGGAACTCACACATAACAGGAATACTACTGACATCTTGCTGAGGTGACTAAACAGCAATCACTGAAGCTAAGAACCCCTGACAACCTGCATCAAGCAATCTACGGGCTCGAGTAGCAGAAATAATCAAGAGAGAGGAACGTGACTGAATACCTTGAAAATAGAATGATGTTTTCCCAGGTGGCTGAAAGTAGACTTTCTTGGATCTGCAGTCCACCACGGCTCCATATTGTTCTAACCAATCCATGCCCATAATAACATCATACTCTGACAACTGCAAAGCATACAGTCTCGCTGGCAACCGACGGTCACTTACCACAACAGGAGACTCCTCGAGACACAACGGGGTGAACATAAAATCTCCAGATGGCAACTCAACCAACAAATCACAAGTGACCTCAGTGGTGGGCTCCTCAATACATGCAAGAAAATCCTCAGAAATAAAGGAGTGAGAAGCACCCGAATCAAATAATACGCGAGTTGCATGACCATAAAGCATGATCGTACCTTCCACTAGGTGAGATGCAATAGCCTCCGCGCGAGTAATGTGAGAGGCCTTCCCTTTTTACTTCCTGGCTGCTGTAGAGGATTGTTGGGAAGACGCCGAGACTTGAGGATAGAACTGCTGAGGCAGAGGTGGTGGAGGGAGTCTGAATTGAGATTGCTGAGGCTGCACCGATTGAGAGAATTGCACCGGCATCGATTTCATCGGGCAGTCTCGAACAATGTGACCTGGCTGGTCACAACGAAAACAGACCACCGAAAACGAGCACGGCTTGCCCGGGTGGTTGCCACCACACCTCCAGCACCGCTTAGGTTGACTGGGTGAGGAACCCTGGCACTGAGGAAAAGAAGAAGCAGAAGGTTGAACAGCACCAGAAGAAGCTTGCCGATCGAATTTCTTCTTGGACTTCTTGAACTTGAACTTCTTGCCCTCAGATTTAGAAAAAGGAACACTACCGGTAGCAGAAAAAATAGGAGAAACTCCTGGGACAGTCGGCTTGTACGTCGGCTGAAACTGCACCGCCTGCTAGACTATCCCAACCTGAGGAAGTCCCCGAGTCCTTGCCAATTCTAGTTCTAGAGCAACAGCTGCCTGATATGCTGCATCCAAGTCGGTTACCCGAGTTGCAAACAACGGCAGGTTCAACTCCGCTTTCAGCCCTCGCAGAAATTGCTGAGTCTTCATCGCTTCATCAGCAAAGATGTGGGGCACATACCGGCCCAATTCAAAGAACTTCTCTCGGTACTGCAGCACGGTCATGTCACCTTGCGTCAGCTCCAGAAATTGATACATCTTAGCAAGCTTGAGACAGGCCGGAGTATAGGCACGTTCGAAGGCAGCAACAAACTCCGCCCAGGTGATTTGCCGGAGCGGACGGGAATGAAAGGCAATCTCCCACTCCGTAGTCCACCATGTGCACGCGGTACCTTGCAGTTGATAGGTCGCCAGCATGACCCTCTCATCCTCCGCGCACTCCATCGACTGGAACGCGCTCACAGTGGCATCAAGCCACGCTCTCGCTGCCTCCGGGTCTGATTGACCCTCAAAAATAGGTGGGTGGAAAAGCAAGAATTCCTTCAACGCTCTGCCACGACCACCAGGAAAAACATCACGTGGGGCAGGGCTTACGGGAGCCGGCGCAGTTGGGGTAGAAGAGGTGCCACTCTCCTCTCGAGGTGCCCGAGCTCTCCGCCAACCACGAGGCAACATCTTGAATCTGAGAAAACATGGAATAACATAAAACCCATCAATAATCACGAGGAACAGCCTAAGCCAGCAATAGACGACATGATGGACTTGCTCTGGACCAGCACATATTTCAATTCCTTGTACGAGTCCTCAAAACCGCTCTGATACCAACTGTGACGACCCGGAGATCCGGGTACCGCTATACCGATACCAAGAACTGGGGAAGCCACCCAAGAGGCTGATGAGGCCCCCGAAGGGTTAGTAGGTTCGTTGAGGAGGCGTACAACGAATTGGAATCACACACAAGCATATATTAATTAAATTGAAAGTTAAAGATTTGAGCAAAAGCAAATTTCAAAATATCAGAGTGATAAACAGTATGTACACTAGTCCAGAGTCACAAACGTACAAGTCCACAACACAAAGGAAGTCCTAAAAGTACAACTACACGGGGCATACCTCAGTCAAAAGTACCCAAAAAGGACTGTCGAACTAACGCTGGCACTCTACAAGCGATCCCCAAAAAACGCGGGAACCACCGGCAACGGGAGGCTGCGGCTGCTCACCTGAAAGAAGAAGGAGTGAGTCACAGCCAGACTCAGTAGGGGTCACGTGGATCCCTACCTCGCACAAACAAGCATGCACGCAAATGTGAAGCAATTAGAGCATGCATTTAATGCAGTAAACATGCATTGGCATAAATAACACAAGTGTAGCAAAGCTGTAAAGCCTAACTAACAGTCAAAACAGCTAACCATATGTCAATACAATTGTATACATTAGCGTCCGAAGCTAAATCTACCAGTAGAAAGAATCCCAATTACTCCAGGTGACAAGAGATCGCAGAAGGCACCCACTAGAAAAACAGAGACCAGAAGCATCCACTGGCGGCTTACACTGCGTCCCAAGCAACTCGCAAGTCAGGCTGACAACAAGCGAGAGGCGCAACAATACCGAACCAAGAACTAGTCAGAGTAACACTCGTCAGAGTCGGTCCAGGCCTCTGACCACGTGTGCACACACTGACTCCTGCCTAGAGCCAGGCCGCTAGCTAGTTCCCCCCCCCCCTCGTAGGATGCTACGGTGAAGAGCCGGGGGCCCACAGTGACTAGCTTCCAAACCGCTCAACGGGTACGTGTTAGGGTGCTAGGCCCGGATTCAGAGGGGGGGTGAATGTATCCTGGTACGAATAATGCCCAAATAAAAAACTCAGATGCTAGGCAAGTTCCAGAATTAAGCTAATTCGATTGAACATAATAACAAGCAGTAGGAGCGTGCCTATCCAAGCATCTAGCGGAAGCAAATCAAGCAATCAAACCACTGCTCAATAGATTTTTTAGGTGGTTCGGTCCTCCAGACCTACATCCACCCCTCACTCCCAACCGGAGTGAGGCTTCAGTAGCCAACGTTAGAACCAAGCAGACTCAGTCTGCGAACAGTTGCTGCCACACAGCTTGACCAGGGGAACAACCTCCCCTCTTCCTCCCAACCGGAGGGACACCCCAAGTGACTCCCAGCCACTTGGAAACCAGTGACCGAAGTCTCTCTTCCTCCAGACCAGGAGGGAACCAACCAGTGACTTCCAGTCACCAGCAAACCAGAGGTCGAAGACCTCTCTTCCTCCAACCGGAGGGACCCCTGGACTTGCAACCCACAAGCCCAGAACCGGAGACAAGTCTCCCTTCCTCCAAACCGGAGGGAACTCACAAGTAGCTCCCAGCTACTTGCAACCGGAGATCAGATCTCCCTTCTCCTGACCCACCAGGAGGAACCCTACCTCAGACCAGAGGATCAGAAGAACAAAGATAACCAGGTGAAAAGGAAAAAAATAAGAAATGGAAAATACACAGCGATCGGAAGGCTGTAAATGAAGAACAAGAATGTAGCTCTCAAAGGAGCAGATCTGGCTTGGATTTAATCCAGACGCCAGAGGACAGATCTTCAATAGCTTCTTCTTTCTTCTCCACGAACTCTCTCTCTCTCTCTATCTCTCTTTCTTTCTCCTCTGCTCTCCTTCTTCTCTGACGCTATTCTCTCCTTCTTCTCTGCAACCCTTTTTCTTCTACCGGCTCACTCTTCTTCTATTTCTTCTTATTCTCTTTTTCTTCTTCTTCTCTTCTTCTTCCTCTTTTTGTGGATCGAAGACTCTCTGCTGCTTGTTTCTCACTGTATAGACCTTTTCCCTTTTTCTCTCAGCTTCGATCTTTTTTCATCCGAAGACGAACCCTTCTATTTATATCAACAGCAGCACTGGGCGCGTGTGGTTTCCACATTTCCTGCCCTAAAAATTCGGACCACGTGGCAGCATCCTGGTATCTCGTCCATCCGTGGATCACGAGCCAGGTACCTCGGATCACGTGCCCTTCATTAGCCTCTTCAGTCCGATGTATAGAGTTCTCAGTTCACGTGTTCAATGACAGCAATCTGACTTGCTGCGTCGACGCTGTCAATCAATGGCGTTAACGCAGTGAGGCATTCCAGTAAGCCATTAGCTTCGTCTCTTTAGTTGCTGCGTCGACGCTGCTCAATTGTGGCGTTGACGCAGTGGAATAGCCTGTGAAGGTCTCTGCTTCTTTAACTGCTGCGTCGACGCTGCTTGCTTGTGGCGTTGATGCAGTGGAAGATATCGTGAAGGCTTCGTCAACTGATGCGTGGACGCTTTAAGCTCCCAGCGTCGACCATGTTCCCTTCAGCAACAAGAATGAAGTCATAAGATTTAAGTATGTACATTGCAGTGTATATACTTCGTTGTATAGACTTGTGAAGGCGAATGCAGCGTACAGACTTGCCCAATGTGTTGACTTCAACAAAGGAGGCAACGACTGTATATACTTTAAATCCTAAAGGCAGTGTATAGACATTGAAGAACAACAACCAATGTATGAACTTTACAATGCAAACAACAATGTATAGACTTCATGTAAAAGCCCAATGTATAGACATTGAATTCGAAGACCAATGTGCAGACTTTGGATTTGAAGACCAGTGTGCAGACTTCAAGTTTAACTGTGGATGTACAGACTTCAGGTGTGAAGACCATTGTGCAGACTTTGGAGAACAGCGGCCAATGTATAGACTTGATGGAGCGAAGCCAATGCACAGACTTTGAATCAAACCGATGTATAGACTTGAATGGGCATGGAGTGTATAGACTTGAGAGATTGAACTGAAGAGTCGACGCATCATCTCAAGGAGTTGACGCACTGCTGTGGAGACTGTGCAGACAGAGTGTACACAGAATTAAGTAGAGCATGTTATCTGACAGCCCTATGAACTCCATACATTTACATGATAAAACATGAATTTATCGTGCATATAAAAGAAAGCATTATGATCAGAGAATGACTGAATGATAGCATGATGACACACAGCAAGATGACTCACAGTGATTAACTCACATCAAAAACCAATCATCAAAACCATCATCAAAACCACAGGGGCACAACAATCTCCCCCTTTTTGATGATGGCAATACTACACTGTGAGGATGACACAAACTATTCTCCCCCTTTGACTTCATAAAAAAGAAAATAGTTTGAGAAATTATAGCATGTATAAAAATTCAGTCAATTTCTCTCCCTTGCAAGAACATGATTCTCCCCCTTTAAGAGTTTCAGCAAAAGCATGAGTTAGAGATGATCAAAAGGAACCTGCATGCACTGATTGAATGATATTCTCCCTCTTTGGCAAATAATCTCCCCCTTTGGTATAATCAAAATAAACCATGGGAAGGGGTATGAATGTAGATGCAGATACCAGAAATATGAATGCAAGAGCACAATTCTTCTCCTTCTATGCAGCATGATGCATATGACAAGGAGGCTCCCCCTCAATAAATGGAACCTTATGAAATGAATGAGAAGGAGACCACAGGGGCAAACAAGGAGAAGTTCAGGTCAATGAGCAGAAGAGGTTCAATTAGCAGATTTCAGAAGATTTTACAAGACACAGCATGAAACAGATGGTTAATGTTTATTAAACATGCTTCAGATATTTTTAAGAGATTTTAAAGTCAAACTCATTGAATATATTAAACTTAAACCACATGAGTTATTTCAGTCATTCATAAAAACGTATAATAGAAGATTTCTAGTTCAAGAGTTTTCAGATTTATGATCGAGATAGCCCATTGAAATCTTCATGAGAGACTGATAGAATTTTGAACCCAAATGATACTAATTGATATGAGAAATACCAATTGTTAAGAGAGATTGTGAAGCTCAAAGTTTTCAAAATATGATCAAGGTTTGTCAACAAAATCAATAAGAAAGGATATGCAATGAATTCTGACAAATGTATGCATTTGACAACCTATATGCAATGCATTGACTCCCCCTCACAATATGCATTCAAGCTCTCTTTTTGGCATTTTCAATATAAGGAAATGCAATGCACTATATGTATGCAAGGACATGCAAAGACTGAACATTGAATGCTATGCAAGGATATGCAACTAACTCCCCCTTACAAAGTGCATGATATGCAATTAAGACATCGAAACATGATTTCAAAGATTATGCTCATTCAGACTGCCCTATAAAATAAAATGACTCATGGTACTAGGCGGAGCACTTGATCTTAAAAGACCACCTCACACATAGTAAGAACCTCCAGACAGATTTCTCTACCTTTTGGTAGCTTACCATTTAATATACCATAGTGGTCATGAATGACAGTGCAATATTGACAGTCCTACTTGCATCAGATTTTCAATGACTGTGTATGCAAATTCAGACAATCATTAAAACACAAATCATGGCAATTTCCATCAACAGAGTTGAGTGCAAAACATACCATCAGATGAGGAGAGTTCAGAAAATTCAGATTTGACAATGCAGATAATGAATGAATATGCAAAAACAAATTTAACATGCTATGCAGTAAATCTATAAGGACAGGAGGTGCAAGAAATTTACCTGAAAAGTTCAGGAAGGGGTTTTCATTCTTGAGTGCCTTGGATTGATCCCCTCTTTATTAATCAGCTTCCAAGGCACACCTGCAAGTTAGCAAACTATTTTGCACAAATAGGCACCCAAGAAGTCTTGGGTCCTGACATGACAGTATCACTCCTAGCAGGTTTTCTCAGCACATTTTTAACTTGATGATTATCATATTTCATCAGAGGATAACCATCCATCAAATGTCCAGATTTGTCATAATGATGGCAAGAAGCAGCAGATTTCTGATATGATTTATGCACATTCTTATTAGCATGTGTTCTATGTGCATATGCATGAAATTTTCTGTTAACAGAATAAGAAATCTGTTTACCAAAACCAGTTTGGTTTTGATATTCTGCCAGCCAACAGGTTACAGCCCTGTCACCTGGCTTCCCGCAATGATGGCATGTAAATTTCGCAACATGGGGTTTACCAGAGTTATTCTGAACATGCCAACAGTCCTTGACTGTGTGGCCATACTTCCCACATTTAAAGCACTCATTGTGCTTGCCTTTAAAACCATTTCTATCAAAAGCATTTCTACTTGCAGGGAATTTAACAGTTTTAGAATTAAATTTCTTCCCCTGATCATGCCAACACTTTGCAGCAATGTGGCCCGATTTGCCACAGTGACAACAGTAAATTTTCTCATTCAGATGATCATGACTTCTCGCATGAGATTTCTTAGCTTCCTTGTCATCTTGTTTCATTGAGTTACATTCATGCATAACATGACCAATTTTATGACAATAGAAGCAATGAATTCTTTTCTTTTGAACAAAAGAAGGTTTCTTAACATGAAGCTTCCTACCATGTATTTTATCAACATTCAGATCATCCTTGTTGAGCACAAGACAATTGTACATGAAGTGACCAAATTTTCCACAGTAGAAGCAATTAACATACTTAGCATGAGATTTCTTGTCACCTTGAACTTTCTCAGTATGTTGATTGTTCTTTTTATTTATTTTCTATTTTGTTTTCTTATTTTCTTGATCAGCAACTTGTTTAGGCGATGAGGTGGATGTGCTAGCTATGTTTGAGCTACGCACGCAGGTTGTATGAAGTTTATTCCTCATTCCCTGCTTAACTTGAGAACTACTGCCCTTCTTCATGCAATTATCTGTGGATACAACATTCTGCTTCTCTTGATTAGCAGAATCAGACAGAGACTTATTCAAATTCAAAATTTCATTCCTAAGAGAAGAGATGAGTAGTTCAGAGTTTGTTAGATCTTCTGCACATGTGAGAATTTGTTTCTTCATGGTGTCATTCAGATTTTTCACAATTTCTAGTTCCTGTTTCAATTCATTCTCAAATTGAATTTCCTTATCAGCAGATTTTTCTTTTTCAAATGACAACTATTTTTCAGAAAAGACAGTATTAAGAACCATTAGCCTTTTATTTTGATCTTTTAGATGAGAATTTTCTTCAATCAATTTGTTTTCAAATTCTTCTTTCAATTTCAATTCAGATTTTAGATTTTCATTTTCAGCCTTTAGACTTGTGATTTCAGCAATTTTCTCTTTTCTTAATTTTCTCTTTTCTGACTTAATTCTTTCATATTTTTCCAGTAGATGCTCATGCATGGCAACTAAATCATCAAAGCTAATATCCTCGGTCTCAGAATTTACCTGGGATGGAGACTCATCTTCAGTCTGATCCCTTCCTTCAGCCATCATACATACTCCAACTTGTTCCTTATAGATGGTTTTTATTGTCCATTATCTCCTTCCCAGACTTGCATCCTGCAACACATGGAAATTTTTCAATATTAACTGAGTTTCTCAGAATGTTAAAGACATTAGCATTCTCCATGTCGTTTATCCTATCCTCTCTAGACCATATGGTCTGATCATGAGGTAATTGGTGTGGGCCTTTTGAAATCAACCTCCATAGATTAGGGTCAATGGAATTTATATAAACGCATAGGTCACCAATCCAATTACTGAAATTAGAACCATCGAACATAGACGGACGAGCCATTAAAGCAGATGGCAAAGGATTCAACGCACAAAGCAATCGACAAGAGATGCACCAGAAGCGAAATATCACCGAACGGAAACTGTAAAGCATGAGATCAACTCAGCAGGATCCTCTGTAGATCGTTGGATCGGGAAGACAAAGACCTGCTCTGATACCAACTGTTAGGGTGCTAGGCCCGGATACAGAGGGGGGGGGTGAATGTATCCTGGTACGAATAATGCCCAAATAAAAAACTCAGATGCTAGGCAAGTTCCAGAATTAAGCTAATTCGATTGAACATAATAACAAGCAGTAGGAGCGTGCCTATCCAAGCATCTAGCGGAAGCAAATCAAGCAATCAAACCACTGCTCAATATATTTTTTAGGTGGTTCGGTCCTCCAGACCTACATCCACCCCTCACTCTCAACCGGAGTGAGGCTTCAGTAGCCAACGCTAGAACCAAGCAGACTCAGTTTGCGAACAGTTGCTGCCACACAGCTTGACCAGGGGAACAGCCTCCCCTCTTCCTCCCAACCGGAGGGACACCCCAAGTGACTCCCAGCCACTTGGAAACCAGAGACCGAAGTCTCTCTTCCTCCAGACTAGGAGGGAACCAACCAGTGACTTCCAGTCACCAGCAAACCAGAGGTCGAAGACCTCTCTTCCTCCAACCGGAGGGACCCCTGGACTTGCAACCCACAAGCCCAGAACCGGAGACAAGTCTCCCTTCCTCCAAACCGGAGGGAACCCACAAGTAGCTCCCAGCTACTTGCAACCAGAGATCAGATCTCCCTTCTCCTGACCCACCAGGAGGAACCCGACCTCAGACCAGAGGATCGGAAGAACAAAGATAACCAGGTGAAAAGGAAAAAAATAAGAAATGGAAAATACACAGCGATCGGAAGGCTGTAAATGAAGAACAAGAATGTAGCTCTCAAAGGAGCAGATCTGGCTTGGATTTAATCCAGACGCCAGAGGACAGATCTTCAATAGCTTCTTCTTTCTTCTCCACGAACTCTCTCTCTCTCTCTCTTTCTTTCTCCTCTGCTCTCCTTTTCTCTCACGCTATTCTCTCCTTCTTCTCTGCAACCCTTTTTCTTCTGCCGGCTCACACTTCTTCTATTTCTTCTTCTTCTCTTTTTCTTCTTCTTCTCTTCTTCTTCCTCTTTTTGTGGATCGAAGACTCTCTGCTACTTGTTTCTCACTGTATAGACTTTTTCCCTTTTTCTCTCAGCTTCGATCTTTTTTCATCCGAAGACGAACCCTTCTATTTATATCAACAGCAGCACTGGGCGCGTGTGGTTTCCACATTTCCTGCCCTAAAAATTCGGACCACGTGGCAGCATCCTGGTATCTCGTCCATCCTTGGATCACGAGCCAGGCACCTCGAATCACGTGCCCTTCATTAGCCTCTTCAGTCTGATGTATAGAGTTCTCAGTTCACGTGCTCAATGACAGCAATCTGACTTGCTGCGTCGACGCTGTCAATCAATGGCGTTAACACAGTGAGGCATTCCAGTAAGCCATTAGCTTCGTCTCTTTAGCTGCTGCGTCGACGTTGCTCAATTGTGGCGTTGACGTAGTGGAATAGCCTGTGAAGGTCTTTGCTTCTTTAACTGCTGCGTCGACGCTGCTTGCTTGTGGCGTTGACACAGTGGAAGATATCGTGAAGGCTTCGTCAACTGATGCGTGGACGCTTTAAGCTCCCAGCATCGACCCTGTTCCCTTCAGCAACAAGAATGAAGTCATAAGATTTAAGTATGTACATTGCAGTGTATATACTTCGTTGTATAGACTTGTGAAGGTGAATGCAACGTACAGACTTGCCCAATGTGTTGACTTCAACAAAGGAGGCAACGGCTGTATAGACTTTAAATCCTAAAGGCAGTGTATAGACATTGAAGAACAACAACCAATGTATGAACTTTACAATGCAAACAACAATGTATAGACTTCATGTAAAAGCACAATGTATAGACATTGAATTCGAAGACCAATGTGCAGACTTTGGATTTGAAGACCAGTGTGCAGACTTCAAGTTTAACTGTGGATGTACAGACTTCAGGTGTGAAGACCATTGTGCAGACTTTGGAGAACAACGGCCAATGTATAGACTTGATGGAGCGAAGCCAATGCACAGACTTTGAATCAAACCGATGTATAGACTTGAATGGGCATGGAGTGTATAGACTTGAGAGATTGAACTGAAGAGTCGACGCATCATCTCAAGGAGTTGACGCACTGCTGTGGAGACTGTGCAGACAGAGTGTACACAGAATTAAGTAGAGCATGTTATCTGACAGCCCTATGAACTCCATACATTTACATGATAAAACATGAATTTGTCGTGCATATAAAAGAAAGCATTATGATCAGAGAATGACTGAATGATAGCATGATGACACACAGCAAGATGACTCACAGTGATTAACTCACATCAAAAACCAATCATCAAAACCATCATCAAAACCACAGGGGCACAACAAGACGCCTGTTATGGAGACGTTGGGGCTTACTGACATTCGTTCTCGTGATGATGAGTCCTTGGAAGAGTTCATGGAGAGGACTGAAAGAGGATGTCGCACAGTCTACTGCGCAGACGCGAGCAATTGGGAGAGAGCCACCATGGATTTGAGGAGATTCCTGTTCTTCCTGTTGGGGAAACTGTTGTTGAGCTCGAAAGGAGACAACATTCATTGCTGTTTCTTAGAATTCCTAGTAGACCCTGAGAAAGTGGGACGATACACCTGGGGAGCAGCCATGTTGGCGCATCTATTTGCGGGTCTGTCTGAAAGAGCAGATCGAGAGATAACAGTGAGTGATTTCACGCCGTTCATCTAGGTATCCTGCTTCTCTCCTTTTGGTTTTATTTTTTTTATTTTTTTATTTTTTTATTTTTTTTGTTTTGTTTTTTTTCTTCGATATGTTAATGACACATGACGGTGCAGTTGTGGAGCTATTATTACCTCCCAATGGGAAAAGCCCGGCATTGGCGACCGATGGCCGTGCCGCTGGCGAGACGGTGACAACCCATCACGAGCCCAGCCTCTCTATCCTACCAGCTGATGGTGTTAATGCGCGAGTTGCAAGAGTTCCCCGTGGCAATGGTGATTATTATTTCATCATCATCTTTTTCTCCTTTTTTTTTATATTAAGAAGATGTGTGTGACCTGACCCAGGTGGTCTGGAGGCCATATGCGGGCATGACTGACGCCGATCAGCCATGGGTCATAACTAGCCATGCCCAGTTTGGACGCGACCTCTGGATGCACTGTTTGAACGAAATCGAGCCACTTCGGCTACGATTGGCCATGAGGACTCTAGGGCTTGCCCAAGAATGGGTGGACATGACTACCACACCACGTGTTGGGAGGAAGACGCGTGGGTCGGCGACCTCCGTTGATTAGAGAGTAAGGTTCCCTGAGCAATACGAGGACTGGCAACGGGGTGGCACTCCTGTGGAGTCACATGCTTAAGACAGCGATGATTATATGCGCCTCTATAAGGCGATGTATGCAGAGCGACTCCATCGCGAAGGGACCGTGGAGGTGAACAACATTTTTTTATTTTTTTTTATTTTATTTTTGTATGTTGACATATGCTCTGGCCACAGGATGTTCGCGACACTATGATAGCGAACCTGCAAGCTCGCCTGATAGGCACGGAGCGGCAGTTACATGATACTCGCGCCGCCTTGAGTTCTTCGGTAAGCCTACATAAACACGATCATAAACAAAGATTCCTGGTGTTAGGTCCTCGGTGTCACCTTATGTGTGTTGCAGCGCGCCCAGCTTGATGCGGCTTCCTCAGCAATGGGGGTGGATAGTGTTTCTTCCACTTTATGGATCCCCACTTCCGAACTTGATTTGCTTCATGAGCAGCTTGTTCATACTACGTAGCGAGCTGCGGAGGCAGAAGGAATGCTCTCCACACAGGTGAGAGTCTGGTCATTGAATTTCACTTATTCATGCCTTCACATACCTGAGATGATGGTTACGGCAGACGAAAGTGGTACAAGATGCACTTGCCTGCACCGCGCAAGGGGAAGCCAAAATAGCGGAACTGGAGAAAGAATTACGACATCGTCCAGACGATGGCTCTTCTCGGCATGCCGTGGAGCTGAGGATCACCCTTTAACTGGAGAGGGAGGATAAAGAGAGAGAACGCGCGGAAAGGGAAAGAGACACCGAAAGACAGAGAGTCGACAGATTGGCTGAGAGGGAGGAGCGTAGGGCCATGGAGGCCCAACTGTTTGAACTCCGGACCAACCTTGGTCTCGCTGAACAATGGCTAAGAGATGGCGAAGAGCGCTACCGAAGAGCGTGGCTTTTGTGTTAGTAGCTTCTTTGCTGCCCTTGTCGATTGACGGGGAGCAGAGACGGGAAGAAGGGTACAGAGCAGCAGAGGCACCGCCTCACATGGTTTAGCAACACCCTCCAGAGTTCTTCGCCTGGAGAGTGGGGAAAGGGGTAACACTGAGAGAGAGGACGGAACTTAATGTATAATTTCTAGAAGGAAATAAAGGAAGGAATGTTCAGTTTTATGTCTTCTACCTTCATTCCTGCTTTTCAATCTTGTACACATTGCTCAATGAAACAAGTCAGTTTTTCTGTTCTGACTTGGCCCCTTGCTCAAGAGTGGGTGATTGTTTTGAGACTAGCCTTGATAACGAGTCAAGGGGCCAAGCCTTGATAACGATTAAGGCAAGAGCAAAGATGATGAATGCAACATACGGGCACACAAATGGGGACATAATGTAGAAATGTAGCACACAAATGAGATCACACGGATGCATCTTTTGTGTTGTTTGTTTATGCTTTTTTTTTAAAAAAAATTTTGAAAATTTTTGTTTGAAAGACACTTGTTATTATAACTTGCATGGTTCTTGGACCAGGGGTGTTTGAATCGTTCTTAAGTATCCTAATACGGGGTTAACGTGCTCCAAGAGGATTCCCACTTTGGGACTCACCTGACGGCGTCTTCCGAGGGCCACTTCACATTTTTTTTTGTATAACTAATGCCTAGCGACCATTCTTGTGGCACTTGACTTTTATGACGACATGATTTCTTACTAACCCCCCAGGTATCTTGTGTGCACATCTAGATTGATTTAGGCCCCTAGACTCCTCAAATGATAATCCTGCCGGTTAAGACTTAACCTGATGACAAAACCGTCATGCCATGCTTAGGCTCCCAGTCGCTTCCGACCGCAAGGACACACCGAAAGAGTGTTCGCGGTAAGAGATTTACCCGACCCGGGTCTATTTCCTCACAACTCTAGATGGTATAAGATGGAACACCCTGGAACCCTAACGGTCAATCGCGCGACGTTGACCTGGAATCAGACGACGTCGCACCTATTGGTGACACGCTTGGATTGACCTAAGCTCGAGGTTAAAGTGAGAATCGATCGAGGTGGCAGATAGAGGTCTTGACCGGCCAGAAACACCGAGACTCCTTTGCGGCGATGGCTTTTGCCTTTCGAAGTAGACAATTATATGTGTGTTTTGCTAAAACGAGGTCGCTTACCTTAGCGGGGCGCCCCTTTCAGGATTTTCATTGAGCTTTCATCTTTGAGGGGAGGAAGAAGATTAGTGGGGTAAACCTTCCGAGAGGACCGACAAAATCGTTAATCCGACGAGTTAACCGGGACCTACTCGACCTCTCCCTTTTGGGTGACTTCGGACCAGACCTCGAACAGAATTACGCTGCCCCTTTGTGGAATTTAGCTTTTATTTTGAGGGGTTTCGCTTGTTGAACTCAGGCACGGCCACAACCAGGCTCTTTTTTTTTTAGGGAGACATGATGATTTGATATGTAGGAATCCATCTTGTATGCCTGCGGGGACACTGCCCTCTTCTCATGCTCTGACTCGAGTTTGAGGAGATGAATCCTACTCTCGCCTTCAGGGTATGGTATTTTGGTTCCTTTATGCTCAGCGTTTTAAGGGCGCCAGCTGTCTCATTCGGCCGAGAAATGAGAGAACAAAGATTACAACTTTCTTGGAGACCTTCGAGTATGGCCCCACAATAAGCAGTACGACCAATTTTTTTTGGCTAAAATAGCTGCGTGTACGCGTGTTGCCTCCTTTTAGTGGGCGTAAGCCGACATGACCGGACAGGAATCTCCACGGTTCTGGCGGGCTAAGACCCGAGACCTACCGAGCCTTAATGGGTCCTATCCTACATGAAGGACAGATGCAAAGACTTGACTGCATGATGAACACTAGGCACTCCCCCTTTTTTTTCTTTTTCTTTTTTTTTCTTTTTGTTGTTGTTTTGTTGTTGTTTTTTTGTTGTTGTTTTTGTGCCTCCCTCGAGTTCCGCTTCGTTTGATCCCGAAAGCGAGGTGTGGGAGTATGCGCAGGTTAATCCTGAGTTAGACTACAAAGACCAAAGAGTGAATTTTTGGCTCCGATGGTCCTCGTACCATGCTAGTTGTCACACTTATCTAAGGGTGGTATTTCTTAAGATAAAGCTCATTCCAGGGGTGGGATAACTCGGTCCCTTCGGCATTGACTAGCTTATAGGCGTTGCTAAGGTACACAGCTTGAACTACGTATGGTCCTTCCCAATTGGGTTGGAGTTTAGAACGCGGCCCTCCAGGTTTGACAAAAATCTTTTTTACGACCATCTCGCCGACTTTGAATTTTCTCTCAATGACTTTCTTTTGGTAAAAACGAGCGAGTCTATTTTGATAAACACGTGCATGCTCGGCAGCGGCCAGCCGCTTCTCGTCTAAGAGTTCTAATTGGGTAAGGAGTGAATTACGACGTTCATCGAGGGAAAATTTCTTATCCAATTGTACCTAAGAGAAGGGATCAGAGTCTCATACGGTACTACTGTTTCCATCCCATAAGTAAGGGCAAACAGGGTCTGCCCGGTGGGGGTACGGATTGAAGTGCGATAGGCCCATAGAGCTTCGATAAGCTTTTCTGGCCATTCTGAAAACTTACTAGACTCGCAGGTTTTCTTTATGATTTTGATCAATATTTTGTTGGTGGCCTCTGCTTGGCCATTACCTTGTGGGTAATAAGGTGATGAATGATGCAATGTGATTGCGTACCTTTTGCAGAGGTCTTGAAGGTCCTGAGAAATGAACTATGGCCCATTGTCGATGACGATTGTGCTTGGGACGTCGAACTTGGTGAGGATGTTCTTCATGATGAACTTACAGACTGTTGATGCCTTGATTTCCGCGTAAGCCTTGGCTTCGGCCCATTTGGTGAAGTACTCCGTCACAGTGAGGATGAAAGATTTCTGCTTGATGAGGGAATTAGGATCACCTAGGGGACCAATGATGTCGAATGCCCACATGGAGAAAGGCCATGGGGAGGATATTGGATGAAGTGAAGAAGATGGTGAATAAATTTTATCGGCGTGGAGTTGACACTTGACACACCTACAGACATAGACAACACAATATTCTTCCATAGTGGGCCAGTAAAAGTCTCACCGAATGATCTTCTTAGCGAGCATTTGGCTATTTACATGGCAACCACACACACCTGAGTGTGATTCCTCTACACATTTCCAGACATCATCGTCATCAAGACACCTTAAAAGAACACCATTAAGGCTTCTCTTATACAGTAGACCTCCAACCAATGTGTATTTCTGGGCCACCCTTCTTATGGCTTTCTTATCCTCTGTGGTGGCTCCTTCAGGGTAAGACTGATCTTTACAATATTTGACGGTTTCATAGAACCAAGGTTTCTCCTCATCGACCAGTTCTTCTTCAAATTCTGCCAACATGATTTCCCTCTTCTCAAGAATTTCTCCTTCCTGAACCTTCCGTAGGACTCTTTCTTTGATTTTTAAGAGGTAAGGGTCTTGAACGGCAGGGACGAGACGCTTGTAGATGGTGATGGATTCAGACCATACACCTAAGGGGAATCTAAAAGATGACGCCAAGGAGGCGAGGGCATCGGCCAGAATGTTCTGTTCGCGAGGAACATGGACAAAGATCATCTTGGTGAACAATTTGGCATAAGCGGAGACCAGCTCCTGATAAGGCTTGAGCTTGGGATCAAGAGTGCGATATTTGGTAAGCACTTGGCGGAAAATAAGTTGACTATTACCCACGACTCGCAATTCAGTGATATAGAAAGAATGGGCTAGTTCTAGACCAGCTAGAAGAGCCTCATATTCAACAATGCTGTTGGTGACTGGGGATGCGAGATGAAACGTCTCTGGGATGGTGACGCCTTCGGGCGTCAGAAGGACAATGCCTATACCCTTCCCTTGGGAATTCAGAGCTCCATCAAAATATAATGTCCACATTGACTCGTCAGATTAGGTGATGGACATTAGTTCCTCATCTGGAAACTCTAATTGGACATGATCGAACTTGGGAAGAGGATGGCGAGCGAGATGCTCGGCTATAGCATAGCCTTTAATTACCTTTTGCTGGATGTAGGTGATGTCAAGTTGAGAGAGGAAACTCTGCCAGCGTGTTAGCCTATCGGTAAGGACGGATTTCTCCAGGAGGAATTTGATAGGGTTCATGCGGGCGATCAAATGGACCTCATGAGCCAAAGAGTAGTGCTTCAATTTCTGTACTACCTAAACAAGGGCAACATAGGTTTTCTCCATGACTGTGTACTTCTGTTCACAAGAATTGAGAAGTTTGGACAAGTAATAGGTGGCCCGTTCCTTGCCTTCTTCATCAGCTTGTGCGAGGACGGCTCCCACGGAGTCATCCAAGACTGAGATGTAAAGGATAAGAGATTTTTCTAGTTTGGGTGGAATGAGAACGGGTGGACTAGCCAGGTATTCCTTTAACCCTTCAAAAGTTTTTTGACACTTAGAATCCCAATGGAATTCTACTCCTGTCTTGGTCAACTCATAGAAAGGTCTACACCTTTGTGAATGTTGAGACACAAACCGACAGATGAATTGTAGCCTCCCAATTAAACCTCAGACTTCCCTCAAATTTTTGGGAGGCGGCATGTCCCTGATGGCCTTAGCTTTGTCGGGATCTATCTCAATCCCCCTTTTGCTCACAATGAAATCCAGTAATTTACCCGATGATACGCCAAACACACACTTCTTCGGGTTCATTTTCAACTGGAACTCCCTTGATCTTTGCAACACCTTAGCCAAAACTTTCGGATGTTCCATCCTGGTTCTTGATTTCACCAATAAATCATCCACATACACCTCCAGATATATATGCATCATGTCATGAAATATGGCCATCATAGCTCTTTGGTAAGTAGCTCAAGCATTCTTTAATCCAAACGGCATGATCACATAACAATATGTTCCCCATGGTGTAGTGAATGACGTCTTCTCCTGATCCTCTTCTGCCAAACGAATTTGATTATATCCCGAAAATTCATCCATAAATGAGAGGGTCTCATAACCTGCTGTGTTATCGATCAACACATCAATGTGAGGTAAGGGAAAATCATCCTTTGGACATGCGCGGTTAAGGTCCCGGAAGTCGATGCAAATCCTGACTTTTCCATCCTTCTTCATGACCGGGACAATATTCACCACCCACTGAGGATAAATAACGACTCTAATGAACCTGGCTTTGTGGAGTTTGTCGACCTCTTCTTTCATTTTCAAAGCCATCTGAGGGTGGAAACGCCTTAACCTTTATTTTACCGAGGCGGACCCTGGTTTTAGAGTTAAGCGGTGTTCGACCAAGGTGGAATCCAAACCCGACATATCCTCGTAACTCCATGCAAACGTGTCCCTATACTCTTTGAGAACTTCAATTAATGTCTCTTCTTCAGATGATGGCAAATTATCACTTATGAGGACGATCCTAGGGTCTTCCTTAGTTCCCAAATTGATTTCTTTGGTGGACTCTTCTACGGCGGCTGACGGCTCGTCGAATCTCCTCATCCCACTAGCATATGCGCCGACCGCGTCCTCATATTCTTCATCCTCGTCTCCAGTAGGGTATTATTCATCGGCGATCTCATAAACCCCATATCCTTCATCAATCGCACAGTTGCCCTCACATTCTATCTCTGGTAGCTGGATGGGATTTTCTAGCAACTGAGGGAGGATAGAAGGGCTTGACACCTAGTGGCTAAATCTAGAAGGAATCGACGGAGGATCTGCATACCCTTGAATTTCCTTTTGGATAGTACCCTTGACTTATTATCCCTAGCTTGACTCATATTATTTACAGAAGGAGAAAAGGTTGAAGGGGATGGTGAAGAATGTACAGGGAAAGACCCCTCAGAGGAGGGGTAGAAAAGGTCGCTCATAGGACCTTGGATGGGTGGCCCGCAGGGCGGGACGCACTCGTGGGAGATGTAGGAGGTTTCCTCAACAATAATGTGTTGTTGAGGAGTTTGAAAATTGACATTTTTTTTTCGTTTTCATTTTTGATGACAAAACAATGAAAAGAAATCGAAGGAGGGGGAAAGGTGATTATGGCTAAAGGATTGGGAGGCTTGTAGAGCAGATCATGATTGAAAACCTGGCGCAGGTTGAGAAACCCGCGCATGTATGTAAGTAGAGAAGGGGACTTGGGAAGATCATCAGACAACCGTCTGGCCCAGGAGGAAGTCATCAGCGAAGGCTGAGGTGAGTGAATGGAGAAGACGACGGCTAATGAGCCGTCGATGGCAATGTTGATGACGGATGAAGATCTGCCGGTGAAAGAGTCCTCTTGGCGAGGATGGTTTGGAACTTTGGCAACAGTAGTGATATTCCCTGGCATTTCAGAGATCAATGGCGGCCCTTCCACCTGCGGTGGTGAGAACATTCTTTCTAGTGCAATGGAAACATCTTGTATGTCAAACCATTTGCGCCATTCGCATTCCGGATCTTTGATCTTGCCTTTCTTACCGGCCCTTGAACATTTTTCAGCCAAGTACACAACATGCGATCCTCCATGTGTTTCCTGCGGGTAATCTCCCATCTGAACAACGGGCCCCTTCTTGAAGTGAGAGGATAGGGTCCACGTGAGGGGTTTCCCATCCGCCTCGAGCGGTCCTTTAAAGCCTAGGCCGAACTTGTGGCTCAACCTTATTTCCTTTGGCGGTTTCAGCCTTCCTTGCAATTGCGCACCTAAGCCTTTACCTTGTTGATAGTCGATATTCCTCATTATCTCCCATCCTTTGGAATGGGAAGGGAGACGTGACATCGGTACTGAAGGTGGCTTCTTTGGTGTTAGCGGAATGCGGGACGGGTCATACACATCCAGTAGTGATAATATGTGTAGCACCCCGTATAAACAAATATATTATTAATAATATTTTCTAAATAAGAAAAAAATATTAGATAAACTCTATAGGAAGCTTTTGTAAGAAGTGGGAACACGGAGTTATCATATGTAAAGATTATTCACTTAACAAGTGACTTCTTAGTGTAGTTGGTTAAGTGATATGTCTTTTAACCTAATGATCAGGGTTCAAATCCTAGCATCCACCATTACTTTTTATGCCAGATAATTATATGCTATAGGCTAGCAAAACTTGCACCGACACGGGGCCACAGGGCCCCTATAATTTGGCCCTATAATTTAGCTTACATACAAACCTTCGTTGGCATTTGTACTTCTCATACATGAATAGTAGGTTTGAGCTGGACGTTTGAGCTGGCATCGCGGATGCGAATTATGTAGGATCTTGTCCCCCTCCAACGCTATAATACTCCCTATACTGAGACTCCCTTCATTCTTCCGAAGACTTGCTGCAGAGAAGAGGGAGCCTCCTCTGACGTTGCAGAAGAAAGCTGCCCTTTTTCTTCCATCTATATGTTGTCGTCTCAGAGAGGTAGGTGTTCTTACTTTTTAACTAAACTAGTAGCTAATCTAGGATGATTAGTCTAGGCAGTTAGTCTTAGGCTCATCTCCATTCGATATTTTGTGTTTATACAGCATGTGTTAGCCTCGTAGTTAGCATGCAATAGCTTCAATCTGGAACAATTAGCAAGTATTAGTCTCATGACCTAGATAAATAATATGTATTAGCTTTATTAACTAATCTATTAACAGCATATAGCATGTTAAATGTCGACACTTCCATGACACACACTTACATATATATATATGACATCAAGTGTTGACACCCATGACACATGTGTCGACACTTCCATGACACATGTGTCGACACTTCCATTATATATAGAGGTGTTATGTTGACACCTCGTCGACACTTGCATCATATATAGGTGTTGCACAAGTGTTGCACAAGTGTCGACACCTACGCGACACCTACACCTACGCGACACCTACGCGACTCCGACGCGACACTTACCTAGAGTGTTGACAAAACCAAAATTTAACCATGGATTAAAACCTTAAACACTTGATTAACAAGATGATTAAACCAAAACAAGACTTAATTAACAATAAATACATAATTGAAGACAGAACCCCATGTGTCGACACAGGTGTCGACACAGGTGTCGACACACACACACAAACATTGTAATATTAACGTACATATACCTCATGTGTCGACACAGGTGTCGACACAGGTGTCGACACACACTGTAAACTTAATGAATCGTGCCGTAGAAGAACCTCATGTGTCGACACAGGTGTCGACACCGGTGTCGACACACAAAACATTGTTCGATTAACTGTACAACAGAGACCAAAAATGAACAGTAAGTGTCGACACTAGTGTCGACACATGCTGTGAACTTAATGAAAAATAACATAAAACCCCTTTATATATATATATATATATATATATATATATACTCCCATTAATTGTATATACAAGCACCTTCATTATATATGTATATAAATTCATATATATACTTCCATTAATTGTATATACAAAACACCTTCATTATATATATATGAATATATAACTAATGTCTGCACCTCCATTCTCACCGAATATATATAGAGAACAGAATATAATATAAAATATACACCTTCATTCTTACAGAGTATGTATATATATTTGTAGAATGAAATTATTTTTTTTTTGTAAAAATCTAATTTTCACCACATTAGTTTATACATACTAAAAATTATCTCCAACATGTTAAAACTATTTCCAGCATGTTAAAAGTGACTTCCAATATGATAGAATTATTTATACATACTGAGATATAAAAATTATTTTCAGCATGTTAAAATCTATTTAAAGCTATTTTTGTGCATATAAAACTTACTTTCCTATTAAATAAAGTAGTAAATTGATGCATGAAAATTACTTCCAGCATGATAACATTTCTTCCAGTATGGTAAAATTATTCCAGCATGTTATAATTATTTTTGGCATGTTATAGTTATTTTCAGTGTATTAAAACTATTTTTCAGCATGATAATTCTATTTTCCTATCAAATAATTAGTAAATAAATGTAGAAAAAATATTTTTAGCATGATAAAAAAATTATGTTGTTATCAGAAAATTTCTGCAATCAGCATGGCAACCTTATCTTATCAACCTATCAGTAAGTTAATTATTTTAGCATGTTAAGCATAGATTTTAGCATGTTAATAATTAATTTTCAGCATGTAAAAATTAAATCCAGCATGAAAAATTTATTTTTATCATCTTACCAGTAAAGTAACATATGAAACTCATTCTCAACATGTTAATATCATTTTTAGCAAGTTAGAACTATATTCAACATAAAAACTTTATTTTCATAATTAAATTCTGATTATTATAAAAAATCACCATTTTGACTAATTCATATATGTATATTGGACAGAAGATATACATACCTATAACCTCCATTATATTAGATAGAATTCTATAATCGGATATATATATACATATACATATTGGATAAAAATAATATATATATAACTAATATCGACAATTGTGTCAACACCAGTAAGTTAGTCTCAAACTCCTATTGTCATTAGCATGTATCGAACGTTACAGGTTTTACTCCTAATTCGTCCCTACATAATGATACGCCTTGGATTCTATTCTATAATCCATCTTATATACATCTTACCGAGTCAACCCTTGAAATTTCATATTGGCTATAAACGAGAGTGGATGTCGACAAACATGACCAATGCTGTGCATATAGGGCCCAGTCTGGTCCTGGGAGGAGCACCCGAAGGTACTTGTGCCCATGGGAGTTTATTGACCACGGTGTTTGGTATTGCACCGGAGTACTTGCTTGCTAGACTTTAGGCATTCCACTCATTCTCGTGACATTACTTGATTGATTGACTTGAGACCCGCAGAAGGGTAAAATTGTTTACTTGAATGCATTATAAATAGCCAATTCCAGTTATACATGCTTGAAACTACTTTGCTTACTATTGCTAACTTGATTAACATGTTGCTATTCCAGTTATTACTTCTCAGTTATCACTGGCCTGATATCATTTGCTATCACTTGCTACTGCTGCTTGAAATTGTGCAATCTATATACTCTCACTTTCTACTCCTATCGATTTTACGATTCTTTGATATCTATCTGTCTGCATGCATAGTTTACCTACATTAAATAAATGGGTAATTCACTTAAAGCATGTTAGAACTTGAGATGTAAATCCTATTGAGCGATTTGCTCATCTAGTTATTTTCTAACCTGTTCAGGTAGTTCGGATATCAGCCAGAACTCGGAAGGGAATGGGTCTGAGTGATGAGTGTAGAAATGGAGTTATCATGTTGTCTTGTTAATTGTGGTGTAGTAATTATGTCATTTGTATCCAGTTATGTCAGATGTCAGTTGTATTAGTCTAATTTATTAGAACTGTAATAAGGGCTTGAAGCCTAGTAGTCGGACTCAAGAAATGTGTGTAATTATCATTTGGTTAGTGGTAACAATTGTCATCTTGGATTATTTGTATTAATTTCAAGTTAAATCTTAGTTATTTGCACACCCTATTAACTATCAAAATGAAGAATTCCATCGAATAGCTAGCTTGCTTTGGTTCTATATAAAACTGTCGCGCCACGGGTAAGCTTCCGCGCTCGGGACGTGACAGCTTTCTTGGTATCAGATCCTAGGATTTCAATTTCCTAGGTAAAAACTCGAGTCCAAAGATATAAATGTCTAATGGAATGGTCTATGGATAGGTTTAGATCTTACCTGGTGAGATGGGTAAAGTCAAGGGTTAAGTTTAACAATGACAATTGACTCCATAATAACGAAACCCAATATTTATTACACCTTAATTCTTTTGTAGGATTATGGCCGCTGAAACAGCACAATGGCGCGAGATGCAGCGCACTGTGCAGGGACTTACGCAGGCGCTACAGCAAGTGGCGCAAGGCGGTGTTGGCGGTGCTCACCGTGGAGCTGGAGCCTAGCAATTAGGATAAAACAGTTGACCTTCCATTAATTATTTAATAATTATTAAATTTTTTATTCATAGTTGGAAGTTACCGCGGCATAACATAATATAACAGATGAGTGGGAACTTAGTTTCCGTCTGGGTATGCGTCCTTGGATTGCTGTTTCATATTCAGCTCCTTCACCGGGATTTTCGTAACATGAACCCACCAAGATTCACGGGTTCGGTGGACCCCGATGATGTCGAGAATTGGCTGAAGGAAATTGAGAGGATCTTCCGTGTAATGCAATGCACGGATACAGAGAAGGTTCTATTGGCTATGTTCCAACTGGAACGGGATGCTCGATGCTGGTGGAAATCCGTAGAAGCAACACTGCCCGACAACCATGTCACCTGGGTGGAGTTTGTTGAACACTACAACAACAAGTATTTTTCTGACCGTGTTCAAGAGAAGAAGACCGTGGAATTTGCCTCATTAAAGCAACGGGTCCTAAAGGTGGCTGAATATGAGGCCCAATTTTCAAGACTTTCCCGTTATGCACCCCACTTGGTGTGTACGGAAAAGATGAAGGCGAAGAGATTTCTCAATGGGCTACGGCCCCAGTATATTACCCAGCTTGCACCGATGGACATCCAAGTCTATTCGGAAATGGTTCGACGTGCTCAACTACTAGAAGACGCCACCGAATTCTCCGAAAGGATTCGAGGCAAAGACAAGAAGGAACATGTCCCTAGTTCGAGAAACTTCAAACCACCATTCGGCAAGAAGCGATTCTTCAATGGAGGAGAATTTTCCAAAGAGAAGAGGTTCCGGAAAAGCAACAAGCCCTTCTCTACAATCAACAATAAGCCTTCCTCCGCCATCACACATTCCAAGGAAATCTGCAAGTATTGTGACAAGGCTGGTCATAAGACTGAGGAATGCTGGAGGAAACTGGAAGCATGTCTCCGATGTGGGAGTCAAGAGCATCGAATCCCCGACTGCCCCTTGATGAAGGAACAAGCCAACAAAGACGAGAAGCGTCTGGTAAAGAAACAAGGCCGTCTACAAGCTCTTCAAGAGATGGAACCCATGGAAGGAGGAATCATGGAAGGTACATTAACTGTTTGCTCTAAACCTGTAAAAGTTCTATTTGATACTGGAGCAACTCATTCATTTGTTTCCAAGAGATTTACTGCCTCGTTTTCTAAAGAACCTGAATGGTTAGATTTAGTAATATCTACACCTCTTGGAAACAAGTCTGATATCATGCATCACTACCCAAGTTGTGAGGTTATGGTCCAAGGTAACAATCTGCCAGTCGACATGATATGCCTTGATATGGAGCATTATGATGTCATATTAGGAGCTGACTGGTTATCCACCTACCAAGCAACGGTAGACTGCCGGCATGGCAAGATAACTTTTGCGGATTATTCCGAGTTAGTTTATATTAGCCCTCGGAATAAATCCCCTCTCATCTCAGCTCTTCGAGCTAGCAAACTTGTGAATAAAGGATGTGTGGCTTTCATAGCTTTTGTGACTGCCATGGAAGTCGAGAAGACTGAAATTGAAGACATCCGTGTAATTCGGGACTTTTCAGATGTTTTTCCTGAAGAATTACCAGGTTTACCCCCGGAGAGGGAAGTGTCGTTCACTATCGACATTATTCCTGGTGCCGGTCCTGTGTCTAAGGCACCTTATAGAATGTCTCCCGCCGAGTTGAAGGAGCTAAAAGAGCAGCTAATGGATTTACTGAAAAAGGGATTCATTAGGCCGAGTACTTCCCCCTGGGGAGCACCCGTGCTCTTTGTTAAAAAGAAGGATGGAACATTTAGACTATGCATTGATTATCGGCAGTTAAACCATCTTACAATCAAGAACAAGTACCCACTGCCGAGAATTGACGAGCTGTTCGACCAATTGTCTGGAGCTAACTATTTCTCCAAGATTGATCTTCGGTCTGGTTACCACCAATTGAGGATCAAAGAAGTAGACATATATAAAACTGCATTTCGAAGCAGGTATGGACATTACGAATTTACTGTTATGCCTTTTGGACTAACAAATGTCCCCGCAGCTTTTATGCAGTTAATGAACAACATCTATAGGCCTTATTTAGACCAATTTATTGTGGTCTTTATCGATGATATATTGATCTATTCAAAAACTGAAGAAGATCATGAAGTGCATCTCAAGAAGGCATTACAGATATTGCGAGACAACAAGCTATATGCCAAATTCAGCAAATGCCAGTTTTGGCTTGAAGAAGTGTCCTTCTTAGGCCATGTCATATCAAAGAATGGAATTTCTGTTGACCCTGCGAAGGTCGAAGCTGTACAAAATTGGGGACGACCAACGAATGCAACGGAGATTCGAAGCTTCTTGGGTCTAGCTGGTTACTACCGGCGTTTTATTAAGGACTTCTCCAAGATTGCTGTCCCTCTTACCAGATTAACTCGCAAGGAAGTGCCTTATGAATGGAGTGAAGACTGTGAGAAGAGTTTCCTAACTTTGAAGGATCTCTTGACTACTGCTCCGGTCTTATCTCTACCAATTGAAGGAGAGAAGTACGAGGTATATACCGATGCATCTGGTATCGGCCTCGGATGTGTATTGATGCAGAATGGAAGAGTCATTGCATACTCTTCCCGGCAATTAAAGAAGCATGAAGAAAACTACCCTGTGCATGATTTGGAACTAGCCGCAGTGGTATTGGCTTTAAAGGTCTGGAGGCACTATCTCTACGGGGAGCAATTCACCGTATACTCCGATCATAAAAGCCTTAAATATCTATTCTCTCAGAGAGAGCTGAACATGCGACAAAGGCGTTGGCTCGAGTATCTCAAGGATTTCGACTTCACTATACAATATCATCCTGGTAAGGGTAATTCCATAGCAGATGCCCTTAGTCGGAAGCCGAGAGCCCTAATAAGCAACTGTATGGTTCAAGAATGGAAGCTGCTGGAAAAATTCTCTGAACTCAATATAAGCATGGATGAGAATGACAGGTGTATTACTCTATCTCTCATAAGTGTACATCCAGATTTGCTAGCTGAAATCAAGAGGTTGCAAGAAGAAGATCCTACCCTAGTGGAAATAAAAGAAAAGCTGGACGAGAAATCTGATTTCAAGTTGGCACTCGATGGCAGATTATTATACCATGAACGGACATGTGTACCAGACAGTCCTGAGCTGAAGAAGAGGATTCTTGAAGAAGCTCACCGATCGAGGTATACGATCCACCCTGGAGCCACTAAGATGTACCAAGACATAAAAAGAACCTTTTGGTGGCCCAATATGAAAAGGGAGATAGCAGACTTCGTGTCTAGATGCTTGACATGCCAACAGGTGAAGGCGGAACATCAGAAGCCCGCTGGAAGATTGCATCCACTAGATATCCCCAAGTGGAAATGGGAAGACATCGGCATGGACTTCATCATGGGTTTGCCCAGGTCTAGGGGCGGACATGATGGAATATGGGTAATCATCGATCGCCTTACTAAATCGGCTCATTTCTTGCCTATCAAGAGTCGATGGTCGATTGATGTTCTTGCTGCCTTATATATCAAGGAGGTTACTAGATTACATGGAATTCCTGTGTCTATAGTATCTGATCGAGACCCACGCTTTACTTCTCATTTTTGGAAGGGTCTACAACATTCTCTGGGAACGAAACTCAACTTTAGCACTGCTTTTCATCCCCAGACAGATGGTCAGACTGAAAGAACAAATCAGGTTGTTGAAGATATGTTAAGGGCATGTATTATAGATTTCGGCGGAAGCTGGCATGACCACTTACCCCTAGCCGAATTTGCCTACAATAACAGCTACCAAGCCAGTATCCAGATGGCACCTTTCGAGGCACTTTATGGCAGGAGTTGTCGATCTCCAATATGCTGGGATGAAGTCGGTGAAAGACAACTTCTAGGCCCAGATATGGTTAGAGATTCAACTGAAAAGATACACCTTATCGAGAGAGACTCAAGGTAGCTCAGTGCAGGCAAAAATCTTATGCTGATAACAGAAGGAGAGATTTGGAATTTCAAGTGGGTGATCATGTATTTCTTAAGGTATCTCCCGGCCGAGGTATTAGAAGATTCAGTGTTAAGGGCAAGCTTACACCAAGGTTTATCGGTCCATTTGAAGTATTAGAAAGAGTGGGCGAGGTGGCTTACCGCATTGCCTTACCTCCTCAACTATCGGAAGTGCATAATGTATTCCATATTTCTATGTTGAAGGAGTATGTGCACAATCCTCTCCACGTCATCGATCACACTGACTTGGTGATACAGAAGGACCTCACCTATGAGCAAAGGCCAGTAAAGATTCTCGACCAAGAAATCCGAGTTCTAAGGAGCAAGATGATCCCTATGGTAAAAATCCAATGGAATCGATGCTCGGAGCAAGAAGTAACTTGGGAGACCGAGGAATCTATGAAGAGAAGATATCCAGAACTATTTTAGTTGGCAAGTATCTTATACTTTCTACAGTATCCTTATGTAGTTGAATTTACCCTTGTACAATTGAATTTGGGGACCAAATTCTTTTAAGTAGGGGAGGGTGTAGCACCCCGTATAAAAATATATATATATTATTATTAATATTTTCTAAATAAGAAAAAAAATATTAGATAAATTCTATGGAAGCTTAAGTAAGAAGTTGGAACACGGAGCTATCATATGTAAAGATTATTCACTTAACAAGTGACTTCCTAGTGTAGTTGGTTAAGTGATATGCCTTTCAACCCAATGATTAGGGTTCAAATCCTAGCATCCACCATTACTTTTTATGCCAGATAATTATATGCTATAGGCTAGCAAAACTTGCACCGACACGGGGCCACATGGCCCCTATAATTTAGCTTACATACAAACCTTCGTTGGCATTTGTCCTTCTCATACATGAATAGTAGGTTTGAGCTGGACGTTTGAGTTGGCATCGCACTAAGATGCGAATTATGTAGGATCTTGTCCCCCTCCAACGCTATAATACTCCCTATACTGAGACTCCCTTCATTCTTCCGATGACTTGCTGCAGAGAAGGGGGAGCCTCCTCTGACGTTGCAAAAGAAAGCTGCCCTTTTTCTTCCATCTATACGCTGTCGTCTCAGAGAGGTAGGTGTTCTCAATTTTTAACTAAACTAGTAGCTAATCTAGGATGATTAGTTTAGGCAGTTAGTCTTAGGCTCATCTCCATGCGATATTTTGTGTTTATACAGCATGTGTTAGTCTCGTAGTTAGCATGCAATAGCTTCAATCTGGAACAATTAGCAAGTATTAGTCTCATGACCTAGATAAATAATATGTATTAGCTTTATTAACTAATCTATTAACAGCATATAGCATGTTAAATGTCGACACTTCCATGACACACACTTACATATATATATATGACATCAAGTGTTGACACCCATGACACATGTGTCGACACTTCCATGACACATGTGTCGACACTTCCATTATATATAGAGGTGTTGTGTTGACACCTCGTCGACACTTGCATCATATATAGGTGTTGCACAAGTGTCGACACCTACGACACCTACGCGACACCTACGCGACTCCGACGCGACACTTACCCAGAGTGTTGACAAAACCAAAATTTAACCATGGATTAAAACCTTAAACACTTGATTAACAAGATGATTAAACCAAAACAAGACTTAATTAACAATAAATACATAATTGAAGACAGAACCTCATGTGTCGACACAGGTGTCGACACACACACAAACATTGTAATATTAACGTACATATACCTCATGTGTCGACACAGGTGTCGACACACACTGTAAACTTAATGAATCGTGCCGTAGAAGAACCTCATGTGTCGACACAGGTGTCGACACACAAAACATTGTTCGATTAACTGTACAACAGAGACCAAAAACGAGCAGTAAGTGTCGACACTAGTGTCGACACATGCTGTGAACTTAATGAAAAATAACATAAAACCCCTTATATATATACTCCCATTAATTATATATACAAGCACCTTCATTATATATGTATATAAATTCATATATATACTTCCATTAATTGTATATACAAAACACCTTCATTATATATATATGAATATATAACTAATGTCTGCACCTCCATTCTCACCGAATATATATAGAGAACAGAATATAATATAAAATAGACACCTTCATTCTTACAGAGTATGTATATATATTTGTAGAATGAAATTATTTTTTTTTGTAAAAATCTAATTTTCACCACATTAGTTTATACATACTAAAAATTATCTCCAACATGTTAAAACTATTTCCAGCATGTTAAAAGTGACTTCCAATATGATAGAATTATTTTATGTATACTGAGATATAAAAATTATTTTCAGCATGTTAAAATCTATTTAAAGCTATTTTTGTGCATATAAAACTTACTTTCCTATTAAATAAAGTAGTAAATTGATGCATGAAAATTACTTCCAGCATGATAACATTTCTTCCAGTATGGTAAAATTATTCCAGCATGTTATAATTATTTTTGGCATGTTATAGTTATTTTCAGTGTATTAAAACTATTTTTCAGCATGATAATTCTATTTTCCTATCAAATAATTAGCAAATAAATGTAGAAAAATTATTTTTAGCATGATAAAAAAATTATGTTGTTATCAGAAAATTTCTGCAATCAGCATGGCAACCTTATCTTATCAACCTATCAGTAAGTTAATTATTTTAGCATGTTAAGCATAGATTTTAGCATGTTAATAATTAATTTTCAGCATGTAAAAATTAAATCCAGCATGAAAAATTTATTTTTATCATCTTACCAGTAAAGTAACATATGAAACTCATTCTCAACATGTTAATATCATTTTTAGCAAGTTAGAACTATATTCAACATAAAAACTTATTTTCATAATTAAATTCTGATTATTATAATAAATCACCATTTTGGCTAATTCATATATGTATATTGGACAGAAGATATACATACCTATAACCTCCATTATATTAGACAGAATTCTATAATCGGATATATATATACATATACATATTGGATAAAAATAATATATATATAACTAATATCGACAATTGTGTCAACACCAGCAAGTTAGTCTCAAACTCCTATTGTCATTAGCATGTATCGAACGTTACGGGTTTTACTCCTAGTTCGTCCCTACATAATGATACGCCTTGGATTCTATTCTATAATCCATCTTATATACATCTTACCGAGTCAACCCTTGAAATTTCATATTGGCTATAAACGAGAGTGGATGTCGACAAACATGACCAATGCTGTGCATATAGGGCCCGGTCTGGTCCTGGGAGGAGCACCCGAAGGTACTTGTGCCCATGGGAGTTTATTGACCACGGTGTTTGGCATTGCACCGGAGTACTTGCTTGCTAGACTTTAGGCATTCCACTCATTCTCGTGATATTACTTGATTGATTGACTTGAGACCCGCAGAAGGGTAAAAGTGTTTACTTGAATGCATTATAAATAGCCAATTCCAGTTATACATGCTTGAAACTACTTTGCTTACTATTGCTAGCTTGATTAACATGTTGCTATTCCAGTTATTACTTCTCAGTTATCACTGGCCTGATATCATTTGCTATCACTTGCTACTGCTGCTTGAAATTGTGCAATCTATATACTCTCACTTTCTACTCCTATCGATTTTACGATTCTTTGATATCTATCTGTCTGCATGCATAGTTTACCTACATTAAATAAATGGGTAATTCACTTAAAGCATGTTAGAACTTGAGATGTAAATCCTACTGAGCGATTCGCTCATCTAGTTGTTTTCTAACCTTTTCAGGTAGTTCGATATCAGCCAGAACTCGGAAGGGAATGAGTCTGAGTGATGAGTGTAGAAATGGAGTTATCATGTTGTCTTGTTAATTATGGTGTAGTAATTATGTCATTTGTATCCAGTTATGTCAGATGTCAGTTGTATTAGTCTAATTTATTAGAACTGTAATAAGGGCTTGAAGCCTAGTAGTCGGACTCGAGAAATGTGTGTAATTATCATTTGGTTAGTGGTAACAATTGTCATCTCGGATTATTTGTATTAATTTCAAGTTAAATCTTAGTTATTTGCGCACCCTATTAACTATCAAAATGAAGAATTCCATCGAATAGCTAGCTCGCTTTGGTTCTATATAAAACTGTCGCGCCACGGGTAAGCTTCCGCGCTCGGGACGTGACAATATGGGACGATGAGACGGCCAAACAGATGGCAAAAAGATGTTAACAGCATCCACCGTATGAAGGATAGGCGTGCTGACCACTTTAATAATCCTTCCATTGTATGGGAACTTTAAGCATTGGTGGTTGGTGGATCCATGACTTCGATATAGGGGCAACCTAGTATAGCCTTGAATGTGGGATCCATGTCGAGAACATGGAATTCTGTAGGGACTGACGCAGGGCCTAATTCTGCCTTTAGGATAATCATTCCTTGTGGTGGCCTTTTGCTGTTGTCATAAGCTGTGACTGTGATCGAGGAAGGTCTTATCTGTTCCTCACCGACTCCACATAACTGAAGGGTGCTCATGGAGATCACATTTATGGATGCACCCGTATCCACCAAACATGGGTGTATGGACACTCCATTGATTTTTATCGAAACACACAATGTATATTTTCGAGCTTCCTTGGGGGCAAGCTCGTGGTTGTGGAACACAATAGCCGGTTGTGTGTCTGTTGGCATCAGAACGGCCGAAATCTTCTCTACAGGGAGGTCCTCATTTATCATGACCTTTTGAAGATATTCCATTAAGGCTGCCTGATGGGATGTGGATCTCTGAAGCAGCTCAAGGATGGAGATCCGAGCAGGCATCTTGTCCAAGTGTTTCAACAAATCATACTGTGTTCCAGGGATGGATTTTTCTGGCTGTTCTCCATTGTCCTTCTCTGACTGAGCCTGATCGGGGTTCTGACTATTCTAAGGAAAAACTCTGTGGAAAATCCTTCCACTCCGGAGCACCATTGCCTGCGGCTTTTGTACCTCTATGGGGGTAGCTGTGGGTTTTAACAGAGGTTTGAGGGGTAGTGGTGGAGGAATGGTTGATGAAGCCGAAGTAACATTGGGAGCAGGGATTCTGATGAGGGGTTTGTTCGGTGGAGGCATGGTGGAGGTAGAGAGGATATCATATGGGCTATGAAGGATAAGGGGTTTGGAAGGTGGAGGTGGAGGTAAAGGGGAAGTGGATAATGTTGAGTCTCCTCAAATGATTTTGATGATAACAAAACTCAGGGTTATGATTTCATCGTCATCCGTGTTTTTGATTTCAAGCTCGAGCAAAGGAGGCAAATGCATAAATGTCTTCCCATGGAGTTGTACTGTGTTATCTAAATCCTTAACTCCGTAATGCATGAAGTAATCTTTCATCTAATGACATTTATGTTTTGATATGTCTTACTGGGCTAACAACTCATCTCTGCAGGCCAGGACCTTTTCAGTCGACCAGTTCTCAAAGATAGGTCGACATGTTTTTCCAGAATTGAAGTTTTCTCCTTGTTACAGGTTTCGGTCGACCGCCCTCGGATTTCCGGTCGACCGGTTTTCCCAGAACCCAAGCGATCAACGGGTTATAGGTTTTCGGTCGACCGCCCCTGGCGTTCAGGTCGACCGGTTTTGCCAGAATCAAAAAATCCTATTTGTTACAGGTTTAGGTCGACCGGCTCCCTGATTCCGGTCAACCGGTAGCCTCGAAAGCCCCCTTTGTTGACTTGTTTGTCCAAGCTCGAGTGAAGTCGTTCTCCCTCATTCTTTTAATATAAAGTCCAGCATTCAAGGAGTGAATTGTGGATCTGGTTTGGGACTTGTCCCAGGCCCTTCCTAGATCTATAAAAGATCTCTTCCAAGGGGCAAGCGAACCCTAATGCTGAAGTGATAGAACAAGGGGAGAGTGCTTGCACTGTTCACGTGAACAGTGATCCGTGGGAATCCTTCATCAAAGTTCAAAGGAGGTCAAGCTCGAATCTTCATCCAAATCAAGAGCAGATCAAAATTAGAGGAAGCTGCATCCTGAATCTACGTCAATCATTAAGGGGGAGCTGTCTTGTGTTCTTACTCTTCATTATTCATTCTCAATTTGTGCTCAAACTGGTTTTGCCTTTCTTCCCTCTTCGAAATCTTTTGTGTGTGTGGATCCTTATAGATCCGTGTACGCGTGTGTATCTTTGTGCTTGTCTCTTCGTGTGTGTGTGTGTTTGAGCACCCTTGTAAGGGTTCTAACTTCTTCACGTGTGGTTGTGTGTGTGTGGTGTCAATCTTGTATTCCTAAACAAGATAGTGTGTGGTTCCTCACCTTGTGAGGGGTGGACGTAGGTTGCTGTTGCTGCATCCGAACCACCTTAAATTTGTTGTCCATTGTATGGTTTGATCCCTCTCTTCTATCTCCTTCTGTTCTACTTAGCTAGCTTTGTGTATGCATCGGAAGAGTGCTCGAATCCTCGTTCGTCTTTCCATCTACGATATCTTGTGGTATATTGAAAGGTATCCTCTGACTGATGTGATTAGTCTCATCAGAAGGAATATATCTTGTGTGAGAGAATCCTTGGATTCCTGAACTCCGCCTGGTACCCAAGAACCTCCGTTTAAGATTGTTGTTGTTGGCTTTAAATCTATTCTTCGTCTGACCCCCTCGCGCTTGTAGTCCTCATTGTGTGAGTGTTATTTATATTGGTAATCAGTTTTCATAATTTTTGATTATACCCAATTCACCCCCCTCTTGGGTGTCATTGATCGTGGGACTTCAGATAAGGCTTGAGGTGGGTAATGATTTTGAGATGGATGGTGGGTGATGAGTGCTTTTGAAGGCATTGGTGGAGGTATGGTGGACACAGGCGGGGTCACGTATGGTTGACAGATGATAAGAGGTTTGGGAGGCATAGGGACAGATGCAGTAGAGGTGGATGGCAAAATGGAGGAGTGAGAGAAGATGAGAGGGTGTGAGGGCATAGTGGAGGGTGTTGGCTGATAGGTCGTTGATGAGTTAATTGGGGGGTGCGAATGAGAGGACGTGATGGTAGTGGGAATGGTGAAGGTGGTACTATAGGTTGTAATGCGGGTTGATGAGAGAGAGGTGCTTCCCGGGCAAGGCGAGGGGGCTGCATGACGATAGGGTTGGCGGTAGCAAGAATAGATGTACTTTTTGGGTGCCACACCTGCTCTCTCCCGACTTCCGGGAAGGAGCAGATGGGGTTGACCTGGTGATTGGGCTGTTGGTGCTCCGGCAATGGATTCTGGATTATGCCCATGTTGGGATGTTGTTGTTGTGCCTGCTGAGGTTGTTGTTGTTGTTGTGGTTGTTGTTATGGCTGCTGTTGAAGTTGCTGTTGTTGCTGGAACTATGGCCTAGGAGGAGGTCTCCTTGCTTTGAGAGTGGCGATGTATCGCCTCATTTCATCCCAGTCAATTCTACCTTCATCATTCATATCGTAAATGTAACCTTTAAACTGAAAGTAGTTCTCTACTGTGTGTCTTGGCTGCCTGTGATAGACGTAGTATCTGGAGGTATCAATATTCGGGGGCCATGCGAGCCTTTCCCTGGGTAGGATGAGTGTGTTTGAGGCCATGAGGGCGCTGAAAATATCTGCCAAAATTTCTGGCAATGGTGGGTAATAGGCTCTCTTTGGACCAATCGGCCTCCTTTGTTGCTGTGGGGGGCCATAATTCCGTGGGGGTGGAACTTGGTGGTACTGAGGTGGCGGTTGTTGTTGCTGGGGTTGAAGTGGTTGAGACATATTGTTCTGGGGCGGATCGTTTTGGGGTGGAGGACGAGAGGGGAAATGACATTGTTGGAGGGGAAGTCGGGGTATTTGTGGAGGCCTTGGGTTGAGTGCATAGCTGGCGTTGTTGACTGCACTCACATGCTCATTTGTTACAACCCCTTCTGTCGCTCCACCAGTGCCTGTCTTTCTGACCACCTTGGGCTTCGGCGGCTCAAACATGTGCATAATGGGGGAGTCTTTTAACTGGGTCTGAATATACCGGGCCCTTTCATAGAGCTCTTCCATTGTGGTAAGCTTGTTCATGGCCAGGACGTGCCAGAACTGTGGGGTTGCATTGGACACAATCATCTTTACTTGTTCAGGCTCTGAGAGGGTATCTCTTATCCTTTCTGCCAGAGACCTCCATCTGTCGGCATAGCGGACAAAATCTTCATCGGGCTTCATTTTCTCGGCCACTAGGTCGGTAATGGAAAGAGAGAGACCGACCCTATCCCGATACTTTTGCAAGAATCTTCTTTGCACTGTATCAAAGTTCTCGGCCTCACCGGGCTCTAAAGAATAGAACCACTCTAGCGCAGGACCATCCAATGATCTCCGAAAGAGGTATGCTAGGGATCTCTGGTCATTTTGCCAATAGGAGGATTCATACATGAAGTCCTTGAGGTGAATAAACGCGTTTCCAGTGCCATTGTACCTGTGGTACGTAGGCATTTCGGAGGGAGGAAGATGGATCACCTGAAGGATTGGCAAAGTAACCTCCGGGGTGGATTTCACGTCCACCATTTTCTTTAAATTTTGAAATTGTTCATCCATTCTATTGAACTTGTTGAGAAGCGATTGGGCAAGCTCCTCGGGAGGTGAAGGTGGCACCTGCCACTGGGGAGGAAAATGTCTCCCGGAGACTTGAGGAGGAAACCCCGAATGGGAGGGAACTGCCGGGCAGCCGGCAGTTGGCCCTGGCTGGAGCGGTGTGTGGGGAACATCAGGGGTTTGAGATTGTGAAAGGAATTGGAACGAGGGTGGTTGTTGGCTCGCCTGCCCTTGAAGCGAGGGAGACTGGATGGCTTGCGCCAGTGAAGGAGATGGAATGGCCTGCACCGACTCTTGGAGGGGTGCGATGGCTGGAGTTGACTCCTGGGGGGCGGGGGAAATAGATTTCCCTTTCAGAATGGCCTGGAAGGCCCGGAGCTGCTCAGAGGTAAGCTCCGTGTTGGCTGTTGACACCCGTTTTAGCCCACAAGTTGTGTCATTTCTCTTATTCATCATTTTTGATGCCCCGAATTAGCCATTGTTTTGGAGCTTTCTCGAATGGATTTTGAGCCCATTTTTACCATTCCATATCCTTTAAGTCTTGGAGATCATGATTTTTTAAAACCTTGAGCTTATCTTATCAACTTATGGCTTCCAAGTTGACTTACGGCCCATTTAGGCCGGCTTCCCTCAAGTAATCGGCTCTCTCTCACTACGTAGTCCTGAAAGTGATCCTTTTTCATCTCCTTCTGTTCCTCTTTTCAAAATGTTATCTTTATCAAAGTTGTTCATCTTTCAAAGATCTACAACTTCTTCTTCTAATCCATTGGCCTGTTCTACCCTGATTGTGAGCTATTCACATTTTTCCGACGTGCTGTGCTGTTCACCAACATCCCAGAATTTTTCTCTCTCTTCCGGCCCCATTTTATCCATATTATTATCATTTTCTCATCTTTCTTTCTTCATAAAAGTTGTTCCTCTTTCCGTTATCTACAATTTCTTCTTCTATCACTTTCGCTAGTTCTGCCCCGTTTGAGAGATACGCTTCAATTTCTGAAGTCGCGCGTAGTCTACCCAGAATTTTCCTTCATCGGTGTGAAGGTCTACTGGAGGTGCGTTAGAGCATCATGTAACGGTCCAGTGTAGACCGCCAGAGCAGTGTGACGGTCCTACGATAGACCGTCACACCGAAACTTGCCCAAAAACACTCTATTCGACCCCTAGAGCGTGGTGGTCCTACCCTAGACCGTCAGAGTCCATGTGACGGTCTAGTATGGGTGCGTTACATCGAAACTTGCCCGAAATCGTCCTGTTCGACCCCCAGAGTGTGACGGACCTACCCCAGTCCGTTACATCACTCTGACGGTCTTACGATAGACCGTTACAAACACCTGAGAGTCCAATTCGTGCTGGACTCTGCTCCGTTTCTATGCGTCGTGGCCCCCTTGCAGAGCCCATAACTTCTTGAATTCTACTCCGAATTGAGCGCCGTTTGTTCCTATGGTTTCTCCTTGGTATTATCTTTAATTCAGTCCAAAGAACTCCAAATTTCATTGGCTATCTTGCTCAGAATCATGCTCAAAAGATCATGATTTAAGTATCCTGGTTCAACTAAAACTCTGCAGATAAGGCTCCGGGGCTACCTTCCAAGAGCCATATCTTCTAGAATCCTCCTCCGAATTGATCCCCGTTTATTCCTATCTCTTGTCCTTAGTATTATCTCGAGTTTGATCTAGAAAACTCGATTTATCTTGGACTCTATCTCCGGGAATCGTGATAAGAAGATGATGCTTTCTTACAAAACTCTATAAAAACTGCCTAGTTCGCAGTCGCGAAGGGGGGCTCTTTTCGGACGTGGGGCGAAGCCATGCTGCAACGCCGACTCAATCCTTCGACCTTGGCTTGGAGAGGAAAGTATTAGCTTTCCATTGCATCCTTCTGGACTTGATTTCATGGTCTACACTCTTAGTTCTAGTCTCCTCAAAATCACAAATCATCACAGTTTTCTACACTTTTCTGCTACATGCACTTTTGCACGTTTTGCATCATCGTTTTCTCTCTATTCTCTCAATCAAATCTCGTGATTTCAAATCTCATGCATGCACAACACACCCAGCTATTATTTCCACCCTTCCACAGGGGTTAAAAATCTTCCCCCAGAGAGCATGAATACAATGTGAGGCCCTCTTCCTCTAGCCGACTGGAAGGAGAGGAGATTTGAATCCACAAGTTTCCCGCACCCTGTTTTAAGCGCGATCAAGTTTTCTTTCCAAGGTACACGGCGCCGTTCTTTACACTTCTTCATCCTTTGGCGTTGTTGGAACCTTGGTGGCGATCACTGTTAGTATTTCTCATCCTTTCATCCTCGTTGTCTTTGATTCACATGTTTATGCATGTATGTATTTAAAGGGGGCGGGATAGGAATCTAATTAAAAAATAAATCAACAGTTTTTTGGCGATCACGGTGGGACACCAATGGCCATCACGTTTGTTTTCATGCTCTTTTGTGAGTTGGGTGTGTGCATGTGCATGTTTTGGTGATATTTTATCCATTCTTCCACTGTTTGGGGGGTTTTATTGGCTCTGGTAGTGTGACGGTCCTATAGTAGACCGTCAGAGAAGTGTAACGGTCATTTAGTAGACCGTTACAGCTTCTGGCAGTCCTGCGCACATGCTCACAGGGCCGTGTTCTTCGGGGCATAACGTTTGATCCCGGAGTCTGATTGAGCTGATTCTTGTTGCGTTGGATAGCCCTTTGTATTGTCTTTCCATCCATAGCTTATTTGCATCATTTGAGTCTCGTTTGCTTAGTTAAAAATTGTCACCATTTTAGCATTTTGTCCATAAAATCTGCATGTGGTCTGCGCATAGGTTCACGGGGGCATCTTTGCTCAGTGATTTGATTGACCTCCCGGGGTCAGATTGATCTGTTCTTGGGCCCGTTGTGTAGACCTTTGTATTGTCTTTCCATCCATATACTATTTGTTTTATTTGGATCATGTTTGCATAGTTTAATTTTGTCTTGAATTTCTAGTTTTAGGCTAGAAATTGCATGCACTCCGGTGCACATAGGGTCATACATTGCATATCATAGTTGCATTTCCTACCTTGGTAAGTGATCCTCTCACTCCCATATTCCTTGGGCTCGACTAGGTGATCTTATCCGGGACCTCTATAAGTCCCCGCGAGCCGTGGATTCCCACACGGACGCCGGGCCGGTTGTACCTTTCCACACCTTAGGCTTGCATTTGCATATGTGTGAGGGAGTTAACCTTAGTCAACATAAAGTTTGGACCTTATTCCCATAGGATTCCTATCCTGAGGGAATTTTTCCTAATTCAAATAATTAAAATGTCTATTAAAACCCCTAAAAGATTTCCCATCATATTAACTTGTTTGACTTGGGTGAAAACTCTCACATTGCATTGTTTGTGTTGTTTGGGCTTGTGCAAGCCCATTAGTGATTTTTGTGTTGCATTCTTTCATCATCAATATGTTTTGTTGTTGTTAGGCCCATTTAGCTTAGCCCATTTTGTGTGTCCATTATCTAGTCCATTGTCCCCTGGTCCGTTGTCCATTAGTGGGTCAGTCCCCTCTTGTCCTCGAACCCATTAAGCCATTACTTCCCCATTTGTATTGTCCTTGATCTCCTTGTATTAAGTCTCCATTTGCCCTCATGGAGCAATATTCTAACCCCTTGTATCATTCCTTTTCCCAATCTTCTTCTTATTCCCGTGTGGAATCCTCTTCTCACGCGGGCCCATCTTCCCGTGGTCCTTCTGATCCATCCGAGGAACAGGCTAATCTCATGGCCCATCTTTCAAGCCTTGTTAGCCAAATGGACCAGGCCCAGGCCCAACGCATCATTACGTCTCATCTTAATGGGCATTCTTCTTATAATGGGCCATCTTTAGTTCATGGGCCTCTTTCTTCTCCTTCATATGCTACTGGCCCGATTTCTAATGGGACTTATTCTCTTAATGGGCCTCATCCTTCTGCCCATGTTGCTGCCAACCCAATGGGTCCTTATGCTCATGCTTCTTCCAGGCCCACATATCCTTCCATTCTTGGAATGGGCCCTTCTTCTTCTCAGCCCGGATCCTCTTATCCGGCCCATTACCATCATACTGGTCATAATTCACAACCTCTTGCTCAAGTTGGCCCATATTCTTCTCGATGTCTCCCTACCTAGGAGATGATTGCTCAAACCCAACGCCAGCTTGATGAGCTTCAACGCCGGATCGATCCCAAATCCTCCTTAAGTATTCCATTCGCTTTCCAAGGTCTTCGGCTCCCACCTCCATCACAAATTCCCACATATCGCCGTTATAGTGGAGTCAGTGACCCGTATGTGCACTTGAAGGAGTTCGTTTATGAGTCGGCCCAGTTTCGACATGACCAACACTTGATGGCTTATCTGTTTGGTCTATCATTGGAAGGCTCGGCTCGGGATTTGTTCTTCTCTCTTCCAAAAGAGAAGATTGTAAATTTTCAAGCCGTTCAAGAGAAATTTCTTCAACAGTTTCAAGACCAGGTTAGGCCCAAGTACTCTATTGTGGATCTGGCCCATGAGATGATGAAGCCCGAAGAGGAGTTCTCTACCTTTGCTGACCGTTGGCGTCGCTTGGCCGCGCAAGTCTCGGGACACATACCGGAGGGAGAGCAAATCAAGATGTTGATATCAAATACAACACCTGAGTACCGGTTGATCTTAGCCCTCAACGACATCACCTCCTGGCAACAACTTTACAGCCGAGCCCGCTTCATTCGCCAACAAATCCAAGATTCCCTTGACCCCGAGTCTCCACCATCCACCTCCACATATCAACCTTTACCCTCCACGTGCCAACGCTACGCTCCCATGAGTTGGCCCACCATGAGTCAGCCTTCCACCACATATCCCTCCACTAGCCAACCTCCCGCCTCTACGTACCCATACGCCTCCGCATATCAACCTTCCATGAGTCAGCCTCCCGCATCCACATACCCGCCTCCATCTCCACTTCCGGTCAAGGGAACACCATATCCCGAGCAAGTAGATGTCGTCTACATACCCCCTCATCCTGTTCCACACATGCCTTCACCAAAGCCCTCCACCACTAGCCACGCACTATTGCCTATGCGACCTCCACTTCCATCTCCACAACCTTCTCCACCATTACATATCCCTCGGCATCCACCTTGCCCGAAGCAGGCTCCTCGCCTTCCATTGCCAGAGTGTTTCACCGATATATTTCGGGCTTTGATGGTCACTCACGCGTTGCCGTTCTCTCCGGTTGTGCCTTGCCGACCCGCGGTCGGGGATATGCTTCAGTTCTCTTATTTCCACCGCCAGCAGGGGCAGTTTGGTTGAGGATTGTCCCAAGTTCCGGGATTATGTTTATGATCTGGAAGCTAAGAAAATGATTGATTGGGCTGCCATGCATAAAGTTATTTTAGATCTCCGTAGCAAGCAGCAGCCACAAGAAGTGCCGCCCGGGTAGCCGTCTCCGTTACTTCAAGACCAGGGGCACCCCTGTGATTCTTCATCTAGTGCTACACTTGCTCCGTCACCTACCCCTTTACCTTCGCCATCTCCTATCCAATCTCCGCAACCTCCACAAACCCAAGCCTCTACTCATGCTAGGGCCTCCCCTTCTTCTCCCGCCGCCACTACCACTAATGCTATCCCTAACACCGCTCGACGCGTTATGTTGACACATCGACGGTGGACACCACAACCTCCCTCTTCACCCTCTCCACCTCCATGTCCACTACCCCCATCGCCTTCATCACTATCCTCACCATCTCCATTGCCATCACCATCATATCTGTCTCCACCACCAGTGCTTCCATCACCGCCTCCATCTCCACCCTCGCCTCCATCTATGCCATCACCTTTGCCCGAGCCAGAGCAAGCCACACATTTACCTTTACCTTTACCCTTAGCCACGCCTTCACCTTTGCCTTTGTCGCCACCCGAGCCTATCATCGCCTGCGCCTTCACTTTCCATCACCACTCCCGTTGGAGCCTCCATGCCTTCCAAACCTTCACATGTTCCACCCAAGCATATTCCCTTTACTTCTCCAACCACTTCAACCCCACGGAGCAGGTGTGCCCTACCTTTGGTGCCCCTTGGGTCTAATCCCCAGGGAGACAATAAGCCAAGTCAGGATGATTCAGTGCCGTTCGTGCATTTCAAGATTCAGGATTTTATCTGTCGGATGCCGATCTGTGTCCTCGTCCCTGGTTATTTTGGGGATGATGCGCCTCTACTTTCAAAGATGACAGTTGCTAAGAAGAGTTCCCTTGAGTTGATGCCAGTTTCTTTCCGAGCGAGGCCGGTGGCAATCTCCTTACTCGTCGGAGAGTTCACCGTTGATGCTATTATTTCTCCTCGCTCTATTGCTGTTCAGATGACATGCCAAGAAGGGTTCTCTACCCGTGTTGTGCTAACGCATACGGTCGCCAAGCAGATTATGGATTCTATGTTCAAGGGGCAATTGGCCGTATCTTCTACACTTTCCAAGGATATTCTACAGTTGTTATGCAATCTTCCTCGGTTTATTAGCAAACCGGCCATGTCAACGCCGTGTATTACTCTCCCTCAGCTTCACCCGTCTCTTTTATCAAGGGAGTTGTGCTTCAAGGCTGAGTTCCGAGTGGAGTTGTCGAATCTCATGCTTCTAGTGCCGAGAGACAAAACGTCGTGGGTTTGTGATATTCATCACTCTGAAGGGTTACTTGTCCAAGAATGCCCACTTACTGTTGTTAGCACGGGGTGTCTAGGGGTAATTGCCCCAGCAAAGCTGTATGTTCATAGCCGGGCCAGGCCATCTACTAGATGGGCTCGCTATTTGAGAAGATATTGTAAGGCAAGGTGCCCAAAGATTCGAGCCCGCGCCAGGCGAGTCCATGTTCAAGAAGTATCAGCTAAGAAGAGGCGACGGCGTAAGTTTAAGGGCCGTCAGTTGTGCACTCAGGGGTCCACTTCTCTTCCTTCTTCTTCATTTCACTCATCATTTCTTCTGCTCGGTTCCCACCCCTGGGTGGTGTATCTTCCCTCTCCTAATTCTCCCTCCACGATTCTCTCCTCCCATCTCGGGTCCACGAATCCCCGTTCTTCCTTTTCCCATCCGGAACCTCCGAACTTTCCATCTCCTCACCATGCTCGGCCTCAGCCTATGTCCTCCTCTGATTCTTCTCCTCCGGTATCTCTGGGTTCTTCTTATTCCTCGACCTTGTCGGGTGTCTCCCATTCTCCTTCTCCGGCACTGTCGGATGATTCTCGTCCCTCTTCTCCAACCACGTCGGATGATTCTTCTTATCATCTTTCTACTATCTCCTCTTCACCCTTTTGGGGTATTTGCCCTTTCTCTTACTGTTTTCGAGGCTTTAGCCCGCCTTGATCTCGGCTAATCTTGTTTCTTCTGTAATTGGTTCCTTGTTATCAAGGTCTCTACACCTTAACGAGGGAGTTCTAGCCCTTGTCTCTCTTCCTTTTTATCGTTCTTCGTCCAGTGTCGTGTCTGCCGCTCCTCCATGTAGAGGAATCTTTGATCCTTTGCTATCCTCTCCCTTTCGTCCTGTCAAGTAAGGAATACAAAGCTCATGCTGCACGAAGCTCAATGATCAAAATCATGTCAGGATGCTACTTCCACACTATGGATTTGCGAGGTATCGTTATTTTGTGCAAGAATATGTTATCATTGCTATTACTCTTATTACTCCTGCACATGCTTCTAACGTTGGTTCCTCGACATGGTTAAGTGGCTTTTAGAAATTTGCTTAGTTCATTTAGAATGAGTTCGCTTCTACAGCATCCTTAGGCTGGTGATAGCTCCGCGCTGGGAGTCCAGTTCTTTCCCCGAACGTTGAGGGTGACCTTTCAGTATGGGTTTTTTCACACACTACACGGCAAGCCATAGCCGATCTCTCTGAGACACACCGTTGCTGCTTTGGCCATACTTTGGGTATCACAAAGGTCTTTTTCTCTTCTCTGCTCGGCCAAGTGCAAGGGGTAAGAGATTGATGGATAAGATGACCAACATAGGCACTCCCTAATATAAGAGAGGTCTCAAATAGGGGCAGTGTTGACCCTCGAAAGTGAGCTTTCATGCAATATCTAGCCAATAAGGGCTACCAAAATGAGAAAATGAATCAATGAAATATTATGAATCAAAGGCATAGCAAGAGTGGCAGTACAGTTCCCCGCGGGACGCCATGAGCCCGATCGCATGCGTGCCTGATAAATATGGGTCTCAAAATCAAGGACACAAAGTCCCGGCGCAACAGGCTAACTCTTTGAGGGGTGGTGCCCTAGAAGGAAGTCGAATCTTGATGTCTCCCATCCTGCATAAAGCTTGTCTCCAATTGTTCATCTATTTCTCCCTCTTATGCTGGGTTATATCCTTGGTATGGCCTTAGTAGGGGCACCGTTCTTTAGAGGCGGTTGGTTATGGTAAGCCACCCTCACATGCACGTCCTACTCAATGGAAGTCTTTAATGAGAGGGGAGGGACGACGATCCCTGGCCAGTAGTTCGAGCCTGTCTTTGGGTGCTGCGGATTGCTATTTCAAAATACCAAAAAAAAGAGATATTGTCAAAAATCTAAAAAAATGAGATATTTTTAAAAAAATCCAAAAAAATGAGATATTGTCAAAAATCCAAAAAAATGAGATATTGTTCAAAATCCAAAAAAATGAAATATTGTCAAAAAAATTAAATATTTTTAAAATCTAAAAAAATCAAGAAAATTGAAAATTCTAAAAATATTTATCTTTTACATTTTATTTTGAGAATAGATACATAATCTGTTTGCTAAGTGTGTAGGTTGCAAGTACTCAGGCATTCCTTACTATATCTTTGTGCTCTGTCTACTGTCCACATCTTCTAATATGTTTCCTTCTTCAAATCTCTCGATCTGTTCTGAAGCTTGTGTCCTTCTCAGCTTATGTTTGCAATGATTATATCTATAAGAGAGGACTTTACCACACGACTATGAACCTGGTGGTTCTACTTCGGCTGATCTTGGGTTTTGATTGAAGGGCATATTTGTTTATGTCTTTTGTCCCACCGTGTTCTTGTCTCGCCGTGTCCCTATCCCGCCGTGTCATACATCACTCGTGTCTTTGTCCTCCGTGGTATTGTCATCCTATGTGTCTTTGTCCCACCATGTCCTTATATCACCGCGTGTGCTGTCCCACCGCTTGCGTGTTGTCTTGTCCCACAGTGCCTTTAGTCGCATGTATACTTGCCATTTGTTTGTTTGTTATGTTTCATCCATCTTCGTTATGTTATGTTGTGCCATGTTTTGTTCATATTTCTCTTATTATGTTATATTCATGTCATGCTCGTTCATATTCGTTCATGTTCACATCATGTCATGTCATGTGGTTATTATCTTATGATGAAAATCCATAAAAAGTAGAAATCAAAAATTCCAAAAAATACCGTGTCGCCTGCACAGGTAAGTCAAGTATGGCTCTCTATCCCTTCTCATTGTTGCATTACTATATGGTATCTACCTCATTATAGCCTCTCAAGGACCGGCTGGTTGTCCGTGTGTTCTGGGATCTGATGTTCCCCTTTAACAAAAATGATGATGATCTAGGAACATATGGTTAATCGTTGGATAGGCCGCTCGGTTGAGTCGGGTAGGGGACGATAGACTCTGTCTCGCACGCCGTGGTTGCAAGAAGACTCTTGACCCCGTCTTGCTCGGTCTAGCAATATTATCCTTGAGTATTTTCTATTTTTTCTTTCTTTACATTCGTTTTGATGATTTATTTATTTTAGCCCAGCATGCATCATATCATTTTGAGCATTCATGTCTCGTGATCCGTTCAAGGATTTCTCCTCAGCAATGGTTAATTGCACTTAAGTTCTCTTGGATAAGAGATTCTTCATTCCACTCTGAATTCAAACGATTTCTCTGATCTTGCCGCTTGGTCTGGTTGGCTAGCGTGATTCCTGTCTGGATTTTATCTCAGTCTTATTCTCCTTTTCCAGCTCTTATGCTGTGTTCCTTTCGACCCACTCATTGTCCGTGGATTGTGTCCTTAATGAGGCTGGTCGTGTTTCCTTTCCTTTAGTTTAGTTCTCCAGACATGTCTCATCCTTGTCAATCATTTCAGGTGATTAGTTCGACATTTTTGGGAGAATTCTTGTCGCTTGTTAGTTGTGATAGGTGTCTTTTTGCCTTGATGCCCGCTTATCAGTTCTCTCCGCTTCATCTCTGTGTCATCTCCATTTCACGTCGCTATCGCTTTCGCTCCATCTCCTTCCCATTTCGCCTCCACGTCGCTTTCTCTCGTTCCCTTGCAAAGCGGACATCAAGGAGGGACATCTGTTGACACCCGTTTTAGCCCACAAGTTGTGTCATTTCTCTTATTCATCATTTTTGATGCCCCGAATTAGCCATTGTTTTGGAGCTTTCTCGAATGGATTTTGAGCCCATTTTTACCATTCCATATCCTTTAAGTCTTGGAGATCATGATTTTTTAAAACCTTGAGCTTATCTTATCAACTTATGGCTTCCAAGTCGACTTACGGCCCATTTAGGCCGGCTTCCCTCAAGTAATCGGCTCTCTCTCACTACGTAGTCCTGAAAGTGATCCTTTTTCATCTCCTTCTGTTCCTCTTTTCAAAATGTTATCTTCATCAAAGTTGTTCATCTTTCAAAGATCTACAACTTCTTCTTCTAATCCATTGGCCTGTTCTACCCTGATTGTGAGCTATTCACATTTTTCCGACGTGCTGTGCTGTTCACCAACATCCCAGAATTTTTCTCTCTCTTCCGGCCCCATTTTATCCATATTATTATCATTTTCTCATCTTTCTTTCTTCATAAAAGTTGTTCCTCTTTCCGTTATCTACAATTTCTTCTTCTATCACTTTCGCTAGTTCTGCCCCGTTTGAGAGATACGCTTCAATTTCTGAAGTCGCGCGTAGTCTACCCAGAATTTTCCTTCATCGGTGTGAAGGTCTACTGGAGGTGCGTTAGAGCATCATGTAACGGCCCAGTGTAGACCGCCAGAGCAGTGTGACGGTCCTACGATAGACCGTCACACCGAAACTTGCCCAAAAACACTCTATTCGACCCCTAGAGCGTGGTGGTCCTACCCTAGACCGTCAGAGTCCATGTGACGGTCTAGTATGGGTGCGTTACATCGAAACTTGCCCGAAATCGTCCTGTTCGACCCCCAGAGTGTTACGGACCTACCCCAGTCCGTTACATCACTCTGACGGTCTTACGATAGACCGTTACAAACACCTGAGAGTCCAATTCGTGCTGGACTCTGCTCCGTTTCTATGCGTCGTGGCCCCCTTGCAGAGCCCATAACTTCTTGAATTCTACTCCGAATTGAGCGCCGTTTGTTCCTATGGTTTCTCCTTGGTATTATCTTTAATTCAGTCCAAAGAACTCCAAATTTCATTGGCTATCTTGCTCAGAATCATGCTCAAAAGATCATGATTTAAGTATCCTGGTTCAACTAAAACTCTGCAGATAAGGCTCCGGGGCTACCTTCCAAGAGCCATATCTTCTAGAATCCTCCTCCGAATTGATCCCCGTTTATTCCTATCTCTTGTCCTTAGTATTATCTCGAGTTTGATCTAGAGAACTCGATTTATCTTGGACTCTATCTCCGGGAATCGTGATAAGAAGATGATGCTTTCTTACAAAACTCTTTAAAAACTGCCCAGTTCGCAGTCGCGACGGGAGGCTCTTTTCGAACGTGGAGCGAAGCCATGCTGCAACGCCGACTCAATCCTTCAACCTTGGCTTGGAGAGGGAAGTATTAGCTTTCCATTGCATCCTTCTGGACTTGATTTCATGGTCTACACTCTTAGTTCTAGTCTCCTCAAAATCATAAATCATCACAGTTTTCTGCACTTTTCTGCTACATGCACTTTTGCACATTTTGCATCATCGTTTTCTCTCTATTCTCTCAATCAAATCTCATGATTTCAAATCTTATGCATGCACAACACACCCAGCTATTATTTCCACCCTTCCACAGGGGTTAAAAATCTCCCCCCGGAGAGCATGAATACAATGTGAGGCCCTCTTCCTCTAGCCGGCTGGAAGGAGAGGAGATTTGAATCCACAAGTTTCCCGCACCCCGTTTCAAGCGTGAAAGAGTTTTCTTTCCAAGGTACACGGCGCCGTTCTTTACACTTCTTCATCCTTTGGCGTTGTTGGAATCTTGGTGGCGATCACGGTTAGTATTTCTCATCCTTTCATCCCCCTTGTCTTTGATTCACATGTTTATGCATGTATGTATTTAAAGGGGGCGGGATAGGAATCTAATTAAAAAACAAATCAACATTGGCGAGGACACCTAGCAAAGAAGAGATGTCCTGTGGTGGGGATGTGTCCCCTGCGGTAACCTGCACCTCACGTGAGGGCTCATAAGAAGGACCCGAGTCCATAGCATGGACTCGCGGCTCGACTGACTGACCACGACCAGGGTGGTTCTCTTCAAAAGACTCGTGAGCTATGCTCAAAATTTTTCCGGAACGTAAAAATATACACCAACAAGCAGATAGCAAAGATTATCAAACAAGTGAATGCATTTACACCCCTATTTTTTATTTTAATTTTTGATAATTTTTTTATGTTTTTAACCAGATCTGAAGATCACACAAAAATAAGGACCCTAGTTAGTTTTTGTTTTACCGCCGTGTCAACTAGGGTCTCTCGTCTCACTACGAATGGATCGACTAACTCCGGGGAACTTTAATAGTACAACCAACCCAGTGAACAAGGAGGGAATCTGATGGGGACATCGCTTACCACTTCTCACTTCTCCACGGGACCGGATGATTGCCATTATGTTTAGCTTGATTTCCGAAGTCTAGCTATGTATTTTTTATCTTTCCTTGAGTCATTTTGATGTACTTATCTTTATTTTGAGTCATGGTCCTAAGTCGTCACATTATCTATCTAAGTATGTTAGGCTAGGAAGTCGTTTGGGCCCAATTAGATGGGCCTGGCCCATGGGCAACCTCTTCTTTCCTCAACCCCCTTGCTTATTTGCTTTTAGTAGTTTATCCAAGGACTTTTTGTAAATGTTGGGATTCCTATAAATAGGACCCCAACTCCACTTGAGTTCAGTAATGAAGTATTAAGCAAAATTTGAGCCATTGAGTGCATCTCTCCTCTCTCTCTAAGTCTCTCTCTCTCTCTCTCTCCTAGGGGCGAACCCCCTCTCTCTCCTCTCTCTCTCTAAATTCGGAATTCCCCTCTCTCCTCACCTCTTGCCACCTCACTTGCCACCTAGGCAAGCCTTTTCACCTCCCAAGACTCCCATTACTTCACCATTAACCACTCCACCTCCCCAAGCACCCTTTCACCTTCCCAAGGCATCCCTCCCCCTTCCCTAAGCAACCTTCCACCTCCCAAGAGCCCTTTCCCCTTCTCTAGAACCCCTTTCACCTCCCAAGGTCGTCCACCACCTTCCCCTCCCTCCTAGGGTCGACCCCTCCACCCCATTCCACCTCCCATTGCTTGGCCGACCACCTCCTTCCCCTCCCTCCTTGCTAGTCTGCAGGTAGCAGAACTGGGTACGTGTTGCAGAAGCTGCCCCGAGTTCATACGAAAACGTCTGAGGGCGTGGCATACCATTCTGGAAAGGCCTCCCTGTCCTCTTCACAGGCGAGGTGGAATCGTCCAATTCCGAGTTCGTTGCCGCCCGTGAGAGCAGTTCTACCCCGACTGCGCCAGACCCCACCTGCAGACAGCCTGATCCTGGTTGGAAGCAGCTTCACGGCCAACAGCGAAGGATTCAGGCTGAAGACTCTTCTTCAACATTCTTCCTCCATCTGTCCACGACCAGAAGCACAAGACGGAACTTAATTCGGCATCCGAGGGCCGGAGTTGTGACATTTTTCCCTCAACTGCTCGGGTCTGCCTCGGGCAGTCTGCAGCGACCAGGACCCCTTCTTCTAGGTACCACGATCAGCCTCGGCATCGGATTGCAGCTCCGTTGACTCCGTATGAAAGCTACTCCGACCACGGAGACGACGCCACCGGTTTCGTGACAATTGGAGTTCGGGAGCGCCCGTAACGTCATCTGCAACCTGCTGCCACAGAACCAGGGCTGACTTGGTGCCGCCCCTGCCAGAGGATCAGACTCACCTTGCAGACTCTGCCACGGCGAACCACGGCTGAATCAGACCAAAGGTCCTTCATCAAAGATATTCCTCCCCCTGTCCCCGATCAGGATCAAGAAGCAGAACTACATTCAGCATCGGGGAGCCCAACTTCCGAATTTTCTTCCTCAGTCGCGCGGGTCTGCCTCCTGCAGTCTGCATCGACCAGGTCCCACTCAACGGCCTCCCCTTGTCCACCCCGACCTCAGAAGGTGTTGCTGTCCGTTTTTCTGTGCAGAAGCCTTGTCCACGGACACAACGACTCTGACGGTTCGATATTCTGAGTTCGGGAGCCCAAGGTACAACTTCTGCATCCTACTGCATCCATTATGAAGCTGCCAACCCCAGATTCCTACGTCCTGTTCGAGTCTCCACCACGACCACCGGCGACGACAGAAGAATTGGATAAAAATCAGAGGAGTCCCCATCCCTGTTACGAAGCCTCTCCCTCAAGTCTCGTCATCAGAAAAATTCCAGAGGACGAGATACGACTGCAATAGCGGCAACCTGTCCCCTTGCACAACAAGTGAGCGGATCCACGTCGGCTTCCGTTCCATCTTTCTCGGCGACTTTCCCCCTCCCGCCTGGCCGGCTTAGCGCCCCTCCCTGCGTGGAGGTAGTGTTTGATGTAATTTTGATTCCCCCACCCTTAATCCAACCCTCCTGCGTGAGGAGTAGTTCATGTAATTAGCAGCTCAAGCTACATCGGCGCAGTGTGCGGGATCACACTTCCCCGCTCGCCCACGTCTCCGAACGGGGTTGGTTTCTTCAAACCAACCAGGTGAGCTCTAAACTTTGCTCCAGCAATTTTAGTGTTTGTTCATCTAATATCCGTAGACTTAGCTCCGTTGCGCATGTGCGTGAGTGCTCGTTCCCGCAGCCACCATTATAGTGTGGTCACCGTGGTGATAGTGAGAGAGTGGGACCTAGTGCCCCAATTGGCACCGGCCAGCCCCAAAGGTGTGGGCCACATACCCTCGGGAGGGCAACCCTAGCCCTGCTGGCACTCTACCAGCAAGTGTCTTGATCCATCACCTCTTTCTAGCATCATATAGTCACCCGGGGCTCGCGTGTGTGCGACGGTGTTTCGGTCCCGATTTATCATCTTAATTGCTGTGTGTTTGTGATTGCGGATTAGATCTTAAGTTTTTTTTGTTTGCTTGCTGCCTACCCCATATTGGTGTCACATCAAATTGGTATCAGAGCAAGTTCTAGACTTGTCTCTACTAAGTCTTGTCCTAGGGCGCATAAGCTTTTAGAGTCTTCATTGGGCCACCCCGTGCATCATCATGTATACTCCCCATTGGTCAAGTCCCCCCAACATGGCCTTCCACAAGGATCCGATTGACCCTCTCCTCATGGACATCATCCTAGAAGGGGACCTTAGTTTTGATGGATCTAATCCCAATGCCTACCTAAAATGGGAGACTACCATGGATAAACACTTTGATAGGACTTGGATCTATGGACATGCTAGAGTCCGCAGGGCCACGGGGTGTCTTCGGGGACAAGCCAAGAAGATGTGGGAACACAAAGAGAGGTTCAGAAGAGTTTGGGGGCAAGAACCCATTCACTCATGGGATGACATGAAAAAGGAACTTAGGAAGACCTACGCTCCCCGACCCGACCACTCCTACCATGAGGACTACAACCTGAAGAACACTCCCACTACCCCGTTTCCGCCCAGTCTATCTAGAACCTCCACTAGGACCAACACTCCACCACCCAAAAGACCCCAAGATTCGCTAGAAGAACTAAGGATTGAGTTTAAGGAGATCTTCACCTCCCTCAGGGCTCAAACTCCACCACCCCAAATAAGTCCAACTTACACCACCCCATCGCCAAAAGGCCTTCCCATTTCCTTAGAGAGCAAGACCCCTACACCACAAAGGGATGAGATTGAGGTTGAGGAATATGAGGCCTCCCCCGAATGGGAAGAAGAATATGAATCACAAAACCATGGGTTAGGCCAAGAAGTTCCCATCCCAAGAGGAGAAAGCATCATGGCTCACTCCACCCACACCATTCCAACCCATGTGGACCCCATGTCCACTTCCCCTAGGCCCATGATGGCCACCACCCTCCCTCCCAAAACTGATCAACCCAGTCCGTCTCAACCCATCCATCTTCCACTACCAACCCCTATCCAACCCCAACCTAGGCCTCCACTTCTCCCCTTACCGACCCCAAACCAAGTTCCCCTTTACCTCCCACCCCGGGGGTACCACACACCTACCCTCATCACTCCACCTTCAAAGGACCATCCCACCTCCTTGGGAGAGGAACCCATGACTCCCACACCCGACATCATAGTGGTGGACACCCTAGAACCGCTCCACACCTTGGAGGAAACCCTTGCCCAAACCAAGGGAAGAACTTCACCTTTTACACCACCCTCTCTAAATAGGAGTGAACTCGTCATAAGTGAGCCCCTGGCTAAATGGCTAGAGGAAAGTCCGGTTCACCCTATCCTGCCCCATGTCAACCCTCCCATGGAACAACACCTCCCCATACTACCCTTCTCCACCTATCACACTACCATCCAATCCTCTTACCAAGTGGACACTCTAGGAGACCTCCTAAAAGGCCTCGCATGGCAAGTAGAGTTGACGGCTATGTTGAACCCTATGGTCGACCAACCCATGAGCCTTGGTCTTCTACACCCATGTGTTGGGTCTTTCACTTCGGTCTGCACGGTTGGTTGCTACACCAGCGACCTCCTTCTCTTTCTTCCCACACTCGATGAGCCCGAGGCCATTCTTAAATTGGAGCTCCTCATTTCAGGGAGAAAACCCAATCATCCTTTCAAGGCTGACCCACCCACCAACAACTTTTGCCCAAAAATCTCAATAGAGGTGAATGACCCCCACCCACATGTGGACCTTGAGTTTCTAAGTGACCCATACCATGACACATTCGATCCCTTCCTATACCCACCCACCATACCCAACACCATCATTTTCCTACCACAACCTACCATTTTAAGCCAAGACTACCTCTCCCAAGACCATGAGGACCAAGAGTTCTCTCCCCTAGATGACCCATTCCATCCCTCCCAATGGAAGCCAAAGAACCCATGGGACCTAGTCTCATTACCCACCCCCACCCACCTTTTCCTACCCTTACACACCATGACAAACCTAACCCACCCATTCCAAAACTTAGCCCACACCATAGGAGCCATGACCAAGGGTGACATCCACCTAGGAAGTGAAGAATCTACCCATCCCAAGATGTCCACTTTCTGGGACCCCTTTGATCCCCATGAGTGGAAACCCCCAAATCTCACAGATAGGACCATCTTGATAGGAATCCATGTGTCATAATCTTTTACATCATGTGGTCAGGCTAGTCACCTCATTTATGTCACTCACGCACTAGGACTGATGCATGATAGGTTCACATCTGGGTGTCTAGGCCCCCCCTTTGCAATCAACCATGTTAGGGATCACTCACAAGTCAGAACCCCATTTGAATATCCAGGACCCCCGGCATCGAACACTCCTTTACATGATAGTCTCATCTATGGATGTCCCGGTCCCCCTAGGTCCATCAGAGTCTACATAACACCATTACATGATATGTCCCTATTTGGTTGTCCAGGACCCCCTTTATCCACTAGTGAACCAACATCCACAAGGTTGCATGAGGAAATCCGCAAACGCATTAACAAAAGTAATGAGATTTATAAAAAGACGGCCGATTCCCACCGCCGCCGCCAGGAGTTTCACGTAGGTGATTATGTGATGGTAAGAACTGAGAGGCTTTCCCCTGGGAATGTCTCCAAGCTGAGGTCGCGTGGACCAGGCCCCTTCCAGGTCCTAAAGAGGATTGGCACGAACGCTTACGTGTTGGACCTCCCCGAGTAAGTCTCACATTCAATGTGACTGACTTGGTGCCATATAGGGGTCCCACGGTGACACCTAGTGAGAATGTTGAGCCTGTTCTACTTCTTGAGAGAGTCACTACCCATAAGAGAGTTCCACCCACCCAGAGGGGCCAACGTGAGCAATTGGAGCGGATATTAAATGAACAGGTTACTGCCGTCTGGAGCAAAGGGATGGGCACTACCTTGCTTGGTGGAAAGGACCAGCTACCTTTGGTGGACTTGAGAGCAACCTCGCTATGGCTTCCTCCGCATACGATGATTTTTACTCGACAGAGTCGAGTTCTCTGCAGCCCGGGAGTATGATGGGGACATCGCTTACCACTTCTCACTTCTCCACGGGACCGGATGATTGCCATTATGTTTAGCTTGATTTCCGAAGTCTAGCTATGTATTTTTTATCTTTCCTTGAGTCATTTTGATGTACTTATCTTTATTTTGAGTCATGGTCCTAAGTCGTCACATTATCTATCTAAGTATGTTAGGCTAGGAAGTCGTTTGGGCCCAATTAGATGGGCCTGGCCCATGGGCAACCTCTTCTTTCCTCAACCCCCTTGCTTATTTGCTTTTAGTAGTTTATCCAAGGACTTTTTGTAAATGTTGGGATTCCTATAAATAGGACCCCAACTCCACTTGAGTTCAGTAATGAAGTATTAAGCAAAATTTGAGCCATTGAGTGCATCTCTCCTCTCTCTCTCTCTCTCTCTCTCTCCTAGGGGCGAACCCCCTCTCTCTCCTCTCTCTCTCTCTCTCTCTCTCTAAATTCGGAATTCCCCTCTCTCCTCACCTCTTGCCACCTCACTTGCCACCTAGGCAAGCCTTTTCACCTCCCAAGACTCCCATTACTTCACCATTAACCACTCCACCTCCCCAAGCACCCTTTCACCTTCCCAAGGCATCCCTCCCCCTTCCCTAAGCAACCTTCCACCTCCCAAGAGCCCTTTCCCCTTCCCTAGAACCCCTTTCACCTCCCAAGGTCGTCCACCACCTTCCCCTCCCTCCTAGGGTCGACCCCTCCACCCCATTCCACCTCCCATTGCTTGGCCGACCACCTCCTTCCCCTCCCTCCTTGCTAGTCTGCAGGTAGCAGAACTGGGTACGTGTTGCAGAAGCTGCCCCGAGTTCATACGACAACGTCTGAGGGCGTGGCATACCATTCTGGAAAGGCCTCCCTGTCCTCTTCACAGGCGAGGTGGAATCGTCCAATTCCGAGTTTGTGGCCGCCCGTGAGAGCAGTTCTACCCTGACTGCGCCAGACCCCACCTGCAGACAGCCTGATCCTGGTTGGAAGCAGCTTCACGGCCAACAGCGAAGGATTCAGGCTGAAGACTCTTCTTCAACATTCTTCCTCCATCTGTCCACGACCAGAAGCACAAGACGGAACTTAATTCGGCATCCGAGGGCCGGAGTTGTGACGTTTTTCCCTCAACTGCTCGGGTCTGCCTCGGGCAGTCTGCAGCGACCAGGACCCCTTCTTCTGGGTACCACGATCAGCCTTGGCATCGGATTGCAGCTCCGTTGACTCCGTATGAAAGCTACTCCGACCACGGAGACGACGCCACCGGTTTCGTGACAATTGGAGTTCGGGAGCGCCCGTAACGTCATCTGCAACCTGCTGCCACAGAACCAGGGCTGACTTGGTGCCGCCCCTGCCAGAGGATCAGACTCACCTTGCAGACTCTGCCACGGCGAACCACGGCTGAATCAGACCAAAGGTCCTTCATCAAAGATATTCCTCCCCCTGTCCCCGATCAGGATCAAGAAGCAGAACTACATTCGGCATTGGGGAGCCCAACTTCCGAATTTTCTTCCTCAGTCGCGCGGGTCTGCCTCCTGCAGTCTGCATCGACCAGGTCCCACTCAACGGCCTCCCCCTGTCCACCCCGACCTCAGAAGGTGTTGCTGTCAGTTTTTCTGTGCAGAAGCCTTGTCCACGGACACAACGACTCTGACGGTTCGATATTCTGAGTTCGGGAGCCCAAGGTACAACTTCTGCATCCTACTGCATCCATTCTGAAGCTGCCAACCCCAGATTCCTACGTCCTGTTCGAGTCTCCACCACGACCACCGGCGACGACAGAAGAATTGGATAAAAATCAGAGGAGTCCCCATCCCTGTTACGAAGCCTCTCCCTCAAGTCTCGTCATCAGCAAAATTCCAGAGGACGAGATACGACTGCAACAGCGGCAACTTGTCCCCTTGCACAGCAAGTGAGCGGATCCACGTCGGCTTCCGTTCCGTCTTTCTCGGCGACTTTCCCCCTCCCGCCTGGCCGGCTTAGCGCCCCTCCCTGCGTGGAGGTAGTGTTTGATGTAATTTTGATTCCCCCACCCTTAATCCAACCCTCCTGCGTGAGGAGTAGTTTATGTAATTAGCAGCTCAAGCTACATCGGCGCAGTGTGCGGGATCACACTTCCCCGCTCGCCCACGTCTCCGAACGGGGTTGGTTTCTTCAAACTAACCAGGTGAGCTCTAAACTTTGCTCCAGCAATTTTAGTGTTTGTTCATCTAATATCCGTAGACTTAGCTCCGTTGCGCATGTGCGTGAGTGCTCGTTCCCGCAGCCACCATTATAGTGTGGTCACCGTGGTGATAGTGAGAGAGTGGGACCTAGTGCCCCAATTGGCACCGGCCAGCCCCAAAGGTGTGGGCCACATACCCTCGGGAGGGCAACCCTAGCCCTGCTGGCACTCTACCAGCAAGGGTCTTGATCCATCACCTCTTTCTAGCATCATATAGTCACCCGGGGCTCGCGTGTGTGCGACGGTGTTTCGGTCCCGATTTATCATCTTAATTGCTGTGTGTTTGTGATTGCGGATTAGATCTTAAGTTTTTTTTGTTTGCTTGCTGCCTACCCCATATTGGTGTCACATCAGAATCCTTCGCTGTCGGGGACTTACAGAGGTCCCGGTGGAGGAGATTCTAGTCCGTCGAGAGGAATTCCCGAACGGAGAGTCCTTCCTTCACCGAGAGAGGGTGATCCTTAGAAAAAAATGAAAAAAAATTAGAAAAAGGGTGGATGCATGCAATGAAGTGCTGAACAGATATACAGAACATAAGAAAACAACGGAGATAATAAAGATATAATCAACACCAAATGAATCATAAGGGACTAGGGGCGAAGTGCACGAGGTGCACGAGGGATAAGAACTGAAAGTGCTACTGTGAGCACAACTGGAGCGCGCGAGGGCGCAAAGGTGGAGAGGCACATGCGGTGTTGAAGTTGCAAGAGTCACCAAGGGAAAGCGAAAGAGGTCCCACCGTGATCGCCAATCTGTAAGCGACGTCATGGGGAATGCCAGAGGAGGCGAAGCGGAGCGCGCGGGGGGCTCGTTTTGCTGCAACACAGAAAGAAGAGAGAAGAGGAGAGAGACCACTACGGGAGATTGCTCCGGTGGGGTATGCGGGACAGATGCAATGTAATAAGATATGGGGATTAAACGGCCATAGCGGGAAATGACTATCCGCGACCTCGGGGGATGGGAAAAGGGCAGAATTTAAGTGACAGAAATTTAAACGACCATTGCGGGAAATGACTCACCGCGACCTCGAGAATATGAGCAGATATGAGAAGCACAAAATGTAGGTGATAGAAACTTAAACGGTCATTGCGGGAAATGACTCGCCGCGGCCTCGAGAATATAGCAGATATAAGAACAGCACAGAATATAAGTGACGGAAATTTAAATGGCCATTGCGGGAAATGACTCTCCGCGACCTCGAGAATATAGCCGATATAAGAACAGCACAGAATATAAGTGACAAAAATTTAAATGGCCATTGCGAGAAATGACTCTCCGCGGCCTCGAGAATATAGCATATATAAGAACATCACAAAATATAAGTGACGGAAATTTAAACGGCCATTACGGGAAATGACTCTCCGCAGCCTCGAGAATATGATGTGATCGCCAGGGGTCGGAGACCCCAAAATAAAGAAAGTGATCGCGCCTACATCAAAAGCGGGAGATGGCGGGTTGCTTCTTCCTCTCCCTTCGGCCGGCCGATGGAGAGGGCTTTCCTTGGTTACCCTTGTAAAAGAAGAAACGGATAAATAACATGTGGATCAGAAAAGATGACAGTGTAGTATTAGTCCCTTGATGAAGAATAATGAAATCGTGGCAAGACACACACCTGGTTGGTGTTATTTTTAAACCCCTCTCGGACACGAGTAGGAGGAAAATGCTATGATGAATGGGGGATCGTGCAAACGTGCATAAAAACGGATCTCCCTCATGAAAGGAGATGACGGATGACGGGATGATGCATGCGATAGAAATGACAAAAGAGAAGGGGAGAGAATGGCTTATTAAAGGTGCCGATTGCGGGATCCGGCGGAGCTTCGGCAGCGTGGGACGACGTGGAAGCAGAACGGATGGAGCTAGCCTTCCTCTCGCGAGCGCGGGCACCCGAGAAGCCGGCAGAACCTCTCCCTGCAAAAGACCCACGGGTTAGAAATGGGATCCGGCAGAGTCTCTCCTTCCTCTTTCGGATCTGAAGCCTCCCTCCCTTCGAGGGAGGGGGTCCTCTATTTATAGAGGGGGAGGTGATTGAGGCGTCCAGGATCCTGGATGCCTCATCATTGAGGCGTCCAGGACCTTGGACGCCTCCATTAATATTTTTTATTATTTTATTATTTTTATTTTTTTATATTTCTTTGAGGCGTCCAACCATTTGGATGCCTCAATATTTTTATAATATTTTTATTCTTTTTATTTCTTTGAGGCATCCAACCATTTGGACGCCTCAATACTTTTTTATTTTTTTAATTTATTTGAGGCGTCCGGGACCATGGACGCGCCCATTTCCGCCCACCGAATCGTCGTCGAAAGCCGTCGACAGTGGAGAAGACGCGTGGTTTCGGCGGGTAACCGTGACTCTCGAAGGGCACATCTAGCTTACAAGACGTCTCTATAATTGGATTTATTCGAAAACGTCAAACTAAACGATCGGATCGACGCCGCGTGCGTGCTGCACGAGATTTCTGAAGAAGGCGTCTAACCATCTTGATACGTCAAAGATTTTCACGAAAAAAATTTAAAAAATATAAAAAAAATCATAGAAATAGGAAATCACCAGAGTAATTAAAAATGTAAAGGCCGCCTTGGGGTATCATAGTGTAATATGAGATTTACTCACGGTAATGTCAAGAACGGCGTGTCTACATATGGCAGGTGAGCATTATGCATCATTTTATTTTATACCAATTTCATTGTAACATAACTTTACAATATGGTATTAACCAAATATATTGTTCACTTTTTAATGTAGCATACTATCTCCACCCTGTGTTCCATTACAAGAAAGAGCTATCATACGATGATGATTTGATAGAAGCCGTCACAAAGGTGGTGGAACGCATGTCCAAAACTCTCGAAGAGGCGGCAGATGCAATGAATTAGGTAAAGAGTGTATACACTATGCTCCTATAGTCCTACTAACCGTAGTACAGATGTCATATGGCGATTAATGTATGTATTCTTTGTTGCTAGATTAAACAATTTTGAGAGGGAGTCGGGTCATTTGCAAAACCATCAGTCATTGCTGGTCGGGAGAGGAGTGATGCAGGTAAAATGCTCTTTCTCATATAATGAAGAGTTTCCCTTGTATCATTCATGTTCCAAAATTAAGGATGTCATATTTATTCTTTTACAGCTGAGTGGTGGTTGAATTATGGAAGCAACTCACCCATCTTGAGGAACATTGCTATTAAAGTATTATCTCAAACATCATCCTCTAGTGGGTGTGAGATGAATTGGAGCACATTTTCTTTGATACATACAAAGATAAGGAACAGGTTGACACATCAAAGGCTGGACAAGTTGGTGTATGTGCACTACAATATGAGGCTGAGGTTGAAGCACATACAGATGGATGCTAAAAAAGGGGAAGGAGATTATGATCCAACAGATGCTGTATATCTCCATGACGATGAGGACCCTATCATGTCATGGGTCGCAAGGACAACTATAGAACGGGGTGAATATGAGCTTGACGAGGAGGCCCCTGATCCAGGGGATGCACCTCTCCCGAACACTTTCTTGGCCACAGCTGCAGCATCAGATGCAGAGGGTATAGCAGGGACATCTCAGGTTGAGGAGACAGTGGCAGAGGATGATGAGATAGACTTAGAAGATGATATCATTTTGCTTGACACTTCTAGGAGAGGCAGAGGTAGGAGACCTGATGATGATGATGCTGAGTGGGAAAGGCTTATGCAGGGTCCTGATGTACGGAGCACACGGGAGCTACCGTCACGGGAGCCACCACCACAGGTTCATGCGCTCTCACGGCCACCACCGCCACCACCACAGCCTGCACCCTTACAGCCACCACCACAACGGGATACTTCTTCTACGCATAGGGGTCTTCCTTCTTTGCAGAGATCTCGGACAGTTGGTCCTTCTTCACAGAGATCTCAGAGCTCTTTGCAGAGGAAGAAAGTGAAAGAAACTTCAAGATCAAAGATTGGGAAGGACCCACCACCACCTCAGCCCCTCCCAAAGAAGGGGTGGTTTGGACTTCGCACGGAAAAAAATAAAAAACAACCACCATTTGTAGATCCCGATGCAGAAACACATATAACTCCAGGATCTGATACTGGGCGCACCATCAGTGATGACTCATCTAGCAGCATACATGGTATTGTTGGGGGTAAGGGTGGTATGTCAGAGTTCACACATGTGGGGGGAGATTCACAGTGTACACATTTTGAATTCGAGACAGAATACACACATGCTACTCAAGATGGTATTGACCATGGTGCTCCTTTGCCATTTAATGCTAGGGGGAGAGTAGGTGGTTCTGCGGCTGATAGTGGTAGCTACCATGGTATGCTATCGGACTTTGAGAGATTGAGTACACAAGATTATGACTCATCTTCAGCAGTTTCCTCTAGTGTTCGTCGCATCCCTACACGTCGGACATGTGCTATATTTGAAGATTTTATTGTGAATGAACGTGAGCGTGGAGTTCCAGAGCACGAGCTTCAGAGAATGTGGGGGGAGTTGATGGCTTCAGATAGTGATCATTCTAGCGTGCCTACACGTCCAGCTCCAGCTGCACATCCTACTACAAGATATGGTTACCATGCACATGTTCATGTTGTCCCAGTTGTATATGTTTCAGGATCCCAACATTATGCATATTACATGATGCAATACCGTAATATGTATTCAGCGTACATGTCATGGGCTCAGTATCAAGCATATTTGATGGCCACATATCAAGTTCAATTGCAAGGACATATGGAAGGGGGTGATACAAGTTCTGCATCTTCATATTACGACCCTCAGCAGCAGTCTTACTGGGGTTATTGTGGTATTTAAATAGAATCATTATGTTGTTTTGTAGTTTAATTGCACATTTGTATTATAACTTAACTCTGTGTATTTTCGGAATTGGCCAAATATATATAGAGGGGTGGGGAAAAGACACATAAAACCCTTCCAAAGTGTATTAGAAACACCTATATATAGGGGGGTGGGTGTTATGGTAAGGTTTAGAATGGGTTTCAATCGGGTTCGCAAATCCCATGTCGGAATGGGTCGCCTGCATGGGTCGACCCCTGAGCAACCAGAGGGCGGCCGGGGCAAAAAAATAAATTCAGCTCTCAGGGGTCGACCCCATGGGTCGACCCATGCAGGCGGACTGCATGATTTGATTTCTGTCTGGTCCAGAAACACTGGGGGTCTACTCTATGGGTCGACCCATGCCAGAAATGGTTAGAAAAACACTTTAAAACCTATTCAAATCAAACATAAAAAATGGTTAGATGTTACCATCATCCACTTGACATAAGAGGGTTTAGAAACCATCCTTGAACCTGCAAAAACACACAAACATCAAACTAGTTTATGTATTAAGAATTAAGTTCTCCTTAACTTGATTCCTCCACATGCAACTCCATATCTTTACACAATAAATGCACATTACATCAAGTGAATGTTTCTTTAAAAATATGATCCACATTCTTTCACAAGCCAACCAAAAGTCATTGAGAAGCCATTGAAAAGTCATTCTTTCACTCCATATCTTCATCATTCACATAATCAAATAAGCATCATTCCTTCACAAGCCATTAAAATTTGAAAACTCATGCTCTTCCTGTGGCGCCCCCTTTTCCGCGATCCCGTATTGGGTCCGGGGACGTCACAGCGGATGTACGGAAGTGTTGTGGGCCAAGATTATTTGCAAGGCGCTAAAGGCCAAACCATCACATAATCCAAAAGAAACATAACCATACCATTTCCATAAGATAAATACTCATAATTTACATCGTATACGGAATACTACATATCTCTACTCAAAAGTCATATTTACATTCATTATTCAAAAGAAAACTAAATCTATCTACGCAGCGGAATCCAAACTACGCCCTGGATCACCCTCCGACCTACTGTCCGTCGGAGTCGAGGTACACACTCGTCAATTTCCTGAAATGGTTAGGCAACAGATATGAGTCCACAGACTCAGTAGGCATCAAAATCAATCACATGCTTATCATATACTAAACTGTGCAAATCCATGATATATATAAAGCTAATCACAATTTCACTGAATTGTACATATACTATGAATGTGAAGGAAATATAAAGAGCAAAGTAATTTTCAGATTTATAAACAAATGCTTATAACAAATCTTATCTGACTTATATATATGGCATAATACATATCTTAGCTAAATCAGAGCTTATACAGATGAACTTATTCTCAGATCATATCAAAGTCATATATCAAATCTGAACTTCATATTGTTTGACAGCATATATTGGACATGCATCCCGTCACTAAAAGCAGTAGCAAACACATACCTAGGCATCCAGACGTTGACATAAAGACAAAAGGTATAAACGCTGGAGCCTGTCGGCCTTGATCAACCACGCAGGACCGGGAGTTAATACTCCACCATTCCCCAGATAATTTTCTTATTCTGGATTCCGGATTTTTCAGAAGTCCGATTGTCCTCGGAAATGGGCCTAATCCCGTAGCGGAAGCTAACTATGGTTTGTCGCCCCACACCTCCTTAAAGTGACACAGTCCATATGCTTAATCTAATTTTTATTCTTATTATAATGCTTATTACATAGTCGTCTCAATACTTAAAACTTGCCATTGAACTTTATAAAATAACTGGATCGTATTTTAATATTATTAACTAAATATATATAACATTCGAAGAGATTAGAGTAGAGAGAGAGACTAGAGGGAGAGTAGAGAGAGAAAGTAGAGGGAGAAAGTAGAAAGAGATTAGAGAGAACTTAGAGAGAGATTAGAGAGAAAAATAATTTACAGAATGATAACTAAATAAATAACTGATTCTAAACATAGATCATTGGGTTAAATAAATCAATGACTTAAATTACATTTCAAACAAAATCAAATCAAAGAAATGTGAATAACAAATAACATGCACTCGGTTTATCGTGCCTACCTTTAAAATGGACTTCCGAATTGACTTTAGTATCTCACTCGAGTTCCCGTAAAAGTCCTTGCGTAGGAAAAGATAATTGTCCAATCCCAGATGCGTATAGAAGGGCGAAATTGTCCAAATAGGTTTCAAATCCTCCGTCCAAGTGTTTATTAATTATTTATATTATTTTGATGATGTATTATCTTCTATTCTCCATTTATTAATAAGAGAATGAGAGTTGGAAGTAAAGAGAAAAAGTAGAGAGAGAAAATAGAGAAAGAATTTAGAGAGAGAAAGTGGAGAGAGAAAGTAAAGAGAGAAGATAGAGAGAGAAAGTGAAGAGAGTGTGGAGAAAGAAGTATAGAGAGATATAAAAGAGAAAAATTAGAGAGAGAAAGTAGAGAGAGAATTTAGAGAGAGAAAGTAGAGAGAGAAAATAGAGAGAGAAGATAAAAAGTGTAGAGAGAGAAAGTGGAGAGAGAGTATAAAAGAGAAAATAAAAATATTTAAGAGAGAGAGAGAATAGAAAAGAGAAAATAAAAATATTTAAGAGAGAGAGAGAGAGAGAGAGAGTGAGTGAGTGAGGAGGGGAGTGAGAGAAGAGAAGAGTTGGAGGGGGAGAGGGGGTGTTGGAGTGGAAGGGAAAGAGGGGGAGAGGGGGTATATATAGGGGGAGGGGAGGAGAAGATAAGAAGAAGGAGGAGATAAGGATGGGGGAGGGGATAAGATGGAGAGGAAGAGGATAAGAAGGAGGGGGGCATACGTGGGGGGTGGGGTAGATATTTTTAGGATTTTTTTGATTTTTTATATATATATAAAAACTCTTAATAACATGATTTCTAAGAACTAGTTTACTCTATCTCATTTTTATCCTTCCAAACGTCAAAATTTGAAAAAGTGCTCAACATGAAATTTATAGATTTTTCAGTTATCTTTCCAACGACTCTAATATTGACCTATTCTGACATTCCTATGAGGAGTTACGTATTAATAAAAGAAGATGTCTATTTTACATACTAGCATCCGTTAAACCCGTATTTTCTATACAGTTCAAGACATTGGGATTTGATTTAGAGAATCTGGGATCTGTATAGGTTCCAGAAGTAAAGTGCTTAGTTATTTTCAAGTTTCGAACGTATTCGGGTGTTACAAATCTCTCCCCCTTAAACAAATTTCGTCCTCGAAATTTAAAAATTTACTCAATATGTACCGAATAGCTGTGGATATCTCTTCCGCATTTCATCTTCCATCTCCCAAGTAGCTTCTTCTGCTGAGACGCTTTTCCACAATACCTTCACCAGTGGAATTGTCTTCGTTCTCAGCACTTGTTCTTTCCTATCGAGAATGCGAACTGGCTTCTCCTCATATGTAAGATCCGGCTGAATTTTCAACTGTTCATACTCTATAATGTGCGATGAGTTTGGCATGTATTTTCTCAACATGGACACATGGAATACATCGTGAACTCCTGACAATGATGGTGGTAAAGCCAGCTGATATGCCACCTCACCAATCCCTCTTAAGATTTCAAATGGTCCAACATACCTCGGACTGAGTTTACCTTTCTTGCCAAATCTCATTACTCTCCTAGTAGGCGAAACTTTCAGAAATACGTGATCCCCGACAGCAAATTGTAGATCTCTCCTTCTTTGATCAGTATAGCTTTTCTGCCTACTCTGAGCTGTAAGTAATCTTTTTCTAATCAACTCAATCTTTTCTACACAATCCTGTACAATCTGTGGCCCAATCAATCTCCGCTCACCAACCTCATCCCAACAAATAGGTGACCTACACGGTCTACCATATAACGCTTCATATGGTGCCATTCCTATGCTTGCATGATGGCTGTTATTATATGCAAACTCAATTAACTACAAATGTTCATCCCAACTGTCTTTCCAGTCTAAACTACATGCCCTCAACATATCTTCTAGTGTTTGAATGATTCTCTCTGATTGTCCATCTGTTTGAGGGTGAAAAGCTGAACTAAATTTTAACTGTGTACCAAGCGGTTGTTGTAAACTCCTACAAAATTTTACTGTAAACCTTGCATCCCTATCTGAAATAATAGACACAGGCACACCATGAAGTCTCACAATCTCTCTAATATACAAATTGGCTAAATCTTCTAATGATTGTATCTTTGTGATTGCCAGAAAATGGGCTGACTTAGTAAGCCTGTCAACAATTACCCAAATAGAATCATGTTTTCTTTTAGTCATTGGTAATCCCATCACAAAATCCATAGTGATATGCTCCCATTTCCACTGTGGAATTTCCATCAATTGTAATGGTCCCGCTGGCCTTTGATGCTCCGCCTTTACTTGTTGACAAGTAAGACACTTGCTGATAAATTCTGCAATATCATTTTTCATACCAATCCACCAAAATTGTCTTCTCATGTTTTTGTACATTTTTGTACTGCCTGGGTGAATGGAATATTGTGATTTATGTGCCTCGGTCAATAGATCTTTCTTTATTTCTTCATTCCGAGGTACACACAATCTTCCCTGAAATTTGATTGCCCCGTCTGCACTTTGAGTAAATCTCGGTGTGCCAATCAATTTTTGTAACTGCTGATCATTCAGTTGTGCTTGCATAATTCGCTCAACCATTGCAAACTGAATAGTTAGTTGGGCCAGAAATAAGTTTCTCCCTTTGCATATCGGAGAATACTCCACTACATCAGATGTCATTCTCCAAGTTTGGCGTAACTAGATTGCCATTAGCCTCTTCCTGCTGAGTGCATCTGCCACCACATTTACTTTTCCTGGGTGGTAATTCAAGGTGAAATCATAATCCTTCAAAAATTCAATCCACCGTCTTTGCCTTAAATTTAATTCTTTCTGAGAGAAAATATATTTTAAACTCTGATGGTCTGTAAATACTTCAAACTGCTCACCATATAAATAATGGCGCCAAATTTTTAGAGCATGTACCACCGCTGCTAACTCCAAATCATGTGTTGGATAATTCACCTCATGATTCTTTAGTTGTCTAGATGCATAAGTTACTACTTTGCCATTCTGCATCAGAACACATCATAGTCCTTTTCTAGAGGCATCTGTATATATCACAAATCCTCCTGACCCACAAGGTAAAGTAAGCACTGGGGCTGTAGTTAACCTTGTCTTTAATTCTTGAAAACTCATTTCACATTTATCTGACCATTCAAAAGGAACCCCTTTCCTAGTCAATTTTGTCATAGGAGCTGCAATAGAAGAAAAACCTTCAATAAACCTGCGATAGTAACCCGCAAGACCCAAAAAGCTCCTAATCTCACTGACATTCTTCGGCCTTTCCCAATGCAAAATTGCCTCAACCTTACCTGGATCAACAGACACTCCATCTCCAGAAATGATATGCCCTAAGAATTGGACCTTACCCAACCAGAATTCACATTTACTGAATTTCGCATAGAGTTGATGTTTCCTTAAAGTTTCCAACACAATTCTCAAATGTTCTTGATGAGTTTCAACAGTAGGAGAATAGATCAACACATCATCAATAAACACCACTACAAATGTGTCCAGATATGGTTGAAAAACTCTGTTCATCAAATCCATAAATGCTGCTAGTGCATTAGTTAACCCAAATGGCATAACCAAAAATTCATAATACCCATATCGTGTTCTGAAAGTAGTTTTTGAGATATCTTCTTCTCTTATCCTTAGTTGATGGTATCCAGATCTGAGATCAATCTTTGAAAATACTGTGGCAGTTCGTAGCTGATCAAATAAATCATCAATCCTTGGCAAAGGGTACTTATTCTTAATGGTCACTTGATTCAATTTCCTATAATCAATACATAATCTAAGCGACCCATCTTTCTTTCTAACAAATAGAACAGGTGCGCCCCAAGGGGATACACTTGGTCGAATAAACCCCTTATCTAGCAGTTCTTGCAATTGTTTCTTCAACTCTGCCAGTTCGGCTGGTGCCATTCTGTAGGGAGGAATGGAAATGGGTAAAGTACCCGGTGAGAGCTCAATGGTGAACTCCACCTCTCGGTGTGGTGGCAAACCCGGAAGTTCATCAGGGAATACATCTGGAAATTCTCTGACCACATCGAAATCCGAGGGGGTTTTCTGATTTTCATTAGAAGGAATAGCCATTACACTAGCCAAATAACCTTGACATCCACTTCTAAGTAATTTCAAAGCTTTAAGTGCTGAAACTAATGTTTTGCTAGAACGGTGCCTTGGACATTGATAGTGAAATGTCTGTTACCCAGGTTTTTGAAAAATTACTTTCTTTCCATGACAATCTAGAAGGGCAAAATTTGTATCTAACCAATCCATTCCCAAGATGACATCAAAATCAGTCATTTCCAGCAGATACACACATGCTGGCATAATCCTCCCCTGAATCACCACATCAATGCTTGGAATAACAGAAGTCGTTCTAGCTATCTCCCCAGTTGGTGTGTTAATGGACATCTCATCAGTGTTCACAATTTGATTATCTTTTAATAATTCAGCAAATCTCAGAGAAATAAATGAATGTGTAGCACCCGGATCAAATAAAACTTTTGCATGCATATCATTGATAAGAAGAATACCTTCAGCTACTGCATTGGCATCTCGGGTGTCTTCCCTTGTTAGTGCATATACTCTGGCTTGAACTCTCCGTTGTTGTTGTGGTTGCTGATCTTGTCTTGGCCTTGTGGGACAATCCCTTATCATATGCCCTGTCTGATCACATGAAAAACATTTACCTGCAGCCCGCCAACATTCGTTGCCTCGATGCTGCATCCCGTACTGTTGACAAGCTGGCATAGTATCTCTCCTAACTGGTTGAACTCTCTCTGGAAAAGTCATCTTTGACTTCTTATCTTTCCTCCCAATCGAACCAAAATTACCCCTTTTTGTATTATCCCTTTGTCTTTCCACTAAGAATTCCTCATATTCAGTTTCTGCAATAAAAGCAGTCCTCAAAGCTGCTGCCATAGTCTGAGGCTCAAGGATTGCAACTCTACTTCTAATGTTACTTCTTAAACCTCTAACAAATTTCTTCACCCTTCTAAGCTCATCTGAACAAATATGAGGGGCATATTTTTCTAATTCTGTAAATTTTGCTTCATAATCAGCAACCGACATACCTCCTTGAGTTAGATTTAAAAATTCTACTTCTTTCCTGTCCTTCACATGCTGAGGGAGAAATTTTACATGAAACACATCAAGAAATTCATTCCAGCCAATCTCTGTTTCTCTATTTCTGAAAGTGGTTCTAAGTGCAGACCTCCACCACTCGTCCGCACGGTCCTTTAGCATAAATGTAGCTAATATTACCTTATCCTGCTCTGCACATCTAATGGCCGTAAAAATCTTCTCAATCTCTCTCACCCAGTTTTCCACAATCTCCGGGTGACTCTCCCCCTTAAAAGGAGGAGGACTCATATGTCTGAATTTCTCCATTAGGGTAGCACCTGCTGCCCTATTCGGTTGTTCTTGCACACGGGTTTGTAATTGGGCTTGCATCATTGCATGCGTTTGGGCCTGTAATTGCATAGTATGCACTAACCCTTGAAAAACTTGTGTGAACCTTCCTAAATCTGGCACACCCTGAATAGGTAACGCACCTTCCCCACCGGGAGCAAGCTCGCCATGAATTGTTTCCCCGACAACCCCTTGTGATGTCCCATTTGAGGGCGCAGATTCCTCAGGAGAAGTATTCACCTCAACTCTATCACTCTCTGCCATCGCCTGCGAGGGAGAACTAATCCGAATTAGTATGATTCTAGGTTTGACATCAAATTCTAAAATGAATTCCTAAGATCTTGTGGTATGGTATATAAATCTGATGGCTGCAAAGATTCCAAGCCTCACAACCTTACTCTGATACCACTCTCTGTGGCGCCCCCTTCCCGCGATCCCGTATCGTGTCCGGAGACGTCACAGTGGATGTACGGAAGGGTTTTGAGGCAAGATATTTGCAAGGCGCTAAAGGCCAAACCATCACATAATCCAAAAGAAACATAACCATACCATTTCCATAAGATAAATACTCATAATTTACATCGTATACGGAATACTACATATCTCTACTCAAAAGTCATATTTACATTCATTATTCAAAAGAAAACTAAATTTATCTACGCAGCGAAATCCAAACTACGCCCTGGATCACCCTCCGACCTACTGTCCGTCGGAGTCGAGGTACACACTCGTCAATTTCCTGAAATGGTTAGGCAACAGATATGAGTCCACAGACTCAGTAGGTATCAAAACCAATCACATGCTTATCATATACTAAACTGTGCAAATCCATGATATATATAAAGCTAATCACAATTTCACTGAATTGTACATATACTATGAATGCGAAGGAAATATAAAGAGTAAAGTAATTTTCATATTTATAAACAAATACTTATAACAAATCTTATCTGACTTATATATATGGTATAATACATATCTTAGCTAAATCAGAGCTTATACAGATGAACTTATTCTCAGATCATATCAAAGTCATATATCAAATCTGAACTTCATATTGTTTGGCAGCATATATTGGACAGGCATCCCGTCACTAAAAGCAGTAGCAAACACATACCTAGGCATCCAGACGTTGACATAAAGACAAAAGGTCTAAACGCTGGAGCCTGTCGGCCTTGATCAACCACGCAGGATCGGGAGTTAATACTCCACCATTCTCCAGATAATTTTCTTATTCTGAGTTCCGGATTTTTCAGAAGTCCGATTGTCCTCGGAAATGGGCCTAATCCCGTAGCGGAAGCTAACTACGGTTTGTCGCCCCACACATCCTTAAAGTGACACAGTCCATATGCTTAATCCAATTTTTATTCTTATTATAATGCTTATTACATAGTCGTCTCAATACTTAAAACTTGCCATTGAACTTTACAAAATAACTGGATCGTATTTTAATATTATTAACTAAATATATATAACATTCGAAGAGATTAGAGTAGAGAGAGAGTAGAGGGAGAGTAGAGAGAGAAAGTAGAGGGAGAAAGTAGAAAGAGATTAGAGAGAACTTAGAGAGAGATTAGAGAGAAAAATAATTTACAGAATGATAACTAAATAAATAACTGATTCTAAACATAGATCATTGGGTTAAATAAATCAATGACTTAAATTACATTTCAAACAAAATCAAATCAAAGAAATGTGAATAACAAATAACATGCACTCGGTTTATCGTGTCTACCTTTAAAATGGACTTCCGAATTGACTTTAGTATCTCACTCGAGTTCCCGTAAAAGTCCTTGCGTAGGAAAAGATAATTGTCCAATTCCAGATGCGTATAGAAGGGCGAAATTGTCCAAATAGGTTTCAAATCCTCCGTCCAAGTGTTTATTAATTATTTATATTATTTTGATGCTGTATTATCTTCTATTCTCCATTTATTAATAAGAGAATGAGAGTTGGAAGTAAAGAGAAAAAGTAGAGAGAGAAAGTAAAGAGAGAAGATAGAGAGAGAAAGTGAAGAGAGTGTAAAAAAGTATAGAGAGATATAAAAGAGAAAAATTAGAGAGAGAAAGTAGAGAGAGAATTTAGAGAGAGAAAGTAGAGAGAGAAAATAGAGAGAGAAGATAAAAAGTGTAGAGAGAGAAAGTGGAGAGAGAGTATAAAAGAGAAAATAAAAATATTTAAGAGAGAGAGAGAGAATAGAAAAGAGAAAATAAAAATATTTAAGAGAGAGAGAGAGAGTGAGTGAGTGAGGAGGGGAGTGAGAGAAGAGAAGAGTTGGAGGGGGAGAGGGGGTGTTGGAGTGGAAGGGAAAGAGGGGGAGAGGGGGTATATATAGGGGGCGGGGAGGAGAAGATAAGAAGAAGGAGGAGATAAGGATGGGGGAGGGGATAAGATGGAGAGGAAGAGGATAAGAAGGAGGGGGGCATACGTGGGGGGTGGGGTAGATATTTTAAGGATTTTTTTGATTATATATATATATATATATATATATATATATATATATATATATATATATATATATATATATATATATATATATAAACTTTTAATAACATGATTTTTAAGAACTAGTTTACTCTATCTCATTTTTATCCTTCCAAACGTCAAAATTTGAAAAAGTGTTCAACATGAAACTTATAGATTTTTCAGTTATCTTTCCAACGACTCTAATATTGACCTATTCTGACATTCCTATGAGGAGTTACGTATTAATAAAAGAAGATGTCTATTTTACATACTAACATCCGTTAAACCCGTATTTTCTATACAGTTCAAGACATTGTGATTTGATTTAGAGAATCTGGGATCTGTATAGGTTCCAGAAGTAAAGTGCTTAGTTATTTTCAAGTTTCGAACGGATTCGGGTGTTACACTTCCAAACTAACAAAGTTTTGAAAACAATTAACCACAAGATAGAGATATGCTTCCACAAACACACAATATTTGTTATCATCAAAACCAAGGTCAAAATAATGTGGGAACACCATACCCAACACAATTCTTCGTGGAGGAATCATTGCTAAGCAAGGAAGTTAAATGAAAGTTAAATGATTGCTTGAATGAGGTTTCAAAATATATTGGAGAGTTCATGTTGATCATGGTGAAAAATGAAAGAATTATATTCTCATATTGCATTGTTGCTCGACGAATTCATTTAAATTCTTAGATGTGTAATTTGGAGACTTACAAATAGTTTATGTATGTTTGTCAAGGATAATACATGTTAAAGTTTATTTTCATCAACCTTATGTACATTGGTTTCTTAATATATTTCATGTATAGTCTTCAATGTTATTTTGTAGTTTAATTGCACATTTGTATTATAACTTAACTTTGTGTATTTTCTATATCTTGTAGATGCCGCGTGACCGACGCCACCCCACTTGGGAGCATAGATACACGAGGCCGGGTGATCGACGGATTCATTACATGTATTGTGAGCACATGATTATCGGCATACATATATTTTCTGAGCATCTCGCGGGACTTGGCAGAGATTGTATTGCATGTCCATCTGTTCCTTCCCATGTTCGCTCACAGTTTATTACACATGTAGCAGCCTCTGCTTCGACATCACCGGCCTCTTCCTCTACAGTAGCAGCTTCTTATTCGAGAGCACCGGTCTCTTCCTCCACAGTAGCAGTCTCTCCTTCGACAACACCGGCCTCTTCCTCCACAGTGTTGCAACCTCCAACAGAGTTAGTAAATGTGGTGAGGGCATTCTTTGTAGAGTTTGATTTACCACCCAGTGCTGCACATGCACCATCATATGTCAACATGATTAGATGTGTGCAGAGGCATCCACATGCACCGCCACCCACCGCAGCACATTTACAGTTTTGAGTTGCAGAATCTCAGCGTGCAGATGATGACTTATGGGAATCGTCGTCAAATACTGAGTTTTCTGGTGATGGTGATTGACTTGCAGGTTTTCTTTTTTCATGATATATGTATGGACTATCTTTTCTATGGATTATGGACTATTGTATTAGCGGCACACATTTTTCTTTTTCCCATGATGTATATGGGGGCTATAGACTTAGAATTTAGAATTTAAACTTTTAGTCCATTTGCTAGCAGGTGACAATATAGATTTTGTTATGTTATGTGTGTGATTTTGATGAACAGAAAACGGTTGATTATGATGATGACAAAATGTTAATGTCTATAATTATTGCACGTGAAACTTTGGTTGCTATTTTATTCTATGAACTGGCCGAATATTACAATTCTTCATGGAGGAATCATTGTTAGGCAAGGAAGTTAAATGAAAGTTAAATGATTGCTTGAATGAGGTTTCGAAATATATTGGAGAGTTCATGTTGATCATAGTGAAAAATGGAAGAATGATATTCTCATATTGCATTGTTGCTTGATAAATTCATTTAAATCCTTAGATGTGTAGTTTGGAGACTTACAAATAGTTTATGTATGTTTGTCAAGGATAATACATGTTAAAATTTGTTTTCATCGTTCTTACATACATTGATAATACATGTTAAAATTTGTTTTCATCGTTCTTACATACCTTGGTTTCTTAATACATTTCATGTATCTTATTCCATGTTGAAATTTTGAAAGGGACTTCATGCATTTTTCCTCTTTAGCTCTTGAGCTTAGATTGAAGAAAATCGGACTTAACTTGTGTCTTCTTGTATCATCTTCGTGGTTTTTGATTTTCGTGCAAATCGATTGGATTAACTTATTTTTAATCATTCAAATTCATGATTAGGTGTTAGATATTGATGGGTTACATGCTATCACTTCATTAATATTTAATACAATTTTTTAATTAAAAATAGATAATTATGAAGATATTTGACGAAAGACGGATCAAATCCATCCGAGTCAATTACGACTTGAGTATATCGTATCGGATCAGGGAGAAACCAATCCGACTGGACGAGTCGGCGAACCCTGATTCGGACACGTTCGGATAACATTGCTCCCTCTCCTCCGTCTTCTTTCTTCTCTCCATCGAACCTCAACCCCCCCCCCTTTCTTCTTCTTCCTTCCTCCCTTCTTCCTCCCACAGCCGCCGCCGTTCTCACCCTCCCAAACCCACTGCAACGCCGCAATAGGGAGACCCCGCCGCCACCGCGTCGCTCGCCACCCCAGCCGCGCCGCCGCCGCCGCCGTTGCTCGCCGACCGCACGCCACAACGCGACTGTCCATCGACGACGCCGTCGCCCGTCTCCGTCTCCTCCTCGCTTCGCGTGCGAAGCCCCACCTTCTTCTTCCTCTTCACACCCCCCATCGAACCCCCATTCCTCCTTCCTCATTCACAGACCGCATCTGGTTCTTTTTTCCGTCTACAAAATTATTCTAGAATTGGTTCTTTTTTCCGTCGCAAGCATCTGGTTCGGGGCTTTCGGCCTCTGTTTATCGACCCCGTCGCGCATCTCCAACCCGAACTCCACAAGCGCCCGTAGAGAGAGGGGGAGTGGGGAGGAGGTAGAGCAAAAGGGAGCGGCGAGCGACCATGTCGTACCTGTTACCGCACCTGCACTCGGGGTGGGCGGTGGACCAGGCGATCCTCGCCGAGGAGGAGCGCCTCGTCGTCATCCGCTTCGGGCACGACTGGGACGAGACCTGTATGCAGGTATATAGTTTATTGCTTACGCTATCACTGTTGGCTGCCCGTTTGTTTAGCAGCGGTTGCGGAAGATGTGCTCGCGGTTTTTCTGTTTCTCCGTCTACTTATTTAGTATTGCGATTTCGACTGGCATACCCGCTGGGCTTCTTGGATTAGGGTTTCTGGAAGAGTCGATGATGTTTACGTCTTGTTACTGTTTTCGTTGGGCAAGTGAAGCATTAGAGTTGTTCATGGGAAGGGGGTGAGGAATTTATTGGAAATAAACTTTGCTTCTCTGGGTGTTGATTGATGCTTGGACAGGTTTTCTGGGTTACTTGATACTTTAAAGCTAATTGCTTTATAACTGGTTCCGTAAGAATAGTTTTTCACTTCTGAAGTGAGGATGCTGTGATCGATACTTATTGCATGCTTAAGATCTCTGTGGACTCGTGATTTTTACTCACTGGAGAAACTTTGCTGATCTGAGACGATAATGGGTTTATAAATCCTAAGATTTCATAAGATCTATTTATATGCTTCTTTCCAATATTTTGGGACGTGCGTTTGTCCTCAAATTTCAATTGTTGATCATGGTAAAGTTAGGGGGGAAAGTGTGTTAACTGTGTTTTTGGTGATGATTACTACCCTAACGAGTAACAACGACAACATTGTTACTTTGAGTCAAAATTATATTCCATCTTATTTGAATTGTTATTTTGGTCTAGATCTTGCTACTTTCAATCAGTGTTCCTATGGTTTCTCGTTGACCCCAATTTTCTGATTAAATGTGTAAGCACTTTCGATGCAATTAGTTGATTGAATATCCCTGCAATTAATTTTTTTACTTGTAGCATTCGGACTCCTTTTTATGCCTTTTATATAATGGAATCTTCTTACTTTCTCTTCATCTGCTTGTTACCAAATTGGGGAATTACCTGTTTTGAAATCATTTGCTCCCATATTTGAGATAGTGGATTAATATCCCTTCAGAACAAAAAGGAGTCCAACACTTATTTTTGCCAGAGGCACATGAAAATTTCTGCTCTTCTTTAACGGAAATTATTAAATATGTTTCCTATAGTAATGTGATGAGGAAGTTGTTGGGATTTTACCTGTTATCTTTTCTATCTAATGCCTTGTTTGGTTGAAATATGAATTTGGGCACAGTATGAGTTGTGGTTTAAATATTTTTTGCAGTCTATAATGTTAATATTGAAATTGATATTATAAGAATGGAGAGGAAGATGGTTGAAAGGAGAAACACGGGGGTGGGAAAGAGAAAGGAGTCCTGAGAGTTTCAGAAACTAAATTTTAACATTTTTAAATTATATTTGGTATGACTACACTTTATTAAAATATTAGTATCAAATTTGATAGAGTACAACCAAACATTTACTATTAATAGCATTATCAAAATAAAAATTGATAGTTGTCTAATACTGCAACCGAACACCCCGGGATCCTATAATATTTGTGCAACTTCATGTTATGCTTAGGAATCCTAAAGCAAAATAGTACTGATATAGGTTTGCAATGTATAGTGGCCTTCTATATAGATGTTTTTGTTGGCTCAAATTATTCCTTTTGTAATAATGGTTTGTGACATGATTTAAATTATCATAAAATTGTAGAAAACTGCAGGAAAATTGCTTATTCTCTTAATTGAATTAAGGAAGCTTTTGGAGAGGCCAGGTGTTATAGAGTCCATGTGGCTTAGTAATACTGTCAACGTAACATATTTAAGCAGTCATTTAAGCAGATAGACATCCAAGTACACTCGGTTGAAGCGACGTATATGTTTTTTTCATTTATCCAATCTGCCATTAAAATACCATGACTTCATGACATTATTAGTTGCTATTTGGAGTTGTTGCTGCTTATGATGATTCCATGACAAGCCAGCTCATGTATCACAAAAAGTGAAGGGAAGAGAATACCCAGGACACATAATTAGAGCCTATGTGTAGAAATCATTTAATTGCTCGAGTAGATAAGGTCCAGTTCTTCACAGTACCCTTTCTCTGCGTAGATTCGTTGCCATAACCTGTTTTTTCATTTATTATGGATAATAGGATGTGGGCATGGGTGTGCATCTGTGTGACTGGTTTTACCTTGGCCTTTCTGTAGTAACATAGGATGGAAATCAAGTGCTTCTGCCTTCTGGCCCTTTCTTGAAATAAAGGTTTGGCTTTGTTTCGTAGCCAACTGTTCTGTTGCACTTACAAAAAAATCTTAAGTATTCCTGTTGTTTATATTCCTAATTCGATTTAATTTGGCATCTAACAAGCTGTAGATCTCAGATCCACTACCATATTGCTAAATGACTAATCCATTGCCCTTGTGAACTCCACAAACATTCTCCTCGTTTTCTCACCTGATTTTGATTTGATTTGATTTGCTTTTTGGCAAAACTTGGCCTTAAAATGCTTTAGCAGTCGCATGGTCACTGTATTAATCCATCTATTTACTCAGTGGAACTGTTATCTTTCTGTTGTGTCTAGACGACCATAGTTCTTTTCCATTTTTGATTGGTTTCTAAATGTTTGAAATTCACAATCTTTAAATACTTTGGCATTGTAGATGGATGAAGTTTTAGCCTCTGTGGCAGAAACGATAAAGAACTTCGCTGTGATATACCTTGTTGACATCACTGAAGTCCCTGACTTCAATACGATGTATGAGCTGTATGATCCGTCCACTGTGATGTTTTTCTTTCGCAACAAGCATATCATGATTGATCTTGGCACGGGGAACAACAATAAGATCAACTGGGCTCTGAAAGATAAACAGGAGTTCGTTGACATAATTGAGACTATCTACAGAGGTGCCAGGAAAGGCCGTGGTCTGGTCATTGCTCCCAAGGATTATTCCACCAAGTACCGCTACTGAGAATATTGGTGCTCAGATGTTCCTGAAGATCAGTGGCAGCAGGAAATATGTATTCTCCATTGAACCTTTTGATTGAGAAACATTCTGAAGCATGATCTTGTTTGTCATAAGCAATACATTGTCTCTTAACTCTGATGGCGTCTCTTTTATCGTCGTGTGACCGCTCACATCTTAACAGTGAGCAGTGGAGGGTATTATTATTGTAGATTGTATTCTAGGATGTGAGCGCCCCATTCCCGGAAGTGTCCGGTATTCACATGCTGTGCCCGGACAAAAAGAAAATATTCTAGCGAAAAAGATAAGGAGAATAAAATTGTGAAGGGCATCGTACTCCTTTCGACACTCTTCCGTACGTTGTGATCTCGTCCTCCTCATCCGCGTCTCATTCTTTTCCTGTCCATCTCAGCTTACCTCCCCGTGTTGTTCACCCGTTTTGTAATTTACATTTGAGTAAGGCTCGCTGCACAATTTGAGTGTGCAAGGTCTTTAATTGTTTTTTATTTTTTAAAATCTTTTAAGTAAATTTTAAGATATTTTAATTTGAGACGTAAATTACGAAACAATCGAATTATTAAAAGAATTAAAAAAATCATATCAAATCAATAATAATAAATTTATTTTTAAAAATTAATTTATTTTATTTTTAATTTTTTAAATAATCAGTGATATAATCTGTACTTCAAGTTAAGATATTTTAAAAATTATTCTCCTGAGTTCCACCCGATAATAACAAGGGGAGGACCATGTCGTTGCGATCTTTTGGCTAAAAGGATGAACTAAGTACTTCAAAATGCCAAGGCACCACCTTAGTGTGCCAATTTTCACCTCTCGTATCATGTTGCAGGGAAACTTCTCTCTTCTGCGGGAGGGATTTTTGAGATCTCACAGACATTTGTACTTGTACATCTCCCTTCATTTTTTCATAGTGAAACTTTGATACTATCCACTCCCACCCACCCCAAAGAAAAGGACAGAGACTCTTGGGACTTATCCCCTTATTGGTAAAATATCTTAGTCTACTGGGATATGATCCATCCCACTTTCACTCACTGCTTTCCTGGCAAACTTTCATTATGGTGATGTGAGAAAAATGGACGTGTTACGGACTTACCATAGTTGATAAAAGAAATCAATCAGGACAATATGAAGCAGACAGGATAAAACAATGGCACTACATTAATAGGAAAGGGGGGGAAAAAACTCTAAAAATAAACAAGGAAGGAAATGAACAATGGGAAACAAGCATAAATCCAAAATTTGAGCCAAGCTGCTTTTACACACTACGAAAATCATACAATAGACGGATCAAACTTTCTTAGGTGAAGGGGATTAGATAATAAGAATGATGCATCATCCATGAATCCGAGAATGTAACATAGATACCTCTTCTCAAGAAAAGTCTTTGAATTAGAAACATTTTTCCCAATAGCTGAGGCCTTCCAGGAGAAGTACGAACCAGAAGGATCAACCTACAAACAAAAGAAGAAAAAAGTGTTATCTAACTTATCACAACTCTGTTAACGGAAAAAATGAAAGAGAAAGGGAGATAATATATGGCACTCCAAAAACATAAGATTGTGATATATGAAATAACTGAATAACATAAGATGTGTTTTATAAAAACAACCAAATTCAATAGCTGTTAACCGAAGTAAGATAAAGATTGTGATTTTTATAAATAAAAAGGTCTTCTCCTTCAAGTCTTCAATATTCCACATCACCCAAAATTGTGGTCTCCTGCCGCCCCGCCCCTTCAATGTCACTCAACTTGGGACCGCAGTCCGACCGGCACCTCTCACCACCCTCACCCAATGCAACACCTGAAGCCCACCAGACGTCATAGACCATTGTGCTTGCCATTGACCACACATCATCTGTCACCAAACTCACCACTGATGAACATCAGCAACTGCCACAAGCTTATTACACATTTCCATCATCGATTGTTGCTGCAACTTGTGCACCCATTTTTCCTTTTTTTTCTGCACACTTGAGATCATAGTGTTGCCTTTCAATAAGTATAGGTCTCCCTTCATCATATTGAAGAGGCAGAAGACCCCCAACCAAGAAAAGCCACATCACCACCCACGTTTGCAGCATCCCAATCAACTCAAAGCTCCTTCCTCTATAGACCAGACTCTTTCACATCAACAGAGCCCCGAAAAGAACATCACTTTCTCGTTGCTTCTTTCCCAAACAAAACTAACAAATAGAATGTCCCAGAGATGATGATGTGGTGAGGCAATGTGTACACAGATCTGAAGTACCTTGGGTCTGGGCCGAATCTTAGTCTGGATTGGGCCAGCCTCTTTATAATTGCCCCAATCCCCATAGATAGCTTGATATAGATGAATACAATGATAGATAACCATAATTAATTGACAATGTTTTGATTTTATTTGGCGCTCACATTTTGGACAACAAAATGCATCCCCAAAAGGAGGACATAGCTGTAGCAAATGCTACGTTTCAGAGACTGCAACAGGAAGTATGCACCAGAAGCACCTAGTGCAAATTCCCGTTAACTTTCAAGGCTGCAGCATTTAGTGGCTGTATTCAACGATAATTACTTAAATGTAAAACTTCACCAGAGCAAAATTAGGTACCTGGTACAGCTGCGGGCCATTATCATCATACCCAGCAAACAAGCAGTGAAACTCCAAATGGCCTTACACCACTGCAAGAAAAGTAAATAAAGAAATGTAATTCTTCTCTACGTAACGTCTGTTTCACACTCAGCAAGTTCTTAAATTATTTAAAACAAAATTATTTCAACACATATAAGTTACATGAAAGCAAAAGATGAATGAAAAGGGTATAGGACTTCAAATTAAAAATGTTGCATCACTTATATGACAGCCGAAGACCATGAGAGTCATTGAGGTTAATCAAACAAATTTGTTTTATTCACAGAGATTAACCAAAAGGCATGTCCATATCTATGCAGCAGTCCTACATATGGCCTCTTCTATGACCTGCTGCACAAACTTTGATTCCATATAAGAATCAGGATCACAAAAACTAACTGCAATCCTTGGTTCACACAGGAATAAACTGAACGCAAATCTTTTTTTTTTCTTTTGAAGGTGGCAAGCCACATTCCATTGAACAAAAATCGAAGTAGTAATAAAAAATAGCAAGAAGGCGTCATCACTCAAAAGAGGGAGAACAATTCCATTCTGAGCAGTCTAAAATAATTTGATGTCATCAATGTCACTCCAAAATACTCTGAAAGTAGTACAACGATAAGAGCAATATCTGAATTCGACATGAAAGCATAAAAAGTTGGTGCCTCCATCACTGGACTTCACTCTTCATATTTTATGAAGGTGGTGGAGTCAATAGCTACCACCAAAAATTCCAGCACTAGAAGGTTTTGTTTCCAATTGACCCTAAGTATGAAAACAAACTGAAGGTGGTGACTATCAGAATAAATTTACTCAGTGTCCATGGCTACCCAACCTCTCGCTGGTGCCAAAAAAGGAAAAATAAGTGAATGGTGAAAAAACCAAAAATTATTTTGTATTTGTTTATGGAGTAAAAAAAGCTTAATAGAAATTATTTAGGGGAAGAAAAGGAAAAACTCACCCAGATTGAGTGAATCCCTGCATCACAGTTGCAGTTTCCCTCACAAGTTGGGTAACACGGATTGACTCCTACAGCCACAAAGTTGTAATGCAATTTAAGGCAATAGCAACACATGGAAACTTGAAGCCACATAAGAACAATAACACTAGTGACTAAATCATTGAACAGAAAGCAAAAGGGATCCTGCATTTATTGATTGGTTTGAGGTGTCCTTCATCAACGCCATCATGAGGCCTTGACCAAGTAAATTGGGGTTAGGATTTTGAAGGCCAAATCCAAGTCCACCATGAAAAATTATATGGTACCCACATGCTGCAAAATCAGGGTTCACAGCAAGTATTGCAAACCCTCCCCCCCTCCCCGATCCACATGGGACCGACATGACGTGGGGGAAAGGAAAAGATGTAGGGCCCATATCAAAAGGTGCAGGGCCCACGCCTTCTTTCCCCCACATCAAGTTCGTCCATGTGGACCAATGGGGGGAGTGTTTGCAATCAAACTGCAAACCCTGGTTTGCAGGAAGTATTGCTCGAAATTATATGGAGTTCAAATTATCATGTTAAAAGTACTATGTGGCACTATTTCTCAGAGTTCGACTTGCTGCACACCTAGGTGTACGACACATCCAGGTTGTGCAGTATTTTTTTTTAATTTTAAAAAATATATAAAGAGGTTGGGTTAGCCAGAGGTATGTCCATACGGTCCACCCCATGATCAGACAGTCTAAAAAAATCAAAATAATAATAATAATAATAATCGGACTTCTTAAAATCTTAAATGGGCCGAAAGTGGTCAGCCTATTTTTTTATTTTTTTGGATCGTCTGATATAAGGGTCGGACTGTATGGATGTATACAAGTCGGCCCTGACCTCTCCATTTTTTTTAAAAAAATAATTAAGAAAAACACTGCACACCCTAGTTATGCAAATACACCCAGGTGTGCTGAGTATTACTCTCTCTCATTTGCAGAATGTTTATCACACTATTCTACACTCCTCAAGGGAGCTAGATCAGCTCTTTGCCATTAGACTCATGCTGGAGTTGCTGGAGGATGTTAGTGGACTTAAAGTCAACTTTGAGAATAGCCTTGTGGTGGATTTGAACATGGATCAGAAGTGTTCTTTGAAGGCTGCAAGATTGGTGACCTCCCTTTCACTTACTTGGGGCTCCCTCTATCTCCTAGGGCAACCCATTGTACTGACCGGGGAAAGATCACTCAAAAGTTTGAATCAAGATTAGCAAAGTGAAAAGGGAGATTCCTATCCTACAGTGATAGGTTGGTGCTTTGTCAGGTTGTTCTTGATGATCTCCCACCATATTTCTTCTCTATTCAAATTCCTGAAACCGTGGTAGAGAAACTAGAGGGTATTTAGGTTAGGATTTTCAGGCATGGGAGCAAGGATAAGGGCATGGGCTAGCACAACATCAACTGAAGGAAGGTCAACCATAGTAAGGAGATACGAAGATTGGATCTAAAAGACAGTAGAGATTGCAACTTGACACTTCTTGACAAATGGATCTGGAAGCTTGGCACAAGGGACAGAAGACTGTGGGTGCACATAGTGCAGCAGAAATACTACAGAAGGTCCAGAGTGTGGGATATCTCTCTGACCAATCCTAGACTTTTCGTCTGTCTGGAGCTATGTTATCAAAAGCGCACCTAGGCACTCGCCTAGGCGGTTTTGTGGCGAGACGGCCCCAAACTACCTCGCTTTCGCCTCAAACGTCTCACTCCCAAGAGGGCTGGTCCCATGAGATCTTGATTAACTTACACTATGTATTTTCACCTCAAATGTTGATTGTATGTATGTATTTCTGTGATATTTAGACACATTTATATTTTTTGAATTGTATATACATGTTTTAATAAAATACCTCAAACGCCAAAGTCATCGCCTAGGCATTTGAGGTATGAGGCGACCCCTTGGTCGCCTCGGTCGCCTCACACCTCTAACTACATAGGTTTGGAGTGCCATTCTGTAGGGTACTGACACTATATGGCGTAAGACACAAGTGGCTATTGGAAATAGTCTCACATGCCTTTGTTTGGAGAGATGTGTAGCACAGCCCTCTGCCATCTACTATGTTATCAAAAGTGTGCCTAGGCACTCACCTAGGTGATTTTTGAGGCGAGGCGGCCCCAAACCACCTCGCTTTCGTCTCAAATGCCTCGCTCCCAGAAGAGCTGGTCTCAGGAGATCTTGATTGACTTACCCTATGTATTTTCACCTCAAATCTTAATTGCATGTATGTATTTTCACCTCAAATCTTGATTGTTGTTAATCTTATTGAAAATCTTGATTGTATGTATGTATTTTTTGCAACAAATATTCATATTTTTTGAATTGTATATATATATTTTAATAAAATACCTCAAATGCCTAGGCCATCGCCTAGGCGTTTGAGGCATGAGGTGACCCCTTGGTCGCCTCACGCCTCTGACTACATAGGCCCTCTGAAGTCATTCATTCAAAAGCTCTACAAAAGTGTAGCTTGGGACAGGTCTGGAACTTAACCTTTAGGAGAAGCCAATGACTACAAGATGGAGATAGATAAACTGGCAAAACTTTTGACTCTTCTACAGGGGAAGTCAGCACGTAAAGGATGGCATATTCTTGGCCTGGGAAGATGGATAATAATGGAAGGTTTTGACGCGGCGGCGATGTGGAAATGGATCGACGGCACTCCGATATCACGAACAGGACGGGAACAGATAACTGCTATCTCACACAGCTCGGCCTCACGCCGGACGGTCTCACACCGGGCGACACTCGGATCTCACAAAAATGAGAAATGAGGGAAGGGAGATGAACAAAGGGGCAAAGGCTCCTTCAATTCAATTCTTTCTTTCATACAACATATCATACGTAACACACCTTAGCCTCCTTATATAGGGAAGAAAGCTATAACAACAAGACCCTCTAACTTCTACTAATTATGTTCATACCCTTAGCCTAACAAGACAAACCCACCAACCAATATTTGACTTGTGGGTTTTAATCAAATAAAATATAAAAATTACACACATGTTATTTTGACTTAGACTAGCCTAATAAGACGGAAGTAAAAATACATGTAGGAATACATGTATACATACACACAAATACATATACTCAATACGCAATATAACTACCGTAGTCGTAAGCCGAGTCTTCAGGAATGATCTCCGAGCCATAAGCTCGGTGCAGTGGCGGTGCGGCGTCGGCTCCGAGTAGTGGGCCCGGTAGTGGACCCGGTGGTGTCCCACCAGGTTTTCTACCAAGGCGGCCTATAGTTTCATTCATGATGGTGGCATCTAGTTCCTCTTTGCTAAACAAGTCTAGAATATGAAGAATCCTTTGAAAGTGGAAGTTTTCGTTTGGAGTGTAGGGATGGGAAGGTTTCCGACTTGTGACCAGCTGACGCCCTTTATTAAAGGAATTAATCTTTTGTGCTGCCTCTGCAGGCATTGAGCACCTTTTTGTCATATGCTCTTTTGCAAGGGAGGTGCGGGAGAAAGTGTTTAAACAGCTTCATTGTATTCCACTTACTGTGGGTGAGCTCTTCGTGGCGTGAAAATGCTCTGGGAGGCTCAAGGGCGATTGCAACATTTGGTGGTTGTTTCTTCATGCTACCTTATAAACCATTTAGAATGAGAGGAATACAAGGATCTTTTGTGGGGAAACCAAGATGGTGGGGTGGAACTGTGGAAACAGTTTCCTCATTCATTTTGTACTGGGGTTTGGGAGTGGGCTAACATATTTGTAATGTGGATGTCTCTTTTCCTCTTCCTTTTTTTTGGGGTGGGGGGTGGGGGGGGTGTTTGAGTGACACCATCTACATGAGCTCTTGTATAAGAGAACTTTCGGGTCACATCACCTTTCTATACTTGTAAATTCCTCATTTTTTTCATTTTCATACAATTTGTGGTACCATCCACTTCCAAAGAGAATGTGAAGTCCAAGTCCAATGTCTTTAAGGAAAAGTTTGCCTGCAAGGAAAACCAGCAAATAGAAAAAATCAACATGCGGACGCTCCATTCGAAGTCAGGACAGGAGGATCAAATCACCTGGGAGAGATGGAAGATTTCAAAGATTTGATCTCTAAGAATATGGGGGGATCGGGGAGAGGGAAAAGAGAAGGATGGTGAGGGATCTTGTCAGAAGATGCAAAATGGACATATTATGCTTGCAAGAGTCGAAATGTAAGGGGGATGGGAAGAGCATCATGAGGAGCATAGAATGTACGAGACTATCTGGGAGAGTGGCTTCTCCGGCTGAAGGGAGAGCAAAGAGTATCATAATTATGTGGAATGACTTTGAGGTCAAGGAGGCAGAGGAGTTCAGGAGTATTGGTAGAGTACTGATGTGGAGAATTGCCCATGGTAGACTCTCCACTTGCGACACGCTTAGTACCTTCATGAAGGGCATCCCTACTCTTTGTTACTTAGTGGGGAAGAGGAGGAAGATATCGAGCATATGTTCCCTAGTTGCCACTTTTCCTAGGAGGTCTGGTCCCACGTGTTGAACAAGTTGCAGTGCAGATTGTAGATCAGAGGGAGTGTGCACCACTTGTTGAGGAGGTGGCATAGAGATTGGCCGTATCTAGTGGCTTATCCTCCATGCCACCCTGTAGGCTGTCTGGGGTAGAGGATTAGAAGAATTTTCAAAAAAGAGGCAACGGTTCGAGAAGGACCAAGGATTTTGTTAGGGAGAGGATGAGAGAAAGGGCTATGCTCCTTTGTAGTATGAATTCTCAAAACCCTTCTTTTTTAGAGGGAATTACAAGTGTAAGAGGTACTCTCACAAAACATCCCTTTACAAAAATGGACATCCAGAGGATGTGTCCCCTAGCCTAACCGGCCATCTTACACTTGTAAATCCCTTTCTTTTCATTTTATATACATAGTGGTACCATCCACTTTCAAAAAAATGAATGCCTACACGCTATGAAGACGCAAAGAGAGGGTTAGTCCTTAACCTTGACTTTGAGAAGACCTATAATCGGGTTAGCTGGTAATGTTTGATTGATGTTCTCAGCAAGACGAGATTTGATGACAGACAGGTGGGGTGGATTCGAGCTTGCATCCAATCAACCAGATTTGCCATCCTCATTAACGGGGAGCCTTCTCCGTAATTCCATAGTTGCAAAGGTCTAACGTAAGGTGATCTACTCCTCTTTGTGTTGGTATCACATATTTGGAGTAGGATGTGGATGAGAGCTGAGCATCATCGTCTGATCAAGAGATTCCAAATTGCCCCCTAGGGACAATTCATCTCCTATTTGCAGTATGTTGATGACACTATTTTATTTGTCAGAAAGAGTGAGCAACAATTAGATACAATTAGGATGATGTTGGAGCTTCTACAAGGCGTCAGCAGTCTTAAGGTGAATTTGACAAGAGCCAAGTCATTGGTGCCAATATGGAGATGAGAGCTATCAGTAGAGCGGCTGCCATTATAGGCTGTCATATTGGCCAGTTTTCTATTGCCTACTTGGGCTTCCTTTGACTCCCAACACTCTGTAGTGTCAGGACTTGGGAGTGACAGACCGTGGTGCAAAGATTTGAGTCCAGACTGGCATGATGGAAAGGGAAATTGGTCTCATATGGGGGTCGATTGGTGCTTTGCAAATCCATTTTGGATAGCCTACTAGACTATTTTTTGTCCATTTTTCAGATCCCTATTTCAGTGGCAAAGAAGCTCCAATCCATCCAAGCAATATTATTTTGACATGGTAGTGCAAAGAGGGACACAAATTGGCATGACATAGCTTGAGGAAGAGTCTGTAAGTGCAAGAAAGTGGGAGGAGTGGGATTAAAGAACATCAGGGATTTTAAACTCCTTCTCCTGATAAGTGACTTTGGGGACTCGACATAGACGAAGAGGGGCTATGGGGCACAGTTATCCACCATAAATATTGTAGCAGAACAAGAATTTGAGATTTGACTAGCCCACCACAGTATCACATCTTGAATCTCTGAAAGGGTATTTTGAAGAGTATCGGCATTGTCAGGACAAGAGTTAGAGTGAACTTAGGAAATGGTGAAAAGTGACAGTTCTAGAAAGATAGATGTTGCAATGATGATCCGCTAGGTGAGGTGTCTCCGCAAATGTTGGCAATTGCAATAGAACCTATGGCAGTGGTCAACGAACTGTTCAAAGGGCAGCAATCGAGAGGGACCTAGTGTAAGGCCCGTGCCTTAACGAATCTTTGACGGTTCGGGTTAGGTTTTATTCCGCGAACTTCGGCTATTTTTTTTTTCCAGATTTTAGGTCATTTACTGGTATTTATTCGGATTAAGTTATAGTGTTTATGGTTTTTATTGGGCATTTGTGTAATATTGGAAGTTTGGAGGTTTTTTTGCAAAAGGTGTTTTTTTTTCAAAAAAAAAAATATATTTAAACCCCCTTTTTCTCCTCTCCCCACGTCACCACCTCACCTCCCCCTCTCCACCCCTCTCGATCTCTCTCTCCCCATTTCCTCTCCCCCTCTCCCTCACGATCTCTCTCTCTCTCTCCCTGGGCAAGCGGGCGAGACGGCGACGGATCGCGGCGTGGAGGGCGCCGTTGGACTCGTGGCGACGAGTGGAGTGCGTTGACGCCCACCTCGGCACGGGTCATGGCCCGAGGAGACGGGACAGGACGAGGAGGAGCGTGGAGGTTTCGCCCTTGCATGCGGCCGGTCGTCCACTTTCGGCTTGAATGAGGTAGGGGGATGGAACCCTTACCTGGCTAGGATCGCCTGGACACCACTTGCACCACCATGCACGGCCGTTTTCTCCATTTCCGACGAAATCCCCATGTTAGTGTGATTTAGCTCAATTTCATGAAAAATCACTCCTTGGGCTTTGTTTTTATGTTTCCTAGTGTTTAATTGATGGTATGGTTATATGCATGAGCAGGGAACAGGTTGTTAGCGCGAGCCCCGTCGATTTCAGTCGATCGGGGGATATTCCGGTTTCAAAACGGACATACTCGCAACCCAACTCGTGTGACGGTCATCCCAGCAACCGTCACACGCGTAACGCACCCGACCCGGTGCGTTACGTGAGTGTGACGGCCCCATCCGGGTGCGTCACAGCTTCTGGGTAGCTGGGCGATGGATCCACCTAACGGACCTAGATAGAGCCGTTAGGGTGTTGTAACGCACCAGCCTAGGTGCGTTACATTCCACTGAACACCTGCGTGTGGATTATCCCTCGGGTGGATGTAACGGCCTCGGATGGTGCGTTACATAATTGTGACGCTCCTACCCGGGACCGTTACACCATGTGCTTTATGTATTTCAGTAAAATAGCCCTCGGGTGCCTCTAGCGGACCTAAGGGGGTGCGTTACAGTCATGTAACGCACTGCCCCTGGTGCGTTACGCACTGCTGTCCCCTGTCTGTGGGGAAGTTGCTTCGGGTGAGCCTGACGGCCCCCGGTAGGCGCGTTACAGTGGCGTAACTCACCTACCCTAGACCGTCACACTCTGTAACGGTCTAGGCTAGACCGTCACACCCTCTGGCATTCAAAAGATGGTCGGTTAATCTTCTAATGCATTTCATGTTGCATGACCGCTATGTTTAAATTATTTTATAAACAATGGCTCACTTTCAGATCCCGGTAGAGTACTTCCTCTTTCCTTGTGATGGAACCACTAGACTTAGCCCTGAGACTTTCAGTGTCGCTCCGCCTGGCAAAGGTGGAAGGGCGTACTGTTGGAATTATTCCAGCGTCTCCTTTAGGATTTGGTGTGTACACGTGGGGTATGGGACCCACGTGGACCATCGGTGCTTGGCAGCCCAACCCGCCGCATGGATTATGGGGTCCATGTGCGAAGCCCCTCATGCCCGCCCACAGCACATAGACGTGGGGCTCTGCGCTTCCATAAGGAAATACGGTCTAACCTTCGCTACCAGCTCGAGCTTTTAGCGCAATGGTAGGGGCTTGATCCTGTAAACTGGTATCAGAGCGAGGTCGCGGGTTCAAATCCCCAGGTGCCGCTGGGGGGGAGATTGTTGGAATTATTCCAGCGTCTCCTTTAGGATTTGGTGTGTACACGTAGGGTATGGGACCCACGTGGACCATCGGTGCTTGGCAGCCCAACCCGCCGCATGGATTATGGGGTCCATGTGCGAAGCCCCTCATGCCCGGCCACAGCACATAGACGTGGGGCTCTGCGCTTCCATAAGGAAATACGGTCTAACCTTCGCTACCAGCTCGAGCTTTTAGCGCAATGGTAGGGGCTTGATCCTGTAAACTCTTCTTCTTCTCTATTCTCTGTATCGTGGAGGCACTCTCTGCTCTTCAACTTTTCTCGATGGCTCTCTGCCTCTTGGCTACAGACATGTTCTTACGATCATCCAGGTCCACTCCTAGCAACCTCTGGGCAGCCTCTCGGTAGTCAGAGTACGTAATGCCAGTCAACGCCTCGCCATCCACTTTCAGGCCCGTAATTCGGACCACATCTTCCAGGATGGGCACCATGTGCCCCCAAGGCATCAAGAAAGCACAGCTCCTTGGATCCCACCTTTCGTGCAATGCTTGGACGAGGGCAAGGTCGAGCCTGATTGGCTCGATCCGAAGAAAGACTCCAAGTCCCATCACGTCTAGCCTGTCCTTCTGAAAATCTGGGAGACCCCGATATGTGGCCACTACCAACTCCCATGGAATGTGTGATTTCATCACACCCTGTGCATACACAAGGAGGGGTTTTGTTAGAAGGGAGAAAGAAAGAATGAGAGAAGGGGCAAGAAAGCTCATCTTACGGGTTGCGATTGGGTCCTTTCACTGAAGTGCCATTCGAGGTCTGAGAGCCTCCTGGAACTGCTACCACTGGACCTGCTTCTCTTCGAAGAGTGGGAAGATTCACCCTCCATTTTGAACCTTAGAACCCTTAGTTCTTCCGTTTCCGTGGAAACTTGTTGGCTACTGGTGCCCCTGGGGGGACGAATGAGGACGGTATTTATAGAAATGGGAGAAAGGTGAGTCAAGACTGCCTACATCACTGTTAACGATAACCCTCGTGATAAGGCACCTTTCTTACGGTCCCACATGTGTCACTTCACTGCTCGCAGGGTAATTGATTGATGGTGCGATATGATGACTCACTCCCTACGCAGTCTAGGGATGCCATGTCATGCTGTAGAGGTCGTCCGGGAAGATTGGAAGGTCGTCAAGGAGAAGGGGCTAGAGCCGTCATTATTGACTTCGGCGGCAGATTTCCGTGTGAAAGACGGTCGGAGCGAGATATGAGTCCCCATTTTTGGACGGGGTCTCGACAAGCACGTCACATGGGAACAGTGAAGAAGCGTAAGGAAGAAGGAACGCACAAGAGGACAAATAAGCGGTAGGAAATCAAATCACTCCATTCATAAGTCTACATAAACGGTCATAAACATCACAATCATAGAGAGGAGGCGTATGCTAGCTTGCTAATTCTCACTAACACCTTCATGCTCGTCCCTCTAGGCGTCCCTCTTCTCTCCCCTGAGGTGAGGGTCCCTCAGGGGCCTTCTGGGGCTCCGTGAAGCAGCAGTCCCCTCACCCTGTGATACATGCTCCACAGCAGTGGCTCGCTGCTGCTCCCCTAGCGTGGCGAAGAAGCCACTGAAAGAAAGGTGGCCAGACTGGCGGAGTCGCGTCCCGAACTCTCGTGCTCTCTCGTAGCGCATCTCCATCACTCCTAACCTCTGCCCCATAACCTGAAGGCCTAGCTGGAGCTCCCTCACCTGGGCCTCCAAGGCCTTCCTCTCATCCCGATCCTGCTGTCGCTCGACCATTCTTTCCTCCCTCTCTTTCTCCCCCTCCTCTCTCTCTCTCTCTGCGTCCCTCCTCGCCACCTGGAGGAGGACCCTTAACTCCAGGATGTCTGGAGATGGCCTCCCTTCATCGCAACGTCGCAACTCTACTATGGTCGCTGCCCAAGCATCACACTCCTATTCAGCCCGGGTCGCGCGGGCCACTGCACTGGCAAGTTGCTCCCGAAGGGAGGCGATCTCCAGAAAAGGAGCCTGAGAGCTGGAAGACGATCCGCCGACCATCCCTACCATCGCTGCCTGCTGGGCACGTGGAAACAGACAAACAACATCCATCAGTTAAGCTCCGGGATTTTTAAAAAAAAAATCGGGCCCTTTTTTCACCTATGTCTGTTTCCCGAGCTGAAGAGGCCTCACTTGGCTCCCCCTGCACCGCCGCAAGTAGCCGGCACTCTCCTGCGTGTGCGCACCACCTTACTGCCCGTCTTGGAATGGAGCAGGGAGACGTATACGCCAGTCTTCAAGTTTTGCCTTGCCGCGTCTCTCTCCCCCGACGCAGTTCGGCTCATCCGCACTCGCCCACTCATCGGCCAAGCCCGGGATCCTTGTCATACCCTGCCCATCAAACAGAAAGGGCCACATCATTAAAAGAAAAACGCGTCTCCGGTCGAAGACGCGTTCATCATTCAAGTGCAACACTCACCGAAAAAGAAATCAAAGAGGTGGAGATCGAAGGAGCCTACCAGGCCGTGCTCGCCTCCCTCCACGTCTTGGGGTCCCTCGGGCACCCCAAATGCCAGAAGAAGCCCTTCCTCTTCCGTGGTTGTCTCTCCGTGCTCTTGCACAACCCTCTTTGGGTGAGGGGTTCCTCGCCCCCTCTCCCTTCACCACGGTTTGGCCCACCGTACTCCATGAATCAAGGATGGAAGAAGACGAAGCTAGGCGAGCGAATCTCGACGGGAGGAGGAGTTGTTTATGGGCAAGGTAAGGAAGGAGAAAGACCGCCCCGCGATTCTCGGTGATTTAAATCTGAATTCAAAAGCTTAGAACACGTCTTCGCGCCTAGACGTCTCAAAGGAGGGGAAGATGGCATACCCTCCGCACAAGGCATATTTCTCCGCTTTTGGGGACAAGATCCTGTAAAGCGTGTCACGAGAAAAAGTAAAGGAAAGGCGTAAGGGAAAGAACATGCACAAAAGACAGTCAAGTGACAGAAAAGAAACCATTCCATATAACAAACTGTCTGTCATATACATCATAAGTGAAGATGGGGGGGGGTACAAATCACTCTCTAACTCTCACCACCATCCTCTTGGTCATCTCTCTAATCATCCCTCTCCTCTCTCCTCTGGCGCGGATCCCTAGGGGGCCTCTGCGAACTATGAGAGGCGGTGCTCCCCTTGCCCTATGGTGCCTGGCCGGCCTCGAAGGCACGGCGCCGCTCCTCGGCTGAAGAAACGAGGAAGCTGCCTATAGAAAAAGAACCAGATTATCGAAGACGCGCCCTGCGCTCCTTCGCTCTCTGGTACCGCTCCTCGCTCTCTCGTAGCCTCCCCTCTGCCGTACCAAGACTCACTCGGAGCTCCGTCATCTGGGTCTCCAGAGCTCTTCTCTCTGCCCTCTCTCTCCGCCTCTCTCCTCGACACCTCAAGGGCAATCCGCAACTCTAGCACGTTGTGAGGGAGCTCCTCAGCCTCCCGTCGTCGTCGGTCCTCCTCTAGCTCCGCTATCCAGGCATCGCCTTCTGCCGCCCAGGTGTCACGCTCCTCCTCTGCACGGACCGCATGAGCCAGTGCATCTCGAATCTCCGCCACCTATCAAAGCCCACATTGAAGTCAACAAAGGAAAGGGAATACGCGAAAAGGGAACCCGTGTCAAGCAAACACTCACCCGAGCCGCCTGATCACGCTCGGCCTCCTCAGCACGGGCCACCGCGCACGCCAACTGCTCCTGGAGAGAAGAGACCTCCGGAGGAGGGGCTCGCGAGCTGGAGGTCGCCCCGCCAGTCATCTCGGCCGCCGCCGCTTGATGGGCACACTGAAACACAGAACAACACACAACAGCAAGAGGCTAAGCACCAGGAATCCAGGTGACACAAAAATGATTACGCATTGCATAAGCTCACCAGGATGTCCAGCTCCTGACGGGTGACTACCAACTGCTGCCTGACAGCTGCCAGCTGGGCCCGCAAGTTAGTGATGATAGTGTCACGAGCATCCTGCATTCATAAGCATATAGATTAATGTCACATGCATGCATTTGCATAAAGATAAATCTGCGTTTCATACTTACCCCTGCTGGCCTCCCTAGGTAGAGGCGATCCGCGTACGTGTCCCGGTACCGCCGCAAGTAGTCGGCACTGTCCTGCACATGGGACTCCACCGGAATACCACCCTGCTGCCAGTCCTGGTACTGTGCAGGAAAGCGCGTGCGCCAGTCCACGAGCTTCGCCTTGCCCCAGGTCTTTCGCCCGACATGACTCGGCTCGTCCACCTCCACCAACTCCTGGGCAAGCCCCAGGGTCCTCATGACTAGCCTGAGCCGTAGTGGCTCGATCTCGTTCAGGCAGTGCACCCACAGGTCCCGCTCGAAACGAGGTCGGCCCGCTACAACCCAAGGCTGGCCAGCATCGGCCATGCCCAGGTAAGGCCTCCATACCACCTGCATCACCATACATGCATCATATCAGTCCCCACTCTAGTAAACAAAGTGAATGCACAAAGGATCATATACATCATACCATGGCCTCAAAATACTCGGTCAGCTCATGTCGAAGGGACGTCAGCTGGTAGCTGGGCGGTGCTGCAGTCGTAACCGGTCTCCACCGCCGCGCTAGGGGTACGGCTGTCCGATTCCACTGCCTGGCTCTACCCATCGGGAGGTAGTAATAACTCCACACCTGCATCCATCATACATCATTAGTACAAATAATTGCATGACTGTAAACTAGAAATCATTGTAAAATACATAAATGAAATGTTCACCTGGAGAAAAGGCGCGAAGCCGTCGACTGTCGTCTCCTTCTCTACCCCCTGAGAAAGATCAGCAATCAAGTGGGCGAGTAGGGCTGCTCCCCACGCGTAGTGCCCCACTCGGTCTAGGTCTGCCAGAATCTCGAGAAAACGACAATGGATGTCGTCCCCCTTCGTCCCCAGCAGAAGGCGGCCCAGTAAGAAGAAGAGGAACCTCCGAAGGTCCAGGTCTGCCAGCTCTCGGTCGCCCGGGTCCTGGCTAAAAGCCCCCCGAGCTGCCCCCTCCAGCCGTGCCAGAAATTCTGCACCGCTCTCACGAACCCGGTGGCGCGGGTCCTCGAATCCGAGTGCCTCCATGATGTCCACCCGGCCGATTGTCCTGCTGTCTCTGTCAGTCGCGGTCGTCTCCAGCCATAACAGCTCTAGGGCGCTCTCTCTGTAGTCGGGATAGGTGACCCCACTGACAGCCTCCCCGTCCACTCGTAGTCCGGTGATCCGGACTACGTCCTCCAGCGTCGGCACCATGTGCCCCAAGGGCATCAGGAACGCTCGATTCGGCGCGTGCCATCGCTCCCTCAACGCCTGAACAAGGGGCAAGTCGAGCCGGAAGGGCTCAATCCGCAAGAACGCATCGAACCCCATGGCGTCCACTCGTGCCCTCTGTAAGTCCGACAGCCCTCGGTACGCCGCCACCACCAGGAACCAACTGATCCGGCTCCTCATCACACCCTGCACACCACAAAAGTAAAAAAAAAATTACATCAGAGTCACAAATAAAGAACAACACGATGTATATATAATTTAATATATATATATATATATATATATATATATATATATATATATATAATAGAGGCGTCAAATTATTTTGACGCCTCACTTTTTTAATTAATATTATTATTTCATATGTATAATTTTAAAAAAATAAAATAAAATAATAGAGGCGTCAAAGTACTTTGACGCCTCACTTTTTTTAATATTATTATTTTTTTAAAAAATAAAAATAATAATAATAATAATAGAGGCGTCAAAGCACTTTGACGCCTCACTTTATATATATATATATATATATAAGAATTTAAAAACATTGAGGCGTCCACTGGGCTGGACGCCTCAATCATTTCCCCTCCGCACCCGTCCAAACTCCGCTTTTCGCCCTATTTTCTGCATAAAATCACAAGATAATACAAAAAAGAAAGTTCTAGGCGGCCTACCGGGTCATGCTCTTCCTCTCCCGCTCCACCGGGGCCCTCCACGGCCAAGGGAAGCGCCTCCTCTTCCACGGCGGCCTCTTCCTCCACGGCGGCCTCCTCCGTGCGATCCCGGGATCTCCTCGGACAGTGAGCAATTCGTTTCCGCTTCCCTCCACCTTGGCTTGGGCCCCCGTGCTCCATTAGGGATCGAGAATAGGTTCTTCAGGGGCGAATGGGAGGGGAGAGAGTCCTAAGAGAGAGAGGGGGGGTTCGTTTGAATGAGAAAAGGCCGCATGGGCGGCCTTTTTAAGTGGAAGTCAAAGCGTTGACGCATCCAGGCGCCTGGACGCGTCAAACAAAAAAATATTATATATATATATGAATAAATATGGGTACAAAAACTAAAAAATAAAAAAGAGAGAGAGAAAATATGGAAGCGTCTAGATAATTAGACGCCTTCATTAAAAAAAGAGAAAATAATAAATAATAATAATAATAATAAAATAAAATAATAAAAGCGTCTAGGCATATGGACGCATCAAAAAATAATAATAATAATATAATAATAATAATAAAAGAAATTAAAAAGGGGGAAAATTAATATATAATATAATATAATAATAATAATAAAAGAAATTAAAAAAGGGGGGAAATTAATATATATACATATTTATATAAGGAGAAAATGGATAAAGAAAGCATTTGCACACAATAACTTCGCATTTATTCTATTAAAGCAACATGGTGGGCTACATTAGGGGCTTAGGCGCTTTAGGCCTTAACTTCTCCAGTTAGGTTACATAAACCCTCCACAGCTCGCATTCTTCCTCTACATGCACTAATGCCTTTTGTGAACGCGTCACGTGGTGGACTGAGAGAGAGAGATGGGGTTTCTCCCTCTCTGAGTAATAAAGGGTGAAAGAAATGAGGATAAAACAATGAAACACGCGCTATAGGGGATATGAAAGAACCGTGGATAAGTACACCTACAGATGACACTCTAATGGAGACAGAGAGAACCTAGACTGGCCGAACTCCGGTACATGGCGGAGATAGGGGTCCGAAGACCCTCTCGCGCAAACTGAACCCCTTCCCGGTAGGCGTAACCCACCGTTCCGAGAGCAGCTTTTCAGATACCGAATTCGAGTCCTAGGACTCTACGTAATAGAATTTGACAGACGGGAAGACCCGTGGACTCGGAAATTGCGACGATATATCACTCCCCGAACAGTTACAAAAATAATAAGAATAAAAGCACACCACCGCAGGACATTGGTCTTTGCGGGGTTTTAACAGCAATGTTGCAATATGAGCAGTAATTAATATATGTACATCTAGAAACCACCGCGAGACATTGGCCTTACGGGATTTTTTAAAGTAATATAAATAATAAATAAAAGTATATATATATACCACCACGAGACATTGGCCTCTGCGGAGTTTTTAATGCATTATAAATAATAAATATAAATATATATACACACCACCACGAGACATTGGCCTCTGCGGGGTTTTTGCTATAACATAGATAATAAATATAAGTATATAAATATATGTACCACCACGAGACTGTGGCCTCTGCGGGGTTTTTACTGTGACATAAATAATAAGTATAAGTATATATATATATATAAACCACCACGAGACTGTGGCCTCTGAGGGGTCTTTAATGCGACATAAATAATATAAATAATATATATATATATATATAAAAGTATAAACCACCACGAGATTGTGGCCTCTGAGGGGTCTTTAATGCGACATAAATAACATAAATAATATATATATATATATGTATATATAGAAACCACCACGAGACTTTGACCTCTGAGGGGTCTTTAATACGACATAAATAATATAAATAATATAAATAATATAAATAATATATATATATATATATATATATATATAAACCACCACGAGACTGTGGCCTCTGTGGGGTCTTTACTATAACATAAATATATGTGACAGGAAAGGAAAAGGGATCAAATAAACCGCCGCGAGATGTTGATCTCTGCGGGATTTTAAAGCGATGATAGGGGAATGCTGAAATTAAATAGTTAGGAGTTAGAAAGTAGGGTGCAGAAAATAAAATGCTGAAATAGAAACGGTCGCGGGAGGTGACCCACCGCACCAGTTAGGAATTAGATATACAGAAAGTAAATCACAGAAATCGCCGCGTGGAATAATCCTCCGCGCGGGTGAGGTCAGAGAGAGAAGAAGATAACCGCTGTGAGAAGCAACTCTCCGCGGGTGTTATTAAAACAAAGATGATCAAAATGGAGCGCGCGTTAGGAGTGTTGTGATCGCCAGGTACCGAGGGTCCCGAGTGGATTGATCGCTTTTGCCTTTGACGCGGGAATTGCGTGGGTTCCTTCTTCCTCTTCTTTCGACAGGCCGAAGAAGAGGGCCTTTAACTGGTTACCCTTACACAAAGAACAAACAGAGAAAAACTGGTTGGTGAGAACGACGGTGGTATAGTACCAATCCTTAGGTAATGAAACTGTAAATAACATAAACGAACACGTACCTGGTTGGTGTGTTTAAAATCCCTTTAGAATTAAAAGGGTAGGAGAATGACACGATGAAATGCGCAAACACAAAGACACTCACAAGGGATGCCCTCTCAAAGAGAAAGGCATGGGACATATGCTAAATGATGCATGTAATATAATTAACTGACTGAATAAAAATAAGGGGGAGAAAAGCTTATCGGTGGAGGCCAACGACGAGCTTTGAGAAGGACTTCAATATCACGAGCACGGCACGACCGAAGGACTTCAAAACGGACTTCAGAAACTGATTAGGCCGAACATAATAACACACACACAAGCGCATACATATGAATGATAAATATATTTATATAAATATTACATAGCCATATTAAAAATATTTAACATATACGTAAGTACAAACATATATAAACACATATGTAAGTTGGTCAAAATAAAAGAACATGAATTTGAGAGAGAAGACGAGAAAGGGAGAGAGAAAACTCTTTTTTTTAGATTTTTCTTAAAGACTTAAATTATGTATATATGTAGTAGATATATATATATATGAAAAATAAACATATAAGAGAAAAATAAGAGAGAGATATATATATTTAATATATATACATGAATAATAGTAAATATTATATGTTCAATCTGTATATACTATATAATTACTGTATTTTCAGATATCTATACTATACATATATATACATATATATCTTGTATACATAAAAAGGGGAGAGTGAAAGAGTGAACGGGAGAGAGAGGGGAACAGTGATAAAAAAAGAAAAAAGAAGAAGTGAGGAGAGGAGGAGAAAGAGAGAGACAGTGGGTGAAAGAGGAGGGAAAGGGAGAGAGAGAGAGGGAGAGAGTGGGAGAGAGAGACAGTGGGGGAGAGATCGAGAGAGAGAAGAGAGAGAGAGGGGGGCGCGGTGAGAAGAGAGAAAAAGAGAGATGGGAGAGGGAGATGCAGAGAGAGAGAATGAGGGGGAGGAGAGAGAGGGAGAGCAGAGAGACGAGAGGGAGAGAGAAGGAGAGAGAGGGAGAGACAGACGAGAGGGGGAGAGAGAGAGGGGCAGACGAGAGGGAGAGAGAGGGAGAGAGAGACGGCGGGGGTGAGAGAGACTGCGGAGGGGAGAGAGGCCGCGGGAGGCCGAGAGAGAGAGGGAGAGAGAGAAAGAGAGAAGAAGTGAGAGAAGTAGAGAAACGGGAGGGGGGAAGAGAGAGAGAGAGAGATCGGAAGGGGGGAGAGAGAGACAGAAAGCAGAGAGAGAGGGAGAGGGAGCCGCGTCGCGACGAGAGAGAAAGAGAGAGAGGGTGAGTGAGAGAAAACGGAGAGAGAGAGAGGAGAAACGTGAGAGGGAGGGGAAGACGACGGCGATGGTGGTGGGTTGCCGGTGGCGAGCGCGACGGTGATGGCGGTCCTGGGCGTTGGAGGAGGGAGGTCGACGGTGGGGCGCTCGCGGACGGCAGCCGTGGGCGCCCGGGGGTTCGGAGGTGGCGTCCGGGGCTTCACGGCAGAACGCGGGAGGCGGTGGCTGTGGAGGGGGGGTCGACGCGGTGGCGAGCGGTGGAGGCGGTGCAGACGAGGTCGCCGCGATGGCGTCGGGTGGAGGCGGTGCAGACGAGGTGGCCGCGGGGCGTCGGGTGACAGCGACGATGGTGTGCGGCGTTCGCGGACGACGTAGGGGTGCTCCGGTGGCGACGTGGAGGAGTCCGGTGCGGTGGCGTGGTCACGGCGATGGAGGTCGATGAAGAGGGTGCTCCGCGGGTAGTGGTTGCCCGGGGAGTTTGCAGACGATGAGGGAGAGAAGATGAGGTCGCAGGGGAGAGTAGCCGTGGAGGCTCGTCGGCGTCGGGGCACCGGAAGGTGAAGGTGGAGTGGTCGGGGGCAGTGGCGCTGCGGAGGGTGGTCCGCGGCTAACAGAGGGGGGTTCACGGTGACCGGGCGGTGTGCGGACGGTGCATGCAAGGGGGAGGAGCTCGCAGACGTGGGAGTGAGGGAGGCTCGCGATGGCCGATGAAGGGGGATGCCCGGCGTGGGGCTTCAACGTGGGTGTTCGGAGTCGGAGGACGACGACGTGGGTAGCTGTGAGGGAAGCGACGTGCTCATGGAGGGGAGGTGTAGGCTGTCCACGAAGGGGAGATGGCTGGTGGAGATGGGGAAGTTTACAGCTAACAGGTGGAAGGGTGAGAGGAGGCGAGGACGGCTGGGAAGGCCAACGGTGGTGCGTGGTGGCTGGCAGCAGCTACGGGGAGATGGGAGTTGAAGGGAGTGGCTGTGGGCGTGAGGTCTCGTGGGCGCCCGAAGGCGACGGGTAGGGAGTGGCAGCTGCCGTGGAGGCAAACGGCCGAAGAGGGAGTGTGGCGGCGGTGGCCGGAGGGCTATGTCAAGGTGGGAGAGGTGGTATGGAAAGGAGGAATGGGTTAGCGGGAGTTCTGGGAGGTGGTTCTGCGAAAGTGGCTGGTGGGCTGTGTCAAGGTGGGAGAGGTGGTATGGAAAGGAGGAATGGGTTAGCGGGAGTTCTGGGAGGTGGTTCTGCGGAAGTGGCCGGTGATCACGACGAGGGGGTGCGTTGGTTGGGTTAGAGGAGGTCTAAGGAATGAGTTGCAAAGAGAGGCCGAATGAGAGAGGGAATGGGTGGCTCGTGTGTGAGAGATTGCGGCTGGGAGAGAATAGAGAAGAGGGAGAGAGAAGTGTGTGCGTATGTGTGTGCCATAAGGGAGGGGGATGTGTACAGTGAGGTGAGAGGGAAAGAAAGAGACGGGAGGGGTGAGGGAGAATGTGTGCAGAGGGAAGTAAGAGGGAGAGAAAGAGAGAGAGATGGGAGAGGAGACGACGAGGAGGGTGATGAAGAAATTTCGTGAGAAGGAGGGAAGAGAATAGAGAAATAGAAAGGGACTTGAGGATAAGTTATTTTTATTTTTTTATTATTTTGCTTGTTTTATTTATTTTTGTTTGCCTTTTTTATTATATATTTTTAAAATTATCATATCTTTTACTTTTTAATAAATATATTTTTATCAATTTTATATATAGTAATCACATATATATATATTTACGAAAATAAATTTATTATTAAAGAAAATGAATTACATTTTTTATAAACATAATTATACACACATTTTTTGGATTTCATTTTCTCTTTTGTTTATTTATATATACACATATTTTAAATTTCTCCCTTTCGCAAAAATAATGCAATTTAACCACAATTATGGAAATCACTCAAATAAAAGAAAATGTAAGCCACTTCAGAGCATTACGGTACAATATGGGATTTACTCGTCGTAACATCAGAAACGGCGTGTCTACAGCTGCCCTGCCTTGGCATCCACTTTGTAGGGGAAGGACGTGTAATGGAATGAAATGAAGTGTATTGGAGTGAAATGGAATGGACTGAAAAGCGGATGCCAAGGTGTGATGAGACACGCTTCTAACGTCACAGGACGGGAATCTTTCTCGAGTTTCACGAAGCAACCTTGAGGAAGGTTCTCTGAAGTCAACGATTGTTTGGATGGCAAATAAACTAGGAAGGACATTGTGTGCACTGGGGCACAAACAAACTAAAAGGACCAACTTCACGGTGCAGAAGTACCTGGGTCGTAAACCTCAGGTTTCACCATTGGGGAGCGGTTACCAGCCATTGTGGACGTGCTACAACCAAGGTGGGTCCGAGGGGAATTTAAGAAATGAAATGGAGACAAATCCAAACAATCGTTTCATCCAGAGAAGCATCCCAAGGTAACCTCGGAAAACTCAGTACTCGACTCGGAATAGAATATCCCATATTTAAGCAATTAAGCACAGTGGCTCACACAATCAAAGTAAGTGAATGATTTTCCACAATGAACTCAAAGTCCTACATGAATGTATGCTGGGTTTAAAAGAAAAATAAAACAAACTAAAATAGAAACTAGCCAAGGATAATATTGCTAAGCTGTGGAGAGTGGGTCAGGATACCGATTCAATGAGCTGATACTGAGTCGGGGCCCGTTTATCCACGTACCGACTCATCGAACGGAACCATCGTCCCCATTCTATCACAACTTAACGGCCTATCCGTACATCCTGAACTCCTCCGGGATCATCACTATTTTTGTTGAAGGGGAACTCAAATCCCAGATTTGTCCAAGGCGTAAGGTCCTTGGCATGCTCTAGTAGCGTAAATATCATACAATACAATGCATGATAAGGGGAGACCACAATGATTGAATGATTAGGGGACAAGGCGGGACAAGGTGGGGCGTCGGTGGGACAGTGGTACCCCACTCGATAATTAACATAACAAAACAAGATCACAACTATGCAAGCAAATTATCACACACAACAAAACGAAACTGCCAACACTGTTCCTAGATTCCTTTCCTCACTATAAGTATCACCCCTTTGGCCTTAAGAAAATGCATTCAAGGGCGAGCTAAGGAAGTTGAAGCTTAGGAGGAGATCAGAGTTCGAGATGGAAGGCGAGTCTTCCCATCCTGTAAAGAAAAGCAAGCCCAGCAACGAGTGCAAGCGGCTTACTGACTTTGAAGGGCATCTTAGCGGGAGAATCCAATCTCGAATGGTGAGTTACCATATCTCTTTTTGTGTTTCTGCAAGACCTTCTTACGCTCATTTTCGCCTTCTCCACTTTTCTATTTCCAGCCGTATCCTCTCTTTCCTGGCCCGAGGAAGTTTTCAAGGTTGCCATGGCTGTCGAGACTCACTTCGAACATCTCGATCAGCATGAGGGCCATCATCAGAAAGTGGCATCTCCAAAAGCTCGTAACTCATGCCAAACGTTACAACGAGATTCACATGGATTGGGCGGCTATGGGTGCACTAGTAGAGCTTTGGCACCCTCAAACCCATACATTCATTTTCCCCACTTTCGAGGCAACTATTCTTCTCGAAGAAGCAGAACTTCTTCTTGGCGTGAAGAAATTCCAGAGAAATGGCAAGGTAAAGGTTATGAGCATGCTAAGAAGGGTGACTTCCGAGGAGGTGCTCAGAAGCTTCATGCCGTCCGAAGCCATCAAGGGCGTCCAGACTCAGAAGGGAATCCATCTGCAAAAACTTACAGATTGGGTGATAAATGCTCTTGAAAGGTTGACAAGCGGTGATGATCGCATTGAAGGGCTCATGAAGGGATTCACCATCTGCTTAGCGGGTGCTCTCTTATTCCCTTATACTGACAACATAGTGGAGGAAGATCAGCTAAGTGCCATCTGTGGAATTTGGGAAGGAAAGAGAGTGGGACCGGCTATCCTTGCTTATCTCTATAGCGGACTCACGGCTTCCAGTATGGGTAAGCCTCCTTTTGGTTGCGCACTCCTTTTGAATTGCTGGACTGACTTGCATTTCAAATTTAACCATCGTGAGGGAATGTCGTCTACTTCAAGACTCTTCTAACAAAGCCCACTTTACCATATGGTCAATGTGTTAGGCTCTAATGGTAGTATAGCAAATCGTGTTCCCTGGCTGAAGAAACGTGAAGACTGGCGGGCTCACTTCAGTACCTTTGAAGAATATATGTTCACTCGTGCACCGACATGCTTACTCCCATATGAGCTTCTCACGAGGTCTTCTCTTAACATGGAGCTCCAGCTTGTTGGCGCGTCTGAATTCATCCTTTACAACACGCACCGGTGTCATAGTCAGATGGGCCTCCCTCACCATTCATTCCCACTGCTATCCAAGCTTCCTTTAATCAGGAAAAGGGAGCTGGGCACAGGAGGTGACGCAAGAAATGTGAAGACAATCAAAGCGTCATGGAAGGCCAGCATTACACTGAGGGCAACCGAGTCTGTGAGTGAGGACGAAGAACTGCTGAAAGCTTATGTAATTGAGTTGGGGAAATTGAGGCCTGAGATGCCCAAACCCTAATGTATCTTATCTTGGAATAAATATGGAAACTTTAATGCCATTTACATCCTTTGAGTCTTACTCTTTTCTTTTTTTCTTCTTTTTTCTTCTTTCTCTTCTCTCTTTTTTTGTCTTTGGCACAAACATCTGCAATAGCCAGTGCTAGGTGGTAGCCAACCATCCTGGACAAAAGCCAAAAAATCAAGGCAACTAGCATGAGGAGTTGCCCTGTGATGCCCGAGAGCTGAAGATTTCTCTCCGAATGGCTGAGAGAGATAAGGCAAGAGATAAGAGAGAGAGAAAAGGGCGAAAATAGAGCAACACAAGAGGCCCAGGAGATGGAACTCTGAGAGAAAGAGCATCCAAACATGGCTTGCTCTGCAGATGGAAGGGGATTAGAGCTCGCAACAGGGGAGCTCCTGGAGTTGGTAGCATCTTCATCGGCAGAGCATAGGGCAGCTCAGCTAACGGCCTCGACTTCAAGAGCTTCGTGGCCATCAGGGTCGCGAGGGAGACAGGAGGAGGGCGAGGAGCACTGCCTGAGAGCAGGTGGGAACGCATGGCGTGACAAAGCGATTACTGCGTCACGGAATTATAAAAGGCCTCCAAGGGACTTCTTGCCTTGAGAGAGAGAATAGAAGCGACCAGGAGGGTGGTGAGGGTTAGTGAGTGGCTTGTTCACTCACTCCCTTCTCATGACGGGCACAAACCCTTATATATATGTGCGAGTGAAATAGGTTGGTTTGAACACGGCTGGTTCGCCCTGGACATGTTCCTTCTGCTCTACGCCTCTTCTCCACCACATAGGTTCCCGCGAGACGTACTCGACGAGATGTCTCCTTAAAACACGGGGCGGTGACTCACCATAGCCATGATTTTCAAAGGGGATCATCCACGGATTTCAACAATATCGGCCCGTGGTGCTCTTTTCCCACGTGAATGTCCCTTATTTCCTTGTTTGCGCTAAAAGTAGTCGCAATAGGACAAGGGACACGCGGAATCTTTGGACCGAATAGGAGTGGTGGGTCAACAAACCACAGCTCCGCTCCCTTTACTCCACATGGCGAAGTGGCACGCGAGTGTGCCGTGGCCATGACTTTCAAAGGAATCTACCACCAATTTCAACAACGTCGGTCCCTGGTCCTATTTTCCCGTATAAATGTCCCCCACTTTCTTCTTTGTGCTAGTAGTAGTCGCAACGGGACAATAAACACGGGAAATCTTTAGACCGCATGGGGAGGATAAGTCAACAAATCACGCCTCCGAATTGATCACTCCAGATGGCAGAGTGACATGCGAGAGTAAAGAGAGGGTGACTTGTCGTGAAGGATGTTGTTGGGGTGATGGTGATAGATCCAGATCACCTTCTTTCCAATCCTATAAATATCTCCCCTTTCGCTCGACTTGGAAACACCGAAGTCCTGAGAGCAGACTTGAGGAGTGCAAATTTGTAAGGAAGGGAGGTTGCGAGTGTTGGTCATTTTTTCAGGATGGAGGGTGAATCCAGCTTTAGAGCAGAAGGTGAGTCTTCCCGCTCCTCGAAGAGGAGCAGATCAGGTAGCAGTTCCAGGAGACTCTCAGAAGTCGAAGGACAACTGAGTGAGAGGACCCGATCACAGCTTGTAAGTGGCTTCTTTAGTTTCCTTCCTTCCCCTTTTCTTCTCCTTTCTTGCTTAGCAATGTTCCCCTTTTCACTTCTTGTATATGTGCAGAGCATGATGCGCTCGCACATCTCTTGGGAGCTCGTAGTGGCAGCATATCGAGGTCTCCCGGACTTCCAAAAGGCCAGGCTAGACGTGATGGGGTTCGGTGCCTTCCTCCGAATCGAGCCGATAAAGCTCGACCTTGCCCTGATCTAAGCATTACATGAAAGATGGGATCCGGCGAGTCGGGCATTCCTGATGCCTTGGGGGCACATGGTGCCCAGTTTGGAAGATATGGTCCGCATCACGGGCCTCAAAGTGGATGGAGAGGCAGTGACCGGCGTCACTTATGCGGATTATCGAGAAGGTGCCCAGAAACTGTTAGGACTGGAACTCGATGGACGGAAGAATAGGTCAGTAGCCAAGACATCGATCCTGGAGGTGTTAGGGCTTACTGACATTCGTCCACGGGATGACGAGTCCTTGGAGGAATTTATGGAAAGGGCAGAGAGAGGTGCCCGTGCTGTATACTGTGCAGATGCCAGCAACTGGGAAAGGACCAACATGGACCTGAGGAGGTTCCTCCTCTTTCTGCCGGGTAGGCTGCTACTGGGCTCCAAGGGAGACAACATACACTGCCGCTTCCTGGAGCTGCTCGTAGATTTGGAGAGAGTAGGACAGTACGCCTGGGGAGCTGCCGTGCTAGCACATCTATTTACAGGTCTGTCGCAAAGGACATGCCGAGAGGTGACAATAAATGGGTTTACGCCCTTCATCTAGGTAAAAAATTATTTTTTTATGGTTTTGATTTTATGCTTTTTTTTATTGTATTTGTTGGTGCCAATGACACATGATGGTGTAGCTGTGGAGCTACTATTATATTTCAATGGGGAGAGCTCGACACTGTCGGCCAGTGACGATCCCATTGGCTAGGCGGTGGCAACCCATCATGAGTACAGTACCATTATCCTACCAGCTGATGGTATCGAGACGGGAGCTGCAAGAGTTCCCTGCAGCGATGGTAGGATACTTTTTTTCTCTTTTTTATATGTTTTGTTCATTCTCCTTTTTTATATATTTTTTTGTATTTTTGAGTAACTAAGAAGATATGTACAACCCAACATAGGTGAACTGGAGGCCTTACTTGAATATGGTCGATGTCGACCAGTCATGGGTAATTGGAAGCCGTGCCCAATTCGGACGGGACCTCTGGCTCCATTGTTTGAATGAAATTGAGCCACTAAGGCTACGATTAGTCATGAGAACCCTCGGGCTTGCCCAGGAATGGGTGGATATAACCTCCTCACCCAGCGTCGGGAAGAAGACGTGTGGGCCGGCAACCTGCGTTGATTGGAGGGTGCGCTTCCCCGAACAGTATGAAGACTGGCAGCGGGGTGGCACACTCCTGGAATCACAAGCGCAAGACAGTGAAGATTACCTACGGCTCTATAGGGTAATGTATGCGGAGAGGCTCCAGCTCGGAGGGCTTATAGAAGTAAAGTAAAACACCATTTTTTTGTCTTTTACAATTTTCATTTTTTTTGATTTTTGTGAACTCAAGAGCCATGGCTGTAGGATGCCCGTGACACCATAATAACGAACTTACGAGCTCGTTTGGCGGACACGGAGCAAGAGTTAACTGATACCCGAGCGGCTCTGGGTTCATCAGTAAGTGTATATATACATACTCCTGGCATGATTTGAAATTCATGGCGTTAACCTTTTAACTGTCACCTCTCGTATGTGTACGCAGCGTGCCCAACTCGATGTAGTTTCATCGGCAATGGGGGCAGACGGCATTTCTTCTAGTCTATGGATTCCTACTTTAGAGTTAGATTCACTACACGAGCAACTTGCTCATGCCACACAGAGGGCTGCGGAAGCAGAAGGGATGCTTTCTGTACAGGTGAGAGCCTCACCATTTAAAATCCCTTGTTCAAGCGTTACCAGAAGCCTGAGATGAAACGTCTGGCAGGAGAAAGAAATGGAGGAGGCACTCGCGCATGCCGCCCAAAAGGAAGCTAGAATAGCCGAGCTGGAGGAGGAACTGCAGCGTCGTCCAGGTGACGACTTTTCTAGGGACGCTATAGAGCTGAGGATCACCCTTCAGCTGGAGAGGGAAGACAGAGCGAGAGAACGTGCTGAGAGGGAAAAGGCCAAGGAAAGAGAGAAGGCCAAGAGGTCGGCCGAGAAAGAAGAAAAGAGGGTCCTGGAGGCCCAAATATTTGAATTGAAGACCAGTCTCGGCCTCGCCGAGCAGTGGCTGAAAGATGGCGAAGAACGCTACCGAAGAGCACGTGAGCGTGGCTTTCGTGTTAGTAGCTTCTTTGCCGCCCCTGCAGATCCACGCCGGGGTGTAGAGATCAGAAGAGGAGCACAGAACGGTAGAAGTACCGCTTTTCATGGTTGGGTAGCACCCTCAAGAGCGTCTTGCCCGGAGAGTGGCGGGACAAGTAACGTAGAGAGAGGAGGTGAAACCTGATGTAATCTCTTTGTTGTTTATTTTTATTTTGAGTAGAAGTGAAATAAAGTGTTTTGTGTTTGATTCTCTGCTTCTTCCTGAGCTCTCGAATCCCTGCAAACACCTAAGCAAACAAGTCAGTACTTCTGCTCTGACTTGCCCCTTGCTCAACAAGCAAACGAAGTTTTGAACTATCCTTGATAACGAGTCAAGGGACAAGCCTTTATTAACAAAGGCACTGATAAAAGATAATGATGAATGCGACAGACAAGCACACGGATGCAAATGATAATTTAAAATGAATGATGCATACCAATGCGATCATGCAAAGATATGATCTTTTTTTTTTTGTAGGTGTATATTAATTTTTTTGTGTTTTGTTGTTTGTTTATTATTATTTTTGGTCTTTTACATTTCCATTTTTTTTTGTGCATATACATTTTTCTCCCCCTTTTTTTTGGATTTTTTTTTTGATTTTGTCATTTTTTTGTTTATTTTTGGCTTATTTATTATTTTTTTTATTTTTTATTAATGCATGATGACCAACCCATATAACATGTAAGTTGCACGAGGACGAGGGTTTCTTGGTAACCTCCTGTTGACGCCTAAAATAAAAATAATAATAATAGCAGCGATGAAACAATAATAATAACCCTAAAATACCTTTATTTCTGGCAAAATGTCTTATTTCTGTTATCTTGTTTTCAGGAATAGAAGAAGAAAAGAAGAAAAGAAGAAAAGAAGAGACGGCCGGCTCTAATAGAGAACAACTGAAGCGAGACACAAGATCTCGGAAGATACTCGGGGCCATCCCCGAACGAGCAAGAAAGAAGCCCAGCCGACAGGATATGTCAGCCGATGAGTCAGCCCTCACAACTGAAGAAATGAACATAAGAAGCCCAAAAGCCCTAGATGGGCCAATACCTGTGGCACCGAGAAGCTGCTGAAGAGGCCCACGGCCGCCAAAAGGTGCACCGATAGTGGCCACGCCGAAAGCCCAACAAGGCCCATACGGGGAAGGGGCGCCCAAAAGCCTACTGCTTCCGACTAAGGCGCGCCGGGAGCCTCGTCAAGGGCGTGCCGGTTGCTGTCGGCCGAGAAGTCAGTCAAGGGGCCTATATAAACTCACTCCTTCGATGAAACGAAGGGGGGCGGACAGACAGAAAAAAAGAAAACAAAGAGACGAAGGAAAAAGAGCGAACAGATAGCCAGAAAGAAAAAGAGATAGGAAAAGAGAGGGAGAGAGTCTCCGTCGAAAGAAGAAGCAGAAGAAAGGAAGGAAGAAGGGCTCCAGGTGGGCTGATAGGGGGAGGGAGAGGAGTCAATGCTCCACCCTCCCCCCCCCCATGTTCGATGTTTCTTTTTCTTCTTTTTTACTGATTCTCCGTATGTAATAGTCGAGGTCTTGATGTTTAGATTATTCATACGATTCTCTCCCTTTTCCTCCCCTGTATGTTTCTTGGCTTCAGTTATGTAGTCGATGTAAGTGAGGGTGAGATGAATAAATGCAATGGCCGTGTTGGATTTTAGGCGATACTATCTTCTTTTGTCTCCGTATGTATGCATACCGTTTGTATGAATGCCCCATCGGTGAAATGATTCAGGCTTCGGAGTCGGGTCTGTTCTTCGAACAGGAATGAAGGTAGAACCCCCACCCTCGTTCAATGGGTTGCTGGGTTCTATTCTCTTCTCTCTTCCCGCTTCAATAGCATGCCTTCCGTATGTATTTGAGTCTGTTCCTCAAGCCTCTTGTGTTGTCCGGGAACCAGAGACATCAATCTCTTGGTTCCCTGGATTGCCGGCTATAAATGATGCATTTGGGCCCGCAGACGAATGCAACCCTGGATCTTCATTCCAATCGATTGGATGACTAAGGCCTGGGGTCCCAGCATCGAGGGTTCTTTCATCGCCGTTTTGCCTCTCAGATGATGCTATGCTAGTCTGGGGAATCAGAGACAGCCATCTCTTGACTCCCTCAGACATCTGACAGCAGACAGTTAAAAGCTACTCAGGCCCCGACGATGGTCTCTCCTCCCCCTGATGATTCGGCCTCTCAACTCCCTTGGCGTCCTTCTAGCAGAGGCATTCATGAAACCTCCTCATGCACCCTTGATTCGGTCTCGATCTGAGCCATAAAAAACCCAGAAATCCCAGAAACAGAGTACCGTAGCATCTCTGAAAACCCTGAAATCCTGCCGCATTCCACCTTCTCGGTGTGCGAGTTTCCCCGCCGAGAGCTGTAAGGCCGAGAGGCCTTCCCTTCCTTTCAGCTAAACGACAAACCCCTTGTCTTTGAAAAAACCATAGCCCACGGCCTCCCGGCGCTTGGCTCCCGGCGCGGCCATGAGCGCGCCGTGAAGTCCCACGTCGAGAGCCTCTTCCAACCACCAAACCCCACGCCGAGACCCTCTTCAAGCCACTAAAACCCACGCCGAGAGCCCCCTTGGCCAGCCAAAGAAACCACGCCGATACCCTTGCTTTGGCCAATGAAACCCAGTCCAAGGCCCTCCTCTGCATTGCCACCCTTCGACCCTTTTGGTTCCCTGTACATCCATCTAGGGGATGCTCAGAGATCATCATATGTGCCCTGAGGTGGTACAATAATGGGGAGGACCTCCCCTACATTCCTATGTCCCGAATTTGATTCACATGCAACCTCGTGGGTTCGGTGGACCTTGTCTTTACAAGGGTTTCGTCGGTCTCCGAGAAGGGGAATAGTGACCGATGCCAGAGACATGGACAGTCTCTTCGAGTCTTAGTGCTCACTCATTTTCTGGCTTTCATCCCGGCACTCCGTGGATGTCAGCCTATACCATTCTCCGGCAAATGCTCGGTCCAGGGGAGGTGCTGCCAAAATTCTCTCAGGAGACGAAAGTCGACATCAAGTTGTCCCCCGGGCTCTGCATGATAATGGTGACGGGGTTTCCCTCGACCCTAGTCTTCCTAAATCCCTCTTCTATCATGTTGCTTCTGTAAAGCCCAAATCTAATCCAGCTCAGATTTGATGAACTGATCCACTTTGACTTCACAGAACCTATCTGGCCTGTCCCGAATCGCCAAGAAACCCAAAATAGAGCCACCGGAACCCCTTACGGGTCCTTACGGCGCGAGAACACCAACATTCTCTCGGCGCCATAGCTCTCGGCGCGGCCCTGAGCGCGCCGGGGACCCTCGCGCCGAGAGCCACCCCCTTGGCCCTCTTGTCAGCGCGCCGGGAAGCTCACGCCGAGAGCCTCCCTGGCTTTCTTTTCTGCGCGCCGAGAAGCCCCATTGGCTTTCTCCCTCGCGCGCCGGGAAACCCCCCCTTTGGCCCCCTGCGCGCCGAGAAGCCCACACCTATGGCCATTTGGCCCTCGCGCCGAGAAGCCTACGCCGGGAACCTCTCGGCCTCCTTGCCTTTACGCCGGGAACCTATGTACGCTTGAACTGCACTCAGGTCGATCCGCGTGCGAGGGCGCAACATTGAGCGTTCGCTCGCTTTCCGTCGTACCGCATCGGGTTCACGAATAACCCCTTTAGCTCGGGAGGGCTCTGTCACTGCATGAGTTCCACCGGCTTCTACAGGGAATATCAGACATTGCCCCATGGCAGATATGCGGTTCGGGAAGTTCAGCACTTCTCTCTTTCGGCTTTCATCCCGGCACTCCGTGGGTGATAGTCTATTCCCCCCTGGGCATAATCCAGATTAAGGGGAAATGCTGTCGAAATATCGATCGATGCATTGAACCCCCATCATGGCCGCGGCCCAGTCTGCCTGTGACTGAAATTTTCCCTTTCCCCCTAAGCTCGGTCTTTGAACCGCTGACTTAACGATATCATCCGTTTCTATGGTTGATGTTATTATCTTACCCGCCTTCCTGGCTCCGATATGAAGTTCCATTTCGCGCACATGAATACATGTTTGCCTCTCGAGGCCTCCTATTTTGACGTTTAATCAAGGGTTGTCATTCCTTCGAAGGACGTAATTAACGTCATAGCGTTCATGGTATGACGGACTTCGGGTCCTGACTCGGACTTCACAATCGACTGACCATGTCAGATCGAGCGCACAATAAAATTGTCACCCCGGTGACTGGCACGCCAATAAATCAATAAATAGATCCATAAATATAAATAAATAAACAAATAATAAAATAAATCACCTCCACACCTCCCAGGTATCCTAAGCGCACATCTAGGTTGATTTGGGCCTCTAGACTCCTCGAATGATAATCCCGCCGGCTAAGACTTATCCTGATGACAATACCGTCATGCCATGCTTAGGCTCCCAGTTGCTTCCGACCATAGGGATTCACCCAAAAAATGTTCGAGGTGAATGATTTGCCCGACCCGGGTCTATTTCCTTACAACTCTAGATGGTATGTAATAGAACACCCTAGAACCCAAATGACCAACCGCGCGACGCTGACCCGGAATCAGACGCCGTCGCACCTATAGGTGACGCGCTTGCATTGGTCTAAGCCCGAGGTTAGACTAAGAAGACATCAAGGTGGTAGATAAAGGTGTTGACCAGCCAGAAACACGGAGACTCCTTCACGATAATGACTTCTGCTTTCAAAATGGACAACCATATGCTTGTGTTAAAACAAAGTCGCAAGCCTTGGTGGGTCTCACCCTTTGGATACTCCATTTAGCCTTTATCTTCAGGGGAAGAAGGAAGAGTATTGGGGGTAAACCTCCTGAGAGGACCGGCAAAACCGTTAACCCGGCGAGTCAATAGAGGCACACTTAACTTCCCCTTTCGGGCAACTTCGGACTAACTCTCGAGCATTTACATCTCGTGACCCCCTTTTGTGTAATTTGACTTTCAGTCAAAGGGGTTTCATTTAGTAGAATCAGGCACGGTTACGACCAGACCTTTCTTTTGACTTTGATTTTTTTTTGCTTCTTTTTTTTTGATTCTTTTGATGGATTTTTTTTTGCGAGGGACATAGTATTTTGACATTATGGAATCCCTCTTGGATGCCTGCGGGGACACTGCCCTCTTCTCGTGCTCTGATTCATGCTCGAAGAATTGGATCCTACTCTCACCCTAGGGGTCGTGTTCATGTTTCCCATGCTCAGCGTTTTAAGGGCGCCGACTGTCTCATTCGGTCGAGAAGAAGAGAACAAAGATTTGAGCTTTCTTGGAGACCTTTTGAGTGATGCCCTACCATAAGCGATGCTATCAATTTTTATAACACAGATGTGTATTCATGTTGTCTTCTTTTGAGGGGGCATAGGCCGAACTGGCCAGACAGGGGTCTCCACGGTTCTGGCAAACCAAGAACTGAGACCTACCAAGTCTTAATGGGCCCTTTCCTAACATGGAGGTTGAATGCAATGACTTAACTACATGGTGATCTCCAAGCATCAGCATTTTAAATTTTTCATTTTTTTTGGTCTTTTCTTTTTTTGTTTTTATACACAAATTTTTGTGGTTTTCATTATTTTTTTCATTTTTTTGTTGTTTTTGTTTTCAATTTTTTTTTTTGTCTTTGACAGTATGTACACCTATCTAAGGGTAATACTTCTTAAGGTAAAGCCCATTCCAAGGGTGGGATAACTCAACTCCTTCAGCATTGACTAGCCTGTAGGCGTTGTCAGGTTGCACAGCCTGAACCACGTATGGTCCTTCCCAATTGGGTTGGAGCTTAGAACGCGGCCCGCCAGGTTTTACAAAAATTCTTTTTACTACCATTTCACCAACTTTGAACTTTCTCTCAATAACCTTCTTCTGGTAAAAACGTGCGAGTCTATTTTGGTAGATGCGAGCATGCTCGGCAGCAACCAGACGTTTCTCGTCTAAGAGTTCCAACTGGGCAAGGAGAGAATCACGACGTTCATCGAGGGGAAGGTCCTTGTCCAATTGTACTCTCAGAGAGGGAATCAGAATCTCATATGGAACCACAGCCTCCATCCCGTAAGTGAGGGTGAACGGAGTTTGCCCAATGGGAGTTCGGGTGGAAGTGCGATAAGCCCATAGAGCTTCGATAAGCTTCTCTGGCCAATCCGAGAATCTGCTAGACTCACAAGTTTTCTTTATGATTTTGATCAGTGTTTTATTCGTGGCCTCCGCTTAGCCATTGCCTTGTGGATAATATGGTGATGAATGATATAATATAATCTTATACCTTTGGCAGAGGTCCTGAAGATCCTGAGAGATGAATTGTGGCCCATTGTCGGTGATGATAGTTCTTAGAATGTCGAACCTGGCGATGATGTTCTTCATGATGAACTTGCAGACTGTGGATGCCTTGACTTCTGCATAGGCTTCGGCTTCAGCCCATTTGGTGAAGTACTCCGTTGCAGTGAGGATGAAGGATTTTTGCTTAATAAGGGAGTTAGGGTCACCAAGAGGACCGCTGATGTCGAATGCCCACATGGAGAAAGGCCATGGGGAGGATACTAGATGGAGAGAGGAAGATGGGGAATGAATCTTATCAGCGTGAAGTTGACATTTGACACATCTACGGACATAGACGGCACAATCTTCCTCCATGTGGGCCAGTAAAAGCCTTGCCGAATGATCTTCTTAGCAAGCATTTGACTGTTCACATGGCCACCACACACACCTGAGTGTGCTTCCTCTACACACTTCCAGGACTCGTCATCATCAAGACACCTTAGGAGAACACCAGTGATGCTTCTTTTGTATAGCAATCCTCCAACCAATGTGTATCTCTGGGCTACTCTCTTTATAGCCCTCTTATCTTCTGCTGTTGCTTCTGTAGGGTAAGACTGGTCTTTGCAATATTTAACAATCTCATAGAACCATGGCTTCTCCTCATCAGCAAGTTCTTCTTCCAATTCGACCAACATAATTTCCCTATTTTCAACAACTTCTCTATCCTGAGCCATCTTGGACATTTCCTCCTGAACCCTTAAATAGGAAGGGTTGTGAATAGCAGGGAGGATAAGCTTGTGGATAGAAACGGACAGAGCCCTTCTGCCCAGAGGAAACCTTAATGATGATGCCAACGAAGCAAGAGCGTCGGCCAGAATGTTCTGATTGCGAGGAACATGAACAAAGACTAACTTGGTGAACAGTTTAGCGAAAGTAACAGTAAGCTCTTGGTATGGCTTGAGCTTGGGATCACGAGTGCGATATTTAGTGAGCACTTGGCAAAGGATAAGTTGACTATCACCTATGACTCGCAATTCGGTGACCCAGAAGGAATAGGCAAGATTCAGACCTGCCAGAAGAGCCTCGTATTCAGCCACGTTGTTGGTGACTGGAAATGAGAGTTGGAATGCCTCTGGGATAGCGACACCTTCAGGTGACAAAAGGACAATGCCAATACCTCTCCCCTGGGAATTCAAAGCTCCATCAAAATATAATGTCCACATGGGATCATCAGACTGGGTAATGGACATTAGTTCCTCATCTGGAAACTCTGATTGAACAGGATCAAATTTGGGGAGAGGGTGATGAGCGAGATGCTCGGCTATAGCATAGCCTTTGATTACCTTTTGTTGAATATAGGTGATGTCAAACTGAGATAGAAAACTTTGCCAACGTGCTAGCCTATCAGTAAGGACAAACTTTTTCAAGAGAAATTTGATAGGATTCATCCGAGCAATCAAGTGGACTTCGTGAGCAAGAAAGTAATGTTTCAATTTCTGTACCACCCACACGAGGGCGGCACAGGTCTTTTCCATGATAGTATACTTTCGCTCACAGGGGTTGAGAAGTTTAGACAAGTAATAGGTTGCCCGTTCCTTGCCTTCTTCATTGATTTGTGCCAGAACGGCTCCCACAGAGTCGTCTAGGACTGAGATATATAGGACCAAAGGCTTATCTGGAATAGGTGGAGTGAGAACAGGCGGGTTGGCCAGATATTCTTTTAATCCGTCGAAAGCATTCTGGCACTTAGAATCCCAACAGAATTTGGTCCCTGCTTTGGTCAACTCATAAAAAGGTCTACACCTTTGCGAGTGTTGAGACACAAAGCGACGGATAAATTGCAACCTCCCGATTAATCCTCGAACTTCTCTCAGATTCTTCGGGGGTGGCATATCTCTAATCGCCTTAGCCTTGTTGGGATCTATCTCAATACCCCTTTTGCTCACAATGAAGCCAAGTAACTTGCCTGATGATACACCAAACACGCACTTTTTTGGATTCATTTTCAAATTAAATTCATGTGATCTTTGCAACACCTTTGCAAGGACCTCGGGATGTTCCGCCCTAGTTTTAGATTTTACCAACAAATCATCCACATATACCTCCAAATATATGTGCATCATGTCATGGAATATTGCCATCATAGCCCTTTGGTAAGTGGCTCCAGCGTTCTTCAGTCCAAATGGCATGACCACATAACAATAAGTTCCCCAGGGAGTAGTGAATGAAGTTTTCTCCTGATCTTCTTCTGCCAGACGGATTTGATTATATCCAGAAAATCCATCCATGAATGAAAGGGTTTCATATCCTGCCGTGTTATCAATCAACACATCAATATGAGGCAAAGGGAAATCATCCTTCGGACACGCACGGTTAAGGTCTCGGAAGTCAATACAAATTCTCACCTTTTCATCTTTCTTCATGACCGGGACGATGTTTGCGACCCACTGAGGATAAAGGATGACTCTTATGAACCTAGCTTTGTGGAGCTTGTCGACCTCTTCCTTCATTTTTAAAGCCATTTGTGGGCGGAAACGTCTTAACCGTTGCTTTACCGAGATGGACCCTGGTTTGAGGGTGAGACGATGCTCAACCAGAGTAGAATCCAATCCTGGCATATCCTCATAGCTCCATGCAAACGTGTCCTTGTAATCCTTAAGAACCTTAACTAGTGCCTCTTCTTCAGATGATGGTAAATTATCACTTATGAGGACAATCCTAGGGTCTTCCTCAGTTCCCAGATTGATCTCTTTGGTAGACTCTTCTACAGCGGCTGACGGCTCGTCAAATCTGCTCATTCCACTAGCATAGGTGTCAGCCACGTCCTCATATTCTTCATCCTCTTCTTCAATGGGGTATTCCTCGTCAGTGAGTTCATAGACCCCATACCCTTCATCAACCATGCAATCATTCTCACATTCTATTTCTGACAGTTGGACGGGATTTTCTAGCAATTGGGGGATGGCTAGAAGGGCTTGACACCTGGTGGCTAGATCCAAAAGGCATCGACGGGGAATCTGCCTACCCTTAGATTTCCTTTTAGGTACTACCCTTGACTTATTCCTAACCTGACACACATTATTTACAGAAGAAGAAGAAGCTAGAGAGGATGGTGAAGAATGTACAGGGAAAGACCCCTCAGATGAGGGGAAAAGAAGGTCGCTCAGGGGACCTTGAATGAGTGGCCCGTGAGTCGGGGCACACTCGTGGGAGATATAGGAGGTTTCCTAAAAAACAATGCGCTGTTGAGGAGTTGTGGAATTGCGTTTTTTTTTTCATTTTCATTTTTAATAACAAAACAGTGAAAAGAAATTGGAGGAGGTGAAAATAGAACTAAAGCTAGAGGGTTGTGTAGCTCGTAGAGCAGATCGTGATTGAAAACCTGGCGTGAGTTAAGAAACCCACGTAGGTATATGAGTAAAGAAGGGGACCTGAGAAGATCATCAGACAACTGTCTGGCCCAGGAAGGAGACAGCAACAGAGGCTGTGATAGATGGGTATAGAAAATGACGGCCAGCGAGCCGTCGGTGACAATATTGGTGGCGGGTGATGACCCGTCGATGACAACATCCTCTTGGCGAGGAGGGTTTGTCATTCTGGCAAGTGTGGTGGTGTCCCCTGGCATTTCGGAGATCAAAGACGACCCTTCTAGATGTGGAGGCGAGAACATTCTTTCCAGTGCAATGGATATATGTGGTATGTCAAACCATTTATACCATCCACAATCCAGGTGGACAATCTTTCCTCTTTTAGGGATCCTTGAACATCCTTGAGCTAAAAACACATCCCGTGACCCCTCAGGTGATTCCAGTGGAGGATCTCCCATCTGGACGATGGGCCCCTTTTTGAAATGTGAGGACAAAGTCCAAGTGAGGGGTTTGCCGTCTGATTCGAATGGCCCCTTAAAACCCAAGCCAGCTCTATGGATTGGCTTTATCTTTTGGAGTGGTCTCAGCCTTCCTTGCAGTTGTGCCCCTAGACCTTTGCCATCTTGGTAGCCAATATTTCTCATAATCTCCCATCCTTTGGAGCGGAAGGGAAGTCATGAGTTTAACATAGGGAATGGCTTTTGTTGTGTGAAGGGAGCACGACAAGGGTCATACACATCCAACAAAGATAGTATGGGCCGATGAGTCGGCCAGATCGAAGGCAAAGAGGTGTTGATGGCATCCACCGTTGAACAGAGAGGCATGCTCATTACCTTAATAACCCATCCTTTGTATGGAAATTTCAAGCACTGATGATTGGTGGATGGTACAGCATTCATAGCTTCAATGTAGGTACGGCCTAGTATAGCCTTGAAAGTGAGATCCATATCAAGGACATGAAATTTCGTAAAGACTGATACAGGACCTAGTTCTACATTGAGGGCAATCATCCCCATTGGCGGCCTCTTACTGTTGTCGTAGGCCGTGACTGTAATTGAGGAGGGCATGAGTTGTTCTTCATCAACCCCACATGCTTGAAAAGTACTCAGGGAAATCACATTTATAGACGCGCCCGTGTCTACCAGGCACGGATCCACTGATACGCCATTGATTTTCACCGCAATACACAACGCATATTTTTGAGCTTCCTTAGGGGCAAGCTCGTGATTATGGAACATGATGGGCGGTTGTGTATCGGTGGGCGTCAGGACTGCCGAGATTTTCTCCACAGGGAGATCCTCATTCACCATGACTTTTTGGAGATATTCCCTTAAAGCTTCTTGGTGAGATGTTGATCTTTTGATCAACTCGAGGATGGAGATACGGGCAGGCGTCTTATCCAGATGTTTCAACAAGTCATACTGGGTCCCAGGGATGGACTCTTCTGACTGCTCTTCCTTATCTTTCTCGGGCCGAGATTGTTCAGGGGCCTGACTATTCTGGGGAAACACTCGGTGGAACATCCTTCCACTCCGGAGCACCATTGCTTGTGGGTCTTGTTGCACCTCTATGGTATTGGGTGTGGATTTTAACAAGGGTTTAAGGGGTAATAATGGAGGAATGGTTGGTGGGATAGAGGTTATGATGGGTGTAGGGGTTTTGATTAGGGGTTTGCTTGGTGGAGGTATAGTAGAGGTAGAAGGAATCTCGAGCGAATCACGGATGATAAGGGGTTTGGAAGGTTGAGATAGATCAGAAACGGACGTGACTTGGGGTGGATGATGGACGATAAGGGGTTTATATGATGGAGGGGGTATAGTGGAAGTAGAGGGGACGTCAAATGAATGGTGACTGACAAGAGGTTTAAACGGTGGAGGAGGAGGTTCAGTGGGGATAGAGGTGGATGGTGTGTCATACGGGTAATGGGCGGTAAAAAGATTAGAAGGTGGGGGTAAAGGTGCGATAGAGGTAGATGATAAATTAGAGGAATAAGAAGTGATCAAGGGACTTCGGGGTGAAAAAGGAGTGTGAGATGGTCTTTGGTGATGGGCTAACGGTGAATTGACGATAGGGATATGAATAAGAGGGCGTGATGGCTGTGGAACGGGAGAAGGACCAAATAGGGGTTGTGAGGGGGTTGAATGGTAAGAAGATACTATTCGAAGGAGACGAGGAGGTTGATTGGTGGTATGACTGGTAGCAAGGACGGAGGTGCTTTCCAAATGACAGGTTTGCTCTCTTCCAACTTCCGAGAAGGAGAAAATCGGATTAACCTGGTAGTTGGGCTGTTGGTGCTCCGGAAGCGGGTTATGGATGATGCCCATATATATTAGGCTGCTGTTGTGGGGCCTGCTAAGGCTGTTGTTGTTGATGCGGTTGTTGTGGCAACTGTGGCCTAGGCGGAGGTCTCCTGGCCTTTAGGGTGGCGATGCATCGCCTCATTTCATCCGAATCGATTTCACCCAGATCATTCATGTCATAAATGTAATTTTTGAAATTGAAACAATTCTCCACCGTATGACCCGGCTGTCTATGATAGACACAGTACCTGGAGGTATCAACATTTGGGGGCCATGCAAACTTTTCTTTGGGCAAAGTAAGTAGGTTGGCAGCCATGAGGGCATTAAAAATGTCCGGCAATGTCTCGGGCAGTGGTGGATAATGGGCTCTTTTGGGTCCAATGGGCCTCATCCGTTGTTGTGGTGGGCCGTAATTTCCCGGGGGTGGAACTTGGTGATACTGAGGCTGTGGTTGTTGTTGGTGGTGGGGATGAAAGGGTTGAGGCATGTGGTTTTGAAGGAGGTTATTTTGGGGTGGAGGACGATAAAGAGGTGGCGGGTCATACGGTGGAGAATTGTTTCAATTTCAAAGATTACATTTACGACATGAATGATCTGGGTGAAATCGATTGAGATGAAATGAGGCGATGCATCACCACCCTAAAGGCCAGGAGACCTCCGCCTAGGCCACAGTTGCCACAACAACCGCATCAACAACAACAGCCTTAGCAGGCCCCACAACAGCGGCCTAATATATATGGGCATCATCCATAACCCGCTTCCGGAGCACCAACAGCCCAACTACCAGGTTAATCCGATTTTCTCCTTCTTGGAAGTTGGAAGAGAGCAAACCTGTCATTTGGAATGGTGGACCCTGCTGAAAGGGTGGTCGCGAGACCTGAGGAGGCCTTGTGTTAACTGGTTGGTTGGGGCCGCCAAGCACACTCACTTGCTCGTTTATGACGACTCCCTCAGTTGTTCCTCCTTGGACACCAGTGCCCGTTTTCTTAAACACCCTAGGCTTGGAGGGTTCAAACATATGCATGATGGGGGAATCTTTTAATTGGGTCTGGATATACCGGGCCCTCTCATAAAGTTCCTCCATCGTGGTAAGCTTATTCATGGCTAAAATGTGTCTAAACTGCGGAGTTGCATTAGACACAATCATCTTGACTTGCTCGGGTTCTGAAAGGGTATCTTTTATCTTATCGGCCAGGGACCTCCACCTATCAGCATACTGGACAAAATCCTCATCTGACCTCATTTTCTCAGCAACTAGGTCGGTGATAGAAAGAGAAGGACCGACCCTATCCTGGTACTTTTGTATGAATTTAGCTTTGACAATGTCAAAATCCTCAGCCTCACTTGGCTCTAGAGAATAGAACCATTCTAAGGCAGGACCATCCAATGACCTCCGAAAAAGGTAAGCCAGGGATTTTGGCTCATTCTGCCAGAAGGAGGATTCATACATAAAATCCTTGATGTGAATAGAAGGGTTACCCGTGCCGTTATATCTACGGTATGTAGGCATTTCGGAGGGTGGGAGATGAAATGTGGGAAGGATTGGCAGGGAAATCTCAGGGGCGGACCTCCCATCCACCACTTTCTTTAAGTGCCGAACTTGCTGGTCCATCTCATTGTATTTGTTGAGGAGTGACTGGGTGAGCTCCTCGGCGGGTGGAGGCGAGGCCTGCCACTGAGACTGAGAAGGCCTCACAGGGGCCTGAGAAGGGAGCCCTAAACCATAAGGGTATGGTGGCCCACCAGTGGACGGACCCGCTTGGGGTACCGTATGAGGGATGGCAGGGATTTGAGACTGTAGAGGGGGGAATTGGTGAGAGGCGGGCTGTTGGCTCGCCTGTCCTTGAAGTGAAGAAGAAGGAGCGACATATACATGTGATGGAGATGTAGTAGCCTGGAGCGGCTGTTGGTAGGATGTGGGAGCCGGAGTTGACTCCTGAGGAGGGGGAGAAACAAACTTCCCCTTTAAAATGGCCTGAAAGGCCAGGAGTTGCTCAGGGCTAAGCTGTGTACTAGCGAGGGCACCCAAAAGGGAGAAGATATCCTGGGGTGGAGCTACCTCCCGTGGAACAACGGGGACCTCTTGTGAGGTCTCGCGGGAGGGGCCTGAGTTCATTGCGTGGACCCGTGGGTCAGCTGACTGACCACGACCTAATTGATTCTCTTCGGAAGAGTCGTGAGCCATTCCTGTAATTTTACCAGAATATAAATGCATACACTAGCAAACAAGTATCAGAGATTTACAGACAAGTGGATGATCTTACGCCATTTTTTTTGTTTTTGTTTTAACCCTTTTTGTGTGTTTTGATTTACTTAATTTTTTTGATTTTTCTTTTTCTCTTTTTTTTGATTTTAACAAATATAAAATTCACACTTAGTAGGAGGGACCCTAATTGCACTTTAATTTACCGCCGTGTCAGCTAGGGGCACTCGTCTCACCACGAATAGGTGACTAACTCCGGGGTACTTCAGTGGTACAACCAGCCTAGTAAACGAAGAGGGAATCCTTCGCTGTCGGGGACTTACGGAGGTCTCAATGGAGGAGATCCTAGTCCGTCGAGAGGAATTCCCGACGGAGAGTCCTTCCTTCACCGAGAGGGGTTAATCCTTAAATAAGTAAAAGAAAGAAAAGAAAAGGGGTAAATGCATGAAATGCAGTGCTGAATAAAAGATGTATAACGCACAAATACCAGAGATAAACACACAAATAGAATAGAGATAATCACAATAATATAACAAGGATATAAAAGTAATAAACAGATGGAGTAGGATACAACCGTTCCTGTTTCCGAGACACGTAGATCACTTGGAAAAAGAGAAAGGGGCTCTAAGGGTGCACGTAGTGCACGAGGGGAATGACATAGCGCACGTGGGCGCAATAAAGAGGCGGGGCACGCGGATGCCAAATAGAGGGGAACAAGGAGGCGGGGCACACGAGGGTGCCGAATGGAGGAGAAGGGGCACACGTGGGTGCCGAATGGTAGGGGAAGGGGCACACGTGGGTGCCGAATGGTAGGGGCACACGTGGGTGCCAAATGGTAGGGAGGGCACACGTGGGTGCTGAATGGTAGGGAGGGCACACGTGGGTGCCGAATGGTAGGGGAAATGCACGTGGTGCACGAGACAACGTTATCCTCTCAAGTAACCACAAAGGACCGGGGGAGTGCACGAGGTGCACGAGGGGAGTGAGCGCACGGGGGCGCAATAAGGAAGGGCACACGTGGGTGCCGAAAAGAGGGACACACGTGGGTGTCAAAAGGAGGGGCACACGTGGGTGCCGAAAGCTTGTGGGTAACCAGAAAAGTAAAAAGCAGGTCCCACCGTGATCGCCAGAGATGTGAACGCGTCACGTGGTGGACTGAGAGAGAGAGATGGGGTTTCTCCCTCTCTGAGTAATAAAGGGTGAAAGAAATGAGGATAAAACAATGAAACGCGTGCTATAGGGGATATGAAAGAACCGTGGACAAGTACACCTACAGATGACACTCTAATGGAGACAGAGAGAACCTAGACTGGTCGAACTCCGGTACATGGCGGAGATAGGGGTCCGAAGACCCTCTCACGCAAACTGAACCCCTTCCCGATAGGCGTAACCCACCGTTCCGAGAGCAGCTTTTCAGATACCGAATTCGAGTCCTGGGACTCTACGTAATAGAATTTGACAGATGGGAAGACACGTGGACTCAGAAATTGCGACGATATATCACTCCCCGAACAGTTACAAAAATAATATGAATAAAAGCACACCACCGTAGGACATTGGTCTTTGCGGGGTTTAAATTGCAATGTTGCAATATGAGCAGTAATTAATATATGTACATCTAGAAACCACCGCGAGACATTGGCCTTACGGGATTTTTTAAAGTAATATAAATAATAAATAAAAGTATATATATATACCACCACGAGACATTGGCCTCTGCGGGGTTTTTAATGCATTATAAATAATAAATATAAATATATATACACACCACCACGAGACATTGGCCTCTGCGGGATTTTTGCTATAACATAGATAATAAATATAAGTATATAAATATATGAACCACCACGAGACTGTGGCCTCTGCGGGGTTTTTACTGTGACATAAATAATAAGTATAAGTATATATATATATATAAACCACCACAAGACTGTGGGCTCTGAGGGGTCTTTAATGCGACATAAATAATATAAATAAAATATATATATATATATATATATATATATATATATAAGTATAAACCACCACGAGACTGTGGCCTCTGAGGGATCTTTAATGCGACATAAATAACATAAATAATATATATATATATATATATGTATATATAGAAACCACCACGAGACTTTGACCTCTGAGGGGTCGTTAATACGACATAAACAATATAAATAATATATATATATATATATATATATTTATATATATATATATATATATATATATATATATCACCACGAGACTGTGGCCTCTGCGGGGTCTTTACTATAATATAAATATATGTGACAGGAAAGGAAATGGGATCAAATAAACCGCCGCGAGATGTTGATCTCTGCGGGATTTTAAAGCGATGATAGGGGAATGCTGAAATTAAATAGTTAGGAGTTAGAAAGTAGGGTGCAGAAAATAAAATGCTGAAATGGAAACGGTCGCGGGAGGTGACCCACCGCACCAGTTAGGAATTAGATATACAGAAAGTAAATCACAGAAATCGCCCCGGGGAATAATCCTCCGCGCGGGTGAGGTCAGAGACAGAAGAAGATAACCGCTGCGGGAAACAACTCTCCGCGGGTGTTATTAAAACAAAGATGATCAAAATGGAGCACGCGTTAGGAGTGTTGTGATCGCCAGGTACCGAGGGTCCCGAGTGGATTGATCACTTTTGCCTTTGACGCGGGAATTGCGTGGGTTCCTTCTTCCTCTTCTTTCGACAGGCCGAAGAGGAGGGCCTTTAACTGGTTACCCTTACACAAAGAACAAACAGAGGAAAACTGGTTGGTGAGAACGACGGTGGTATAGTACCAATCCTTAGGTAATGAAACTGTAAATAACATAAACGAACACGTACCTGGTTGGTGTGTTTAAAACCCCTTTAGAATTAAAAGGGTAGGAGAATGACATGATGAAATGCGCAAACACAAAGACACTCACAAGGGAGGCCCTCTCGAAGAGAAAGGCATGGGACATATGCTAAATGATGCATGCAATATAATTAACTGACTGAATAAAAATAAGGGGGAGAAAAGCTTATCGGTGGAGGCCAACGACGAGCTTTGAGAAGGACTTCAATATCACGAGCACGGCACGACCGAAGGACTTCAAAACGGACTTCAGAAACTGATTAGGCCGAACATAATAACACACACACAAGCGCATACATATGAATGATAAATATATTTATATAAATATTACATAGCCATATTAAAAATATTTAACATATACGTATGTACAAACATATATAAACACATATGTAAGTTGGTCAAAATAAAAGAACATGAATTTGAGAGAGAAGGCGAGAAAGGGAGAGAGAAAACTCTTTTTTTTTTAGATTTTTCTTAAAGACTTAAATTATGTATATATGTAGTAGATATATATATGAAAAATAAACATATAAGAGAAAAATAAGAGAGAGATATATATATATTTAATATATATACATGAATAATAGTAAATATTATATGTTCAATCTGTATATACTATATAATTACTGTATTTTCAGATATCTATACTATACATATATATACATATATATCTTGTATACATAAAAAGGGGAGAGTGAAAGAGTGAACGGGAGAGAGAGGGGAACAGAGATAAAAAAAGGAAAAAGAAGAAGTGAGGAGAGGAGGAGAAAGAGAGAGACAGTGGGTGAAAGAGGAGGGAAAGGGAGAGAGGGAGAGAGGGAGAGAGTGGGAGAGAGAGACAGTGGGGGAGAGATCGAGAGAGAGAAGAGAGAGAGAGAGGGGGGCGCGGTGAGAAGAGAGAAAAAGAGAGATGGGAGAGGGAGATGCAGAGAGAGAGAATGAGGGGGAGGAGAGAGAGGGAGAGCAGAGAGACGAGAGGGAGAGAGAAGGAGAGAGAGGGAGAGACAGACGAGAGGGGGAGAGAGAGAGGGGCAGACGAGAGGGAGAGAGAGGGAGAGAGAGAGACGGCGGGGGCGAGAGAGACTGCGGAGGGGAGAGAGGCCGCGGGAGGCCGAGAGAGAGAGGGAGAGAGAGAAAGAGAGAAGAAGTGAGAGAAGTAGAGAAACGGGAGGGGGGAAGAGAGAGAGAGAGAGAGATCGGAAGGGGGGAGAGAGAGATAGAAAGCAGAGAGAGAGGGAGAGGGAGCCGCGTCGCGGTGAGAGAGAAAGAGAGAGAGGGTGAGTGAGAGAAAACGGAGAGAGAGAGAGAGGAGAAACGTGAGAGGGAGGGGAAGACGACGGCGATGGTGGTGGGTTGCCGGTGGCGAGCGCGACGGTGATGGCGGTCCTGGGCGTTGGAGGAGGGAGGTCGACGGTGGGGCGCTCGCGGACGGCAGCCGTGGGCGCCCGGGGGTTCGGAGGTGGCGTCTGGGGCTTCACGGTAGAACGCGGGAGGCGGTGGCTGTGGAGGGGGGGGTCGACGCGGTGGCGAGCGGTGGAGGCGGTGCAGACGAGGTCGCAGCGATGGCGTCGGGTGGAGGCGGTGCAGACGAGGTGGCCACGGGGCGTCGGGTGACAGCGGCGATGGTGTGCGGCGTTCGCGGATGACGTAGGGGTGCTCCGGTGGCGACGTGGAGGAGTCCAGTGCGGTGGCGTGGTCACGGCGATGGAGGTCGATGAAGAGGGTGCTCCGCGGGTAGTGGTTGCCCGGGGAGTTTGCAGACGATGAGGGAGAGAAGATGAGGTCGTAGGGGAGAGTAGCCGTGGAGGCTCGTCGGCGTCGGGGCACCGGAAGGTGAAAGTGGAGTGGTCGGGGGCAGTGGCGCTGCGGAGGGTGGTCCGCGGCTAACAGAGGGGGGTTCACGGCGGCCGGTTGGTGTGCGGACGGTGCATGCAAGGGGGAGGAGCTCGCGTACGTGGGAGTGAGGGAGGCTCGCGATGGTCGATGAAGGCGGATGCCCGGCGTGGGGCTTCAACGTGGGTGTTCGGAGTCGGAGGACGACGACGTGGGTAGCTGTGAGGGAAGCGACGTGCTCATGGAGGGGAGGTGCAGGCTGTCCACGAAGGGGAGATGGCTGGTGGAGATGGGGAAGTTTACAGCTAACAGGTGGAAGGGTGAGAGGAGGCGAGGACTGCTGGGAAGGCCAACGGTGGTGCGTGGTGGCTGGCAGCGGCTACGGGGAGATGGGAGTTGAAGGGAGTGGCTGTGGGCGTGAGGTCTCGTGGGCGTCCGAAGGCGACGGGTAGGGAGTGGCAGCTGCCGTGGAGGTAAACGGCCGAAGAGGGAGTGTAGCGGCGGTGGCCGGAGGGCTGTGTCAAGGTGGGAGAGGTGGTATGGAAAGGAGGAATGGGTTAGCGGGAGTTCTGGGAGGTGGTTCTGCGAAAGTGGCCGGTGGGCTGTGTCAAGGTGGGAGAGGTGGTATGGAAAGGAGGAATGGGTTAGCGGGAGTTCTGGGAGGTGGTTCTGCGGAAGTGGCCGGTGATCACGACGAGGGGGTGCGTTGGTTGGGTTAGAGGAGGTCTAAGGAATGGGTTGCAAAGAGAGGCCGAATGAGAGAGGGAATGGGTGGGAGAGAATAGAGAAGAGGGAGAGAGAAGTGTGTGCGTATGTGTGTGCCATAAGGGAGGGGGATGTGTACAGTGAGGTGAGAGGGAAAGAAAGAGACGGGAGGGGTGAGGGAGAATGTGTGCAGAGGGAAGTGAGAGGGAGAGAAAGAGAGAGAGATGGGAGAGGAGACGACGAGGAGGGTGATGAAGAAATTTCGTGAGAAGGAGGGAAGAGAATAGAGAAATAGAAAGGGACTTGAGGATAAGTTATTTTTATTTTTATTTTTTTATTATTTTGCTTGTTTTATTTATTTTTGTTTGCCTTTTTTATTATATATTTTTAAAATTATCATATCTTGTTCTTTTTAATAAATATATTTTTATCAATTTTATATATAGTAATCACATATATATATTTACGAAAATAAATTTATTATTAAAGAAAATGAATTACATTTTTTATAAACATAATTATACACACATTTTTTGGATTTCATTTTATCTTTTGTTTATTTATATATACACATATTTTAATTTTCTCCCTTTTGTAAAAATAATGCAATTTAACCACAATTACGAAAATCACTCAAATAAAAGAAAATGTAAGCCACTTCAGATCATTACGGTACAATATGGGATTTACTCGTCGTAACATCAGAAACGGCGTGTCTACACCTTTCCCGGGGTGCTCATCTTCCACGACACTTTGATGGCCTTCACCTCCTTTGCATCGCCTTCCGCACCCAACTCTCTCTTCCTTAGAGGAGCGCCGCTAGATTTGAATGCAACACCGATGCGTGTTGTAAAGAACAAATTCAGTCGCGCCAATAAGTTGAAGTTCGGCCTCGGGGGAAGACCTCGTGAGGAGTTCGCGCGAGAGTAGACATGCCGGTGCACAAGTGAAGAAGCTTTGTGTCATAGTTCTGAAGTGGGACCTCCAGTCTTCACGCTTCCTCAGCCATGGAACGCGGTTCACTATATTACCACCAAAGCCTAACACATCGGCTATGTGGTAAAGGGGGCTTTGTTGAAAGATCTTCGAGACAGTTGGCATCCCCTCACGGTGATCAAATTTGAAATGTAAATCGACCCAGGAATTCAGAAGAAGTGCGCAACCAAAAGGAGGCTTACCCATGCTGGAAGTAGTAACGCCACTGTAGAGATAAGCAAGAACGGCAGGTCCCACCCTTTTACTATTCCAAATGCCGCAAATAGCACTCAGCTGATCTTCCTCCACTACGTTGTCGGTATGAGGGAACAACAGAGCACCCGCCAAATAGATTGTGAATCCCTTCATGATTTTTTCCAAACGATCATCATCTGGCAATCCTCTCAGGGCATCCATGACCCATTCCGCGAGCTTCTGCAGGTTAATTCTCTTCTGAGTCTGGACGTTTCTAATGGCACCAGACGGCATGAAGCTTCCGAGGACGTCCTCGGAAGTCACCCTCCTCGGCATCGGCATGATCTTTATCCTGTCATCCCTTTTGAATCTTTTCAACCCAAGCAAGAGTTCCACCTCCTCAAGAAGGATGGTCGCCTCGAAGGTGAGGAAAATGAAAGTGTGAGTCTGAGGATGCCAGATCTCCACCAGCGCACCCATGGCCGCCCAGTCCATGCGAATCTTTTCGTAATGCTTGGCGTGAACCAGGAGCCCCTGAAGATGCCACCTCGTGAGTATGGCCCTCATGCCGATGGAGATGTTGGAACTTAGCTTCGAAAGCCACAGCAGTTTGGAGAACTTCCTCGGGCCTGGGAAGAGTGGATACGACTGGAAAAGAAGAAGAAGAACAAAGGAGGAAGGAGTTGAAAGAGAGGTCGTACAGGAAATTTGAAATGAATCAACTCACCATACGCGACTGGATCATCCCACTCAGATGTCCTTCGAAGTTGGAGAGCCGCCTGAATTCGCTGCTAGGTATGCTCCTCTTCATAGGGCGGGAAGACTCGCCTTCCATCTTGAAGAACCCAAGATCCTTCTCCTCTTAAGTTTCAAGGCTCTCCTTGGTGCATTTGGTTGAACTAGGCAAGGGGGGGTACTTATAGGAAGGGAGGGGTGTATAAGCCAGAATGCGTCACATCGATGTCGAGTCGTCGTCGTTGACTTTAGCAAAAGGCATTTTATCTTGATCTCTCTTCTGCTGTGGTGCACTTCTGATGCTTTTAATGTGATGTTGTTCAATGCAGGTTTCACTGGTGGACACCATTGTCCCATCACGTGCCGCCATTCGGTAACTAGTCCCACCATGTCATGCATTGTATTATATAATATTTACGCTACTAGAACATATCAAGGACCTTGCGACCTGAATGACTCTGGAATTTGAGTTCCCCTTCAACAAAAATAGTGATGATTTTAGAGGAATTTAAGTTGTGCGGATAGGCCGTTAAGTTGTGAAAGTGAGGGGATGATGGTTCAATTCTGTAAGTTGGTGCGTGGATAAACTGGTCCCGGCTCAGTATCAGCTCATCGGATCGGTATCTTGACCCATTCTTAACAACTTGACAATATTATCCTTGACTATTTTCTATTTTAGTTTGTTTTAAGTTTTCTTTTAAACCCAACATGCATTCATGTAGGACTTTGATTCCATTGCGGAAGATCATTCAAGGTAATTCGATTGTGAAGGCCGCTGTGCTTAAATTCTTATAATATGAGATATTCCATTCCGAACAAAATACTGAGTTTCCTAGAGATAGCCCTGGGCTGTTCTTCCAAAAGAGACCCTTGTTTGGATTGATCCTAAAATATTCCTTTACTTTTACTCTATCTGACCCACCTTGGCCGCAGCACTTCCACATTGGCTGGTAACCGCTCCCCAAGGTGAAACCTGCAAGTTTACGACCCGAGTACTTCCACACAGAGAAGTTGGTCTCTTTTTCTACTCGTGCCCGAGCGCACATTTTTCCCTTCCTTGTTTGATTTCTATCCAAGCAATTGTTGAATTCGGAAGACATTCTTCAAGGTCGTCTCATTAAAAACTCTGAAAATATTCCAAACCATAATGTTGAAAGCGTGTCTCATCACACCTTGGCAGCTACTTTTCAGACCGTTCCCACTCCATTTCATTTCGCCCCGATGCCACTCCATTACGTGTCACTCCCTTACAAAGCAGACGCCAAGGCAGGACAACTGTAGACACGCCGTTCTTGACATTACCGTGAGTAAATCTCATATTACACTATGATACCCCAAGGCGACCTTCACATTTTTAATTACTCAGGTGATTTCCTATTTTTATGAAATTTTTTACATTTTTTGAATTTTTTTTTCGTAAAAATCTTTAACGTGTCAAGATGGTTAGACACCTTCTTCAGAAACCTCGTGCAACGCACACGCGGCGTCGATCCGGCCGTTTAGTTTGACATTTTTGAATAAATCTAATCATAGAGACGTCTTGTAGGCTAGACGCGCCCTTCGAGAGTCACGGTTACCCGCCGAAACCACGCGTCTTCTCCACTGTCGACGGCTTTCGGCGGCGATTCGGTGGGCGGAAATGGGCGTGTCCATGGTCCCGGACGCCTCAAATAAATTAAAAAAATAAAAAAGTATTGAGGTGTCCAAATGGTTGGACGCCTCAAAGAAATAAAAAGAACAAAAATATAAAAATATTATAAAAATATTGAGACGTCCAAATGGTTAGACGTCTCAAAGAAGTATAAAAAAATAAAAAAATAAAAAATATTAATGGAGGCGTCCAAGGTCCTGGACGCCTCAATGATGAGGCGTTCAGGATCCTGGACGCCTCAATCACCTCCCCCTCTATAAATAGAGGACCCCCTCCCTCGAAGGGAGGGGGGCTTCAGATCCGATAGAGGAAGGAGAGACTCTGCCGGATCCCATTTCTAACCCGTGGGTCTTTTGCAGGGGGAGGTTCTGCCGGCTTCTCGGGTGCCCGCGCTCGCGAGAGGAAGGCTAGCTCCATCCGTTCTGCTTTCACGTCGTCCCCACGCTGCCGAAGCTCCGCCGGATCCCGCCATCGGCACCTTCAATAAGCCATTCTCTCCCCTTCTCTTTTGTCATTTCTATCGCATGCATCATCCCGTCATCCGTCATCTCCTTTCATAAGGGAGATCCATTTTTATGCACGTTTGCATAATCCCCCATTCATCATAGCATTTTCCTCCTACTCGTGTCCGAGAGGGGTTTAAAAATAACACCAACCAGGTGTGTGTCTTGCCACGATTTCATTATTCTTCATCAAGGGACTAATACTACACTGCCATCTTTTCTGATCCACCTGTTATTTGTCTGTTTCTTCTTTTGCAAGGGTAACCAAGGAAAGCCCTCTCCATCGGCCGGCCGAAGGGAGAGGAAGAAGTAACCTGCCATCTCCCGCTTTTGAGGTAGGTGTGATCACTTTCTTTATTTTGGGGTCTCCGACCTTGGCGATCACATCATATTCTCGAGGCCGCGGAGAGTCTTTTACCGCAATGGCCGTTTAAATTTCTATCACTTATATTTTGTGCTGTTCTTATATATACTATATTTTTGAGGCCGCGGAGAGTCATTTCCCGCAATGGCTGTTTAAATTAGCGTCACTTATATTCTGTGCTGTTCTTATATCGGTTATATTCTCGAGGCCGTGGAGAGTCATTTCCCGCAATGGCCATTTAAATTTCAGTCACTTATATTCTGTGCTGTTCTTATATCTGCTATATTCTCGAGGCCGCGGCGAGTCATTTCCCGCAATGGCCGTTTAAGTTTCTGTCACTTACCTTCTGTGCTTCTCATATCTGCTCATATTCTCGAGGCCGCGGTGAGTCACTTCCCGCAATGGCCATTTAAATTTCTGTCACTTAAATTCTACCCTTTTCCCATCCCCCGAGGTCGCGGAGAGTCATTTCCCGCTATGGCCGTTTAATCCTCATATCTTATTACATTGCATCTGTCCCGCACGCCCCATCGGATCAATCTCCCGTGGTGGTCTCTCTCCTCTTCTCTCTTCTTTCTGTGTTGCAGCAAAATGAGCCCCCCGCGCGCTCCGCTTCGCCTCCTCCGGCATTCCGCGTGACGTCGCTCACACCATATACAAATCACGGGAGATTTGTCGATCTCACCTATCCTCCACAATATTCAAGAAATATGGAGAATATTTGGGAGACACATGTTTCATCTTCTTTTTTGCAGCATCCAATTTTGCATACACCAAACCTAATGTTGGTGTCTTGTCACCATCAACAACTCTAAGGACTTCATATAATGGCTCGATAATATGTACATTTTTTTGCACTCTTTCCCAGAAATTTGTGCTATTGATCAACTCTTCTATCTCTTTCCCATCACGAGTGTTTGCAAAAGAAGAGTCCAATCATACACAACTCCTAAACATTTGTTTGAGGCCATTATCATGCTTTAGAAGACTTTGAAGTGTAATATAGTTGGTTGTAAAACGAGTGATTGCCGGTCTCAACAACTCACCTCCCGTGTACTCCCGCATCCAAGCAAGCACAATATGATGATTGTATATAAATCTTGTTATCTTTTGTGCTGCTTCAACAATTTTCTTCACTACCTCAAGTTGTCCAATATCTTTCAGCATCAAATCAACACAATGGGCTGCACAAGGTGTCCAGAATAGGTGTGGTCTCATCTTCATCAACTCCTCCCCTGCTTTCTTGTAGTTGGATCCATTGTCTATCACAACCTGTACAATAAAATCTTCTCCGATTCTTCCACCACTTCATTCATTAATTATAATATGTAGTGGTAGCTGTGGATTTTGTCTGATGCGTCAATGGACTTATGGTAGAAGACCTATTTTTCACAATAGACAAGAAAGTTAATCAAGCTACTCTGAGTGGTACCTGACCAACCATCACACATAATGGTGACTTCAAATTTTTGCCATTTTCTTTTGAAAGAAGCAATGTATTCCTTTATTTCTTGAACTTCCTCATCAAGATACCTCCCAGCCAAATCCTTTGCAGTCCGAGGTTGAACATGCAAACCTTGTTGTTGTGCCTCCTGGAACATGGTCTTGTAGTATGGACTGTTTGCTGCATTAAATGATAACCCTGCATGGTGCCAAAACTTTGCCACGACCCTTCCCAATTTATACTTTGGTCCTTTCTTATTGTAGGCGTCCTCCATTCTTATTTGCTTCCCATGTTCCCTAGAAAAGACATTGTGATCCACATCTTCAATTGTGACACATGTGCTTCTTTTTCTTTGACTACTACTACCTGAAGGAGGGGGATTTGTGAAGTAACTCTTGATATTACTTGTTGAATGACGACCTTGAACTGGTCTTGATGCAAGAGCCCATGAACCTCCACCTTCTTCATATTCAGATCTCTCAAAATGACCTCTATGAGATCTCATCTGATCTGTCTCCCATGCTTCAGCCCTGCTTTGATGCATAGCCGAACGAGTGGCATGAGAAGGTGGAATCTCTCTCCCTTCCGTGACCTCTTGGACATCTTCCTTGTCAGAACCTGTCCATACCTCATCATCATCTAAATGTAATGAGCCTCTGCCGCTCATCATCCGTTCAGCTGCTTATTTTTCTGCCTTCTTCCTTTGCTGTTCAACTTTTATGTCTTTCAAATGTTGGACCATTAAATGTTTGACCTCTCTAGTTACACTCTTGCATGGATGGACTCATTATATCCCACTAATCTGTCTCCTGCAAGATGTTTCTTCAAGCGGGAGACTCCACCCCCTTTGCAATAAAACCACAATAATTACATTTGAAGTGGTGTCTATTTCCATCTATCATGACATCATGATGCCACCCAATATCGTCGCTTTGTGATCTCCGAGGCATCTAAAATCACACGTAAATTATAACCACAATTATACAATACATTAATTTTAAATTATGAGAAAATTATTTCATCATAGAATAAGATGCTTCATCATGGTGTGAAACATAACAGTTTTCAATTATATTAGTGTGAAACTAATCTAATAATAGTATTTCAAATCTAACAATTTACAATTTTGTTAGATAATCTAAAATCTAACAATTTTTGTTAGATAATATAAAATATAATAATATTTGACAAATAACAATTTCAAAATTTTAAATCAATCACAACATAACAATTTACAATTTTCTTGAACCTAACATATATAAATATAATAGTATTTCAAAAATCACTAAAAATATAATTTCATCATACATTCACATGGAAAGGTTGGATTAGGGGTCAAAAATTTCAAACTCATATATCCTTTACCTAGATTAAGTACTTTATAATTTTTTCCTATTTTTAAAATTTATTATTTTTCCCTAAAATTCGAATCTACCTTAGATCTAGCCTAAATCTATGCAAATCAAGAGAGAAATATGCCTAACTCTAGCCTAAAACAATTGCAACACGATTTCACATCAAGTAATACACAAAAATCGCACAAAAAACACAAATCTAGACCTAGAACTCGAAGCAATCGGGTTTAGGGTTTACCTCCGATGGTGACCGTTTGCTCCGCTAAAACTACCTCCAATGCGTAGAAAATAGCCTCCTTCCAGTTCTTGATCCTTCTCCGGCGATGATTCTGCCTCCAATCGCGTTCTTCCATGTAACGACCCGAGAATCTGATTACCTGGAAGGCCCGATAACCCGAGACTCGCACCGCCACCCACGAGTTCGAAGACTCGGAAGGGTTAAAAGGATAGTGTGGAGACTACACAAGTATCACAATAAATTACAGAAATTAAACAGTTATATAATTAAGCAGGAAATAAATTAACATTTTACATGAAACATGATCCACAAGATAACAATAAAATAACAACAGTAGTAGTCCACAACTAGTAGAGAGACAAGAAAGAAAAGTACAGCTACACGGGGCATATCCCGGCTCTGACCTCTGGCACTAACGCTGGGCACCTGAACCACGCTGAGCCTCAGACGTGCTCCCCTGAAGCCACGCCTCGCCTGAAACACGGTGAAAACACGCAGGGAATGTGTAACGACCCGAGAATCCGATTACCGGGAAGGCCCGATAACCCGAGACTCGCACTGCCACCCACGAGCCCGAAGACTCAGAAGGGTTAAAAGGATGGTGTGGAGGCTACACAAGTATCACAAATAATTGCAGAAATTAAACAGTTATAATATTAAGCAGGAAATAAATTAATATTTTACATGGTCCACAATAGAAAAATAACAACAACAGCAATAGTCCACGACTAGTACAGTGACAAGGAAGAAAAGTACAGCTACACGGGGCATACCCCAGCTCCGACCTCTGGCACTACCTCTGGGCACCCGCACCACGCTGCACCCCAGACGCGCTCCCCTGGGGCGGCGCCTCACCTGAAACACGGTGAAAACACGCAGGGAATGAGTCTCGGAACAAGACTCAGTAGGGATCACTCGAACCCTACCTCGTAAAACGTGAAACCACTACACTAGCGGTAGAAGAGTACCTCGAAAAAGAAAGTCATGTACTCTACAAAACAAAGGTCCCATGGCACGCACACCGACACCCGTGCCACGGTAAGAAGACCGAAGCTCAACGGCCAACCCGACAAAACCCGAAGGTCGGAAACACACGACTGACAGTCTGTCACTCCGTACTCGACAGGAGTACCACCCACTAGAAGCACAGCCGGTAGCGTCCCCTGACGTCTTACACCGCACCGCAGGTGAACCGCCTGACGTGGTAGGTCCTACCCGAGGCGCAGACACCGTACAAGTAATCACAAACAAGTGACTAGCTGGGGTCACGCCCGTCGACGTAGGTCCAACCGCCCCCAACCACGTGTGCACACACAGACCTTGCGTCACTAGGTCTGGTCCTCTGACCGGTTTTCCCCCGTAGCCGGACTCTGGCTACCGACGAGGGGCCTACGATAACCGGTCCACAAACCGTCTCAAAGGTGAATGCCCGTACACCACTCCCAGGTGAGACCAGCACCTCGTACTGGTGGGCTATGACTAGTGGAGGGTCACAAAGGAGTAGACTCTCGAGTCAACGGAAAACAACGTCCGAATCCGACAACGTGTGGGAATCACCCCACGCACCAGCCCCGTCGCACGGTGGCCACAGTCGGAGTAAAAACGGGGTTGCCACCCTCATGGGGCAACCAGGCATGTGACGGTCCACCCTAGGGCCGTCACAAGCAAGTAACGGTCTAGGCGAGACCGTTACATGCACCTAACGGTTCGAAACAGACCGTCACACGGTCAGAGTGGAAAGGGATGTAACGGCCTGGTCCAGGCGCGTTACAAGAATGTAACGCGCTTGGCCCCATGCGTTACACACCCCCACGCTCCCAAAGCCAAAAGGGATGTAACGGCCCAGCCCCGGCGCGTCACACGCATGTAACGCGCTTGGCCCAGTGCGTTACATGGCCCTCACACTTGGGGTGAAAACAGGAAGTAACGTGCCTGCCCCAGCGCGTTACACGCATGTAACGCGCCTAGCCCGGTGCGTTACATGGCCTGACCCCCAACGGTCACAAACCAACGGTCGAAAGCCCCTGACGGCCCTACCCAACCGCGTCATAGGTAAATGGCGGTCTATCGTGAGGCCGTTACAGCCCCCGACCCCCAAAAACATTACTCAGGAATGTAACGCACCCCTCTAGGGACGTCACAAGCATGTGACGGTCATTGGAGTGACCGTTACACACTCCCGAGCACGCTACGGCGGGAAAACCCCCAAAACTTCGACCACGCCTCCGTGCCTCCACCGGAGAGGGGGAAAACAAAGGGGAAGACCCCTGGGGACCCCTAGCATGCATCTAAGTCATCCAAACGCGAAATCGCGGGCTAAAACCATAGATCGGGCGAGCTCTCCCCAAATCATGGAAAACCACAAACCCGCTCAATCAAGCCCCTCTCGGCCTCCCCGCGGCCTACAAACCACGGAAATGAACGGCAAGAGGCTAAGAAACGTCACCCTACCTCAATGGAGCGAATGCTCCGCCGGATCGCCCACAAACCACGAAGAACGCCTTTGGAAATCCCGCCTCCTCACGCTTCCCACGCTCGCCGCACGCCCCCACGATCGCCTCACCGCCGTCCATGTCGCCGCGCCGTCGCCCCGCCGCTGTCAGCAGCCGGAGAGGAGCTAGCCGCGCTCGAACGGTAGGAAGGGAGGGAGAGAGGGAGAGTCACGGTGGAGGAGGAAGGAGGAGGAAGAAGAAGAAGAAGAAGAAGGTGGGTGAGAGAGAGAAAATAGGGGGGTTTTATAGAAAATCCGGAAAATACCAAAAATTCCGAAAAATAGAAAATTACACCCCCGCGATCCTCGGAACGCACCGATCGCAACGGTACCACTCGTGCCCAGGTGAACGGCCCGGTTCACCCGCAGCGAGCTTCCGAAGTAAAAGCCGAAACACACATCGAAAATCGGAAAATACACACGGAAAAGTCGCGGAACGCCTCCGGGCCTCCGAAACAACTCCGGATTGCGCCGATCCGAACACGAAAGATGTCCGAAACGAAATTTCGGACACAATAGAGCTGGACACTCTGAAAACTAAATCCGGGACCCACGAAGAAAGGATCCGAAAGGTCCGGGATATTACAGAATGAGTCTCAGAACAAGACTCAGTAGGGATCACTCGAACTCTACCTCGCAAACGGAGAAACCGCTATGCTAGCAGTAAGCGAGTATCTCGAAAAAGGAAGCCTTGCCATCTACAAAACACCAGTCTCACGGCACGAAAACCGACACACGTGCCACGGTGAAACGACCGGAACACCACGGCCAACGCGACAAAAACCCAAAGGTCGAAGTTGCAACGGCTGACAGTCTGCCACTCCCGACTCTACAGGAGTACCTCCCACAAGAAGCACATTCGGTAGCATCCCCTGACGACTTACACCGCACCGTAGGTGAACTGCCTGACATGGTAGCGCCTACCAGAGGCACGGACACCGTACAAGTAACCGCAAAGCAAGTGACTAGCTGGGGTCACGCTCGTCAGCGTGTGTCCACTGCCCCCAACCACGTGTGCACACACAGACCATGCTTCCTAGGTCTGACCTCTAACTGGTTTTCCCCTGGAGCCGGACTCTAGCTACCGACGAGGGGCCCGACGGAAACCAGTCTAAAAACCGTCCTCAGGGTAGCCTCTCCACCACTCCCTGGTGGGTCCACTCGCGTGCAGGCAGGCTATGACTAGTGGAGGGTCACTGAAGGAGTAGACTCTCAAGTCAACGGAAAACCATGTCCGCATCCGACGACGTACGGGGACCGTCTCACGCACCAGCACCATCGGACGGCGACCACGGTCAGAAAAGAAATGGGACTGCAAACCACCCGGTGCAGCCCTGAGCCTGGCGGTCTACTCTAGACGCGCCACAGCCTCTGACGGTCTAAGGCTGGACCGTCACAGCCATCTGACGGCCCAACACAGGGGCGTCAGACCCTCGGTGCAAAAATGACTGTGATGCGCCTATCTTGGTGCATCACAGGCCCTGACGCACCCAGCCTGGTGCATCACAAGGCACGAAGAAACAAACTGTGACGCGTGCCACTCGGTGCGTCATAGACTGTAACGGACCAACCCTGGTGTGTTACAGGGTGGGAATGCGTCCGCTCTGACGCACCCACACAGGGGCGTCACAAGGCTGTGACACGCCGGTCCTGGTGCGTCACATGCCTTGACCCCCAACAGTCAAAACCAACAGTCGAATCGTCCCCGACGGTCCAACCCAGGCGCGTCACAGCGCCGTGGCGGTCTGTCGTGGGACCGTCACATCCCACGGACCCCCAGTTGGCCAAAAACATAGCTGTAACGCACCCACCTGGGCGCGTCACATGGTGTGACGGTCACTGGAAGGAGCGTCACACCGACCCGACGGTGAAACGGCGTGAAACACCCAAAAATTCCAACCACGCCCCCATGCCTCCATAGGAGAGGGGGAAATCAAAGGGGAAGACCCCTGGGGACCCCTAGCATGCTTCTAAGTCATCAAAACACGAAATCATGGCCTAAAATTATAGATCGGGCGAACTCTCCCCAAAACATGATTTTGCCCTAACCCGCTCAAAAACACCCCTCTCTGCTCCCATTCGACCTACAATTCGCGGGGGATGACGGGATGAGCATATGGATTCGTCCCCCTACCTCAATGGAGCGAAAGCTCTGCCGAATCGAGCTCAAACCACGAAAAATATTTTTGGAAACCCCGCTCCTTCACGCTTCCCACAAGCACCGCATGCCCACGAGATCACCTCGCCGCCACCCACGTCGCCGCGCCGTCGCCCCGTCGCCGTCTGCAGCCGGAGAGAGGCCCGCCGCGCCGAAATGGGAGAGAGAGAGGGGAAGAGGGGCGCTCACGGTCGGGGGAGGAAGAAAGAGGAAGAAGAAGAAGAAGAAGAAGGGTGGGGGAGAGAGAGAAAAAAGGTGATATTTATAGAAAATTTAGAAATTTCAAAAAATACTAAAAAATTAAAAATTATATTTTCGCGATCCTCGAAACGCACCGATCGCAACGGTACCACTCTCGCCTAGGTGAACGACCCAGTTCACCCACAACGAGGTTCCGAAGGAATTACTGAAACATATACCGGGAATCAGAAAACAAGGGCGGAAAAGTCGCGGACGCACTCCGAGCCTCCGAAACAACTCTGGATCGCGCTGACCCGAACAAGAAAGATGTCCGAAATAAAATTTCGAACACAACGGCGCCAGACACTCTGAGAAACCAGATCCGGGACCCACGAAGAAGGATCCGAAAGGTCCGGGATATTACATTCCACGTCCGGAACGACCGGATCGTCGGCGTCTGCAACGAACAGGCCGAAGGGGGCGTTCTCTGCTTCGGCCGTCTGCAACGTGATGCTTCGGGCGTCTGCGAACAGGCTATGCATTAGTCTCGGGCGCTTCGGATCGCACCGACTCGGGTCCGGGTCTTATCCGACTCGGATCCGACCCGTCCGACCCGCACGAGTCGAGACGATCCGAAACCGTTCTGAAACCCAAGTTTTGACTTGCCCGATTCAAAGAGGATCTTGACCCGTCTTTGCCCTGATCCGGTACGGCACGCCCGAGTCGGCCCGAGTCAGACCGAGTCGGCGAACCATGGTCTGAATACGTCGATGAGCTAGTTCAGTTCGAACCGCCTTTCAATCGAATCGATTTGAATTATAACATCATCATAATATTGATACATAGTACTATCTGATTTTATAACTCAAGATAATAAAAAATAAGATAGAATGATCAAAATAAAAAACATACGTCTATAATTATTAGTCATGATTATGTAACTATACAAGTAAATAATAATAATAACATGGTTAAATAAATTGACCTTAAAATTTTGTAATATTATGTTGGTCTTCACTCTTCACAATTGACATCTATGTTCCTTTAAACTTTTAAACTTCAAATATGTTTAAAATAAAATGATAAATAATAACAAGATAATTTTATTGACACAAAAATATCATTATGAATATATAAATATTTTTATATTTTTTTTATTTTAAAGAGTGAATCGGGTCAGACCAGATCAGACCGATTCACCGGTCGAACCGCGATTCATCCGGTTCTTTAACATTAGACCGGACCGGCCGATTCAGTCCGATTCTGATAACAATGAGAGGGAGAAGAAAAGGGTGACGTGGGAAGTGAAGGTGGTATATGGGGGAAACAACGTGCGGGTGAGGGGGAGAAAAAAATGCACGATCATGGGAAAGAAAGGTGTGGAGGACAAAACAAATAGAATATTGGAAGGAGAGGGTTTCGCACCCTTCACGGAAGGAAGACGGCAACTCAAACTCTAATTTTTTTTATCTTTTTATTCTACTTTAAAAGGTGAGACTATATCATTATTTATATAAGAGAAAACCCCTAATGGTCTCGTTAGACTAAAGACTAAAATAACTCTGAGATTTAAAATAGTGCAAAAATCACATCAATTGATAAAAAAATAAAAATACTCGATATTAGCTCCAAATGAGTCAAAAAAAGTATAAAAAATAAAATTTAATTATACCAACTTATGACCCCTAAATTAGATTTAAATAAAATAAAAATATATAATAAAAATAACATTGACATCAATATGACTTCGATCGTCTGATATCTCGAGTCTCGCTCCGCGTTACATCGTCCTCAATAGTTTAGTGCACGTAGTTATACCCTTTAAATAACATATTATCCTTTTGTCTCTGGAATTAATTACTTTACTAATTTAGCTGGTTGATTAACGATGTAATGTTAAATTAAGTTATCATACGTTATGTTAAATTAATGATGTAAAGTCACGCGCTCTCTGATGAAAAATATAATTCACGGGTAAAACGTTTCTATTAGATCTAAGCACGAAAATTAAAGAGAATCAAATGATCAAGAAGAGCAAACTCAGGTCGAAACGCGTAGTCACTTTCTTTAGAGTCGTTCTACCCCTACTCTGATATAGATAGGCTTCGCGACGTAACTTCCCCCAAGATACGACGACCCAAACCGATGACGACGCGAAGGTGCACTCCAACTCGCGTTGTCGGGGGTGAACATCACTATGACAAGAGACTCTTGCAAGAAGAAGAAGACAATGGAAGAGAGGAGTTTGAGAGAGATAGCCGTCAGATGAGAGAGAATCTTAAGCCGTACCTCTCATAGGAAAGTGACTCTCTTCAAATACCCTCTTGAGAAGTGACTCTTGAACGAGTCACACCCATCCGTCCAAAGGGAGAAATTCTAGAAAAATGACCCTCTTCAAATATCCTCTTAAGAAGTGACTCTCGAACGAGTTACACTCATCCGCCTAAAGAGAGAAATTCAAAGGGACGCGGAGAGAATCTAAGAGACGTTCAGTCGAACAGTCAAAAATAAAAAAAAATAAAATAAGGTGTCGACCCACGAGTACTTCGTTTATCTTTAGCCAAAAGATCGCAACGACATGGTCCTCCCCTTGTTATTATTGGGTGGAACTAAGGAGCACCTTGGACCATAAATTGTAATTTTCTTTTTTTTGTGGGGGGGGGGGGGGGGGGGGGGGGGAGAGTATTTGTGCTTGTTACTACATCTCTCGGTAACATTGCAAATTTATTTTAGCGAAGCCATATAAAACATATAAAAAAAAATCAGTATTTTCAACGTGAAATCAAGATCCTCTGTACCTTTTATCTGGCCATCAAACTTATTTACAGATGATTGTCTGACATCCTACAACCCGCTACTGATACTTCAACGAGCACCTTCTTTTGCTTTAGCCATTAAAACGTAAAGAGTTCTGATGACTTGATTCACATTCAGGGTGTACAAACCTTTTTTATATTTTATGTTTATATTTAAAAATTTTAAAATAATTTGTAAAATACCTTAACTTGGAGTACAAACTATATCACTGATTATTTAAAGAAATAAAAACAAAAGCTAAAACTGAATACAGAACATTGATGAGAAAGCAGAAGCAAACACCAAGGACAGTAAGGAAGAAGTGAGCCAAAATTTCTTGTAAATAAAACAGTAAGATGCCAGTCGATCGATAAAGCATGGTGTCGTTGGGAGGGTTTAGCTCCAATATAACCTGAAGAAACTGAAAACAACCAAATGCTCACAATCTGACGTGCACTTGAAACCATTGCCGTTGAGCGATAACCAACGTCAAGAATACCGAAACCTCGGCTTTGAACTGGAACTTCCTCAAAGTCCTCAGTGATCTATAATAATAAAGACTACATCAGCCACACTTTAAGTTTAGATAATAAAATAAGAAATTTTCAAAAATCATCATGAAGAATGTTAATACCATGAAAATTTGGATGGGAAACATGTCACCTATGAACAGAAAAATTGGCAGATGATGAGGATGCTTTTGTTTAAAACTGTTATGTGTTTAACATTAAACTAAAAAGGTACAAATATCAATAAGCAGAACATCCTACTTCAAAAATGAAAATAGATTAATTCCTCAAACATAACGTGCGAAGAATTAAAAAGCAAAATTTATCCCGTTGTTTAACATACAAAATTTAAAGAAATGTTCATTTGTCGAACATAAATGCATATTTATTACCTATTTTAGATAGCATGCATATTTTTAATTCGGTGAGTTGAGTTTATCCGACGATTTAAGGTTCGGATATAAGACATTTCTCTACCAACTGTAATCATTGTTTATTTACATCGACATAAAATTTGGATACCCTTGATTAACGGTTAAAGATACCTTTTTAGTCTCTACAATCTGATCATTTTTTGAATATATGTAATTGAAATTACAATCGATCCGGATCATTGAGTTTACATCTGTTCACAATCTGATCATTGGGTAGGCTTATGCTTACACTTGAACATTTGGATTGCTTATGACCACGTGCGAATTGTCTTGCTCAAATAGGTTAATTTCCATAATCTCCTCAAAAGAGTATACAACAAAGACAAGAATTCAAACTAAAAGTAAATAGAAACTTTTTTTATTTCTCAATGTGAGATTTATCAACATAAAGAGAGAGACTCGTACCTTTTAGAATTTGAAATATAGATTCCAACACTCTCCCCTTACCTGTCGTGCCCGCCCTGATTCCTCGTAGCATTGTAACGCCCTCTCTCTTTCAATCTAAATCGGGCCTAAACGACGTCTAACACATGTGAGTTGATTTTAAATCTTAACTAATAAAACTAAGATGATTGATATCATTTTATTTGTGATAATGAGACATCAATATTACCCTATCGATCACAAAATAACACGTTCAAAGTAATCCCAATAGCTCGCTCTTAGATAAACGATTGGGCGACTTTGATAACTGAGTAGAGAATACGTTAATTTAGGTAGACTCGGGTGGATTATTTCTTAGATAAATATTTTATTTGATAAATTATTCTAACCAAGATAAGGTAGACTATTCTAAGTGAGAGGGTCGAATGAGATAATCTTAAAATAAAAATCTTAAATTTAATCGATGTTAAGTATGAAGATTTTACTATCAAACGCAGTTAAAAGCGAATAGACAAAATAATTTACCCTAACTTTCTAATAATCGATAATCAAAGTAACCGTTAGAGGTTGTTTGTCTGCCATGCCTCTTTCGTCCCGCCACACTCTTTTGGCGGAGAAGTATGTCTGCCTTCTCTCCATGTTCCCCCCGTGACAATTGATTTCAATCTCAGGAACTTCAAAATTTTCTTCCCAAAAGAAAATACTTTAGAAATTTCAAGTTTTAATCCGCAAATCTTTTATATCTCTCCGATTCAGATATTTCTTTATAATTCTTAAATCTCGAGTTATTCAATATAACGTCCGTACGTATCGTTGCGAAAAAGGTGCTCATGCATTTAAGAAAAAAAAACTCCAAAAAGGGTGTTCAACAAATACACGTGTAATTACGAAGAAGGCTAATAAATAAATATCTAGATGAGAAGCATCGATGTATCGGTATGAAAGAGGATATTGGGGGCTAAAACTTAAAAAAATCTCTTTTGAAATATATTCTTGTTCATTTTTTTTTTACTGAATACCTTAATTGACTAATATTTGCCGGTTCACCATAATCAGGCGGATTCTAATCCAAATTTTCTTAAACATTCTCTGCCCTTTAATAGGATATATAGTTTCACAGAATCTAGATAAAAAATAAAGGATAACTTCACAGAAGTGGCGACCATTCTATTGGTACAGGTGACATTTTTGTGCTCAAAATCGTTATTTAAAGAAAAAAAATCTTACAAACAGCGTGACATATTGCAACAAAATATAATTATTACATGTCTAATGATCCCCAAACTCATCCTCTCCATTTAAGCATACACAACATAGTATTAATTAAGTATTAACCGAGTTGTTAGCTTGGTGGTCACACTCTCGTCCACCTTCCCACGTATTTATTATGTTCCCGTAAAGTCCTCTCAGACATCAAATGAAACAGAGCAGAGAGAGGGTTCACCCGGTATGCAAACAAGCTGGTGCAGCTTAAAGACTGGGAATTCGGGAGTCCGATTATCACTTGCGGCTAATGTTTTAAAACTCAACCCAGATCTCGACAGTGAATTATGGGTTGATAATTTAACACGTTCAAGTTAACATGTGACCCGTGAAATTAAAATTATTCACGTCAATATTATATATTTTAAAAAAAAATTACTATATCTTAACTATTAATTTAAAAAATATAAATAATATACTATAACATATATATTTATTATAATTAAAACCTAACTTCAATTCAATGGAATAACAGCTAGGGTCTTCTTTGTGACCTACGAGTTGTCTCGAGAGACGACGTCAAGACAATAATTCTCCTAATTTAGTCTTAAACTTTAGGTTTTCTTTGTTTCTTTACGAAAGAATTCACATATTTTCAACTTCTAAAACTAATGATAATATCATTAAATGATAATACCATAAGCGATATAATTTTAAGAATAACTACTCCTCTTTTATATTTATTTACATGTTAAATTAAAGTTTAAACTAATAATATAAACTTAAAAAAAATATATAATAAGTCTAGAACTGAGTAAAGTCAAATTTGTTTTACTAGATTGGACCAGACTGACAAGTTTGAATTAAGTTAACCAAGTTCAATCAGATTTTAAGTCTTGACCGATCTAAAAATTTCAATCTGATTATGAGATCAAGTCGCAGGTCAACAGGTAAGATCGGCCAATCCAAAAAGGGTTTTAATACAGTGATTGTGGTCATGCCAGTCTAAGAATCTCATTTGCTGTCTTATCATGTGGCACATTTGCCACGTCCGCAAGTCTCAAAAACTACGAAAAATTCCCACGCTTGGCATCTACAAGATCCCAGGTCTTCAAGATTCGATATGTTGCCGAATTTTAAGAAAATATCAGTTCCTCTACGTCAAAAAATTTTCAATTGCAATCATCTCGTAAATGTATGTAAGAGTTCACATGGCAATAAGTGCATGGATAGATGAAAATTTCTCTGCTACAAAATCAAGAAGTATTCACCAAAACGAGTTATTTTGTTTGCTGAGAAGAGCTGCTGTGTTCATGCACATGTAATGATCAGAAGTTATAAAATTTACAAAAAAAAGAATGGGAGAAAATTTACAGACCCATACAATGAGGATAAAACGGTGTAGATGTTATCTCTTAGAAACTGAAACAAAATTCCACGCATACTACCTTCTCCAATCTGCTGAATCATCCAAGATATCGAAGCAAGACACCATCGTTTCCCAATACAAATCCTTTGTTGTCATTGATAAACCTGAGAGCCAAGACCATAAGTAGTTATCAGTACCATTTTAAATCGACCACACACACAAATTGGTAGGGTGGACACGAATATTTTGCTACTCTTGTTTGGGTGAGCATGCAACTAATACGTCTGTGTAGTCCTTTCGGCATTTTTTTTGATTCTTCTGTTAGCTACAACTTTTCCAGTATAATAATACAAAATGCTACCATCCATGGACCCTTTCTCAGAAAAGAGAATTTTCTGATTATATTTGTGAATTGAGTGTTGAGCAGGAGGAGATGTATGCCATACGGAGGCAGACGTGATGGACAAGAAAGAAGGTGCATAAGATGAACTTGAAAGTATCAGAGATAAGAATGCTAAATGGAGGCATGGGAAGTAGCCTTGATGAATACATAAAAAGTTAAGATCTTAAGAGTGGCCTCAGTAGTCAGCACAGTGGAGTAATGGCTAAATAAGATAGCAACCCTTGAGGTAACACAGTCCGGTGCCAAACACACACCAAAGGCTGCACCGAATACCCATTGAAAGAGGGAAACTTATTCAGGATGAATGACATCGAAGGTAGACCAAAGATAAGAACATAGATTGAGGCGGAAGGAATGGATCCGGGAAAACTTCTAGCATGACAAGTTGCATTTGGTGAACACAGAAAACAGTAGGATTAAAGTAATCAATTGGTACCCAAATAGTAATCCCCTCTATGTTAGATAAATCTAGGAGAAATTAGACCAAAATTCCAGCAACTTTTAAATGAACTCCAGAAAATATGCTGGAATTGTTCATGTTTCCAAGTGGGTGTAAAATCAAATGAAGCACCAGTAATTGACAGAAAACAGATTACCAATTATTTATCAATTAACAACTAATTAGACATTGAACTTTAAAGGGACTTCCTCAGAGATTATCATTTAACATTAAAAAGAGAGCACCAAATTCTCAAAAAAGGCACAGTATAGCAATTTAGACAGTCATTCTTATGAAATAACCAAGGAATTAAGTGGCATTAGGAAGCCATTATGTCAATGTCAACTACCAAGGCTCTCTCACGAAATACTGGGAAAGAAAGAAAAAAGAAACATGATATATGTAAAAAGTAATGTGGGAGACATGAATTGTCACGCCATGCATAGAAAATGCATAACTACTCTATGTAGGCTCTAGACCTCTAAGGAGCCTTGGCTATCCTCTTGTGTTCCCAACAGTAGAGATAGGCTTCAAGCGGCTGTCAACCAAATGCAAGACTCAGGTATCATGCCCAGTATCACAGGTATTAACTAAAAGTGATCAGCAACTTTCCAAGAGAAAAAATATCCCAGATACTGATAGGCTGAAGCAAGAGAAATGATGCCATCTATGTGCATGTTAAAAGAAGAATGAAGAGGACAACTTGGAAAGGCTCACACAACTAAACTAGCTACATTACATAAATCATAATATCAGGAAGCAGACTGCTAGTAAACAAAGACAATGTAGGAAGGCGTATGGCAGCATCAGAGGAAAACTGGGGTTTGGAAGAAGCACAAGATTGATATTAAAATAAGAGTGAACTCTTGAGATAGGTTGCCCACTTACACTGACAGGCAGGTGTCACAATGACGTGAAAATTAGAATTCGAGTCTATGGGTTAAGAGAAGAGAAGAAGACAACAGGCTAGAGAGAAAGACAAGCAGATGCTAGTGCCACCAGTTATGCAACATAACACGAGATAAAACTAATCCAGAAAACCACCCGAAAGCCTGAAAGCTTATTACAGAACTGGATGATTAATGAAAACAACGGCTACTCACTTCACAGAGTAGAGATTGGCAGCAATATTGTCCGCAGCTTTATCACGACTCCATGTCTTCCCACCGTCTGTAGTTCTCAGCAGAATGCCACTGCCTCCAGCAGCCCATGCTTCCTCCTGGTATCAAAATAACATTTGAAAGCATCAATCTAAACATTAGCATTATGAATCTGCAGCAGTAGGAAACTGAGTAATGGAACATGATTAGCATCTTCATCTCCATCTAAGTTATGTGAATGCAAAGAATCTTCCTTTTGTTTTTGATGCATCAGGTATAGTTCTCTGAACTCTAACTGCTGCTTGAAGGGCTCCTTATTGAAAACCCTCTGAGGGAAAGACCCAGGAAGGCTCCGCAAGGATAATGATGGTCAAGCCAACAGGATTCATACAATGCTAACACCATGCTCAAGGCAACACAAGACTCCATGTTTTCTTAAAAATGGTCAAACTTGTACATCAGTCTTTTCCATCACAAGATAAGAGGACTGGAGATAGAGGAATATAAAAGAGAAGAAAATGAAAGAAAAAAAGAAGAGAAAACAGGGGCAGAGGAGAAAAGCAAATCGAAAGAAGAATGGAGAAAGGGAAGGATATATGAGAGAGAGGTGTATTACCATATACGTACACTGGATTGTAATTCCTAAGTGTGGCTTTTTCACCTTTTTTTGCCTTTCCCTTGCTCTCGTCTACAAGCTTCATTATCCCTGCACTACTTGTGAGGTACTACTGCCCACAAAAGTACAATCTAGCAACAGCAAGAAACAGCATGAGGCACCAGGTCGATAACCTAACATCCCTTTGGAGCAGGATATCCACACCAATTCCATGACGACTATGCCTCATGCTGCTGCTGCTGATGATGGCAAGTTTGCAACAATTACAATGGGATGATGCCCCAACAAGAACCAGAAGCTGATAACAAGCTCAATATATACCACTGAATTAACTAGATTGTCCTTGAGAAATATTCTTCCAATATGTTAATGTCATTGTATTCAAGTCATCATATTAACTAAATGTTATTAACACATTCTTCCTAGAAATATTTATATCTTTCAGTTTGTAAAACTAGATGGCCTTAAGAAATATTTTATTATTTTAAAAAGGATTTTTGAGAGAGTTAGGATATCCTTTAATAGGAAAGCAGACAAGAATGAGATCTCAAAAGCCACTGCAATAGGCACCATTAAGAAATATAGTTTCAGAATATAAGCTAAAACAAAATACAGAAACTTCTATGAGAAAGCAGAAGCAAACACCAAGGACAGTAAGGAAGAAGTAAGCCAAAATTTCTTGTAAATAAAGCAGTAAGATGCCAGTCAATCGATAAAGCATGATGTCGTTGGGAGGGTTTAGCTCCAATATAACCTGAAAAAACTGAAAACAACCAAATGTTCACAATCTGACATGCACTTTAAACCATTACCATTGAGCGATAACCAACATCAAGAATACCGAAACCTCGGCTTTGAACTGGAACTTCCGCAAAATCCTCAGTGATCTAGAATAATAAAGACTACATCAGCCACACTTTAAGTTTAGATAATAAAATAAGAAATTTCAAAATCATCATAAAGAATGTTAATACCATGAAAATTTGGATGGGAAACATGTCATCTATGAACAGAAAAGTTGACAGATGATGAGGATGCTTTTGTTTAAAGTTGTTATGTGTTTAACATTAAACTAAAAAGGTACAAATATCAATAAGCAGCACATCCTACTTCAAAAATGAAAATAGATTAATTCCTCAAACATAATGTGCGAAGAATTAAAAAGCAAATTTTATCCCATTGTTTAACACAAAAAATTTAAAGAAATGTTCATTTGTTGAACATAAATGCACATTAATTACCTATTTAGATAGCATGCACATTTTTAATTCTGTGAATTGAGTTTACCAGACGATTTATGGTTCGGGTACAAGACATTTCTCTATCGACCGCAGTCATTGTTTATTTACATCAACATGTGGGAATGGATTTGTTTTTTTTAATAATAATTATTTGTTTTATTTGTTTATTGATTTGTTTGATTTATTAGGCGTGCCAGTCACCGGAATGACAATTTTATTATGCGCTCGATTTGACTCAGTCTGTCGATTGTGAAGTCCGAGTCGGGACCGGAAGTCCGTCATACCATAAAGGCTATGACGTTAATTACACCCTTCCAAAGAAGGACAACCCTTGATTAATCGCCAAAGTAGAAGGATCCCAGGGGCAAAACCAATGTGATAGGTATGCTCATTCATTTGCAGGATAGAAGATGCATGCGATTATGCAAAACGAGATATGACATATTAATATACGGAATAAATCCGGCAGCATATCCCCTTATCTTAGACTATGCCAAGGGGGGAGTATAATACATCCATCCACGGAGTGCCGAGATGGAAGCCAAATGAAAGATGGGCGTAGCCCGAGATCCAAGAGGGTCATAATCCAACCGGACATTGTCCATTATCATGGTATTTATTGATATCCCCTTAAGAAATCATTGGAGGACAAGCAGTGGCAGAACTCCAAGAGTCAACAGGGTTAGAAGAAAACATCGCAGTCAAATGGTATAATGTGGGGGTAAAACCCCATTAATTTAGCTCCCTTAGACTTGGATGAAGAACCATGATTCCCCATGATGTGATGAGAGTGGGCCTGAAGGCAAATGAGGTTGAGACATCGAGTTTAGACTAAGTTTAGGGCTTATTAAGGCTGCTGGGGAGTTGAGTGTTCGAACAATGGTTGGCACTAAGATGAACCGGCACGGATGAGAACCGGCGCGAAGGTAAACCGGCGCGGGTAGGATTCCGGCACGAAAGCAAATCGGCACGACTAGGTTCCGGCATTTAGGGATCCCGGCGCGACATGAGGCCAAGGGGTAGACGGCGTGGCATGGTTCCCGGCGCGCCCTTCACCCGGCATGGGTTTGGCGCCGGGAGGAGGTGGCGCCGGGGGGAGATGGCGCCGGTGGCCATTTTGTTGGTTTTCTTCAAATGTTATGAGGGGTTTTATTGAGGGGGTCTCTTATGTTTAATCAGGGCTTCATGGGCTCTGGTGATGATGTTTAGGTAAGCTGAAAGGGGAGGAGAAATTCATCCACAGAAGGTCTAGGGAGACCATGTGACAATCAACGGAAAATCTCATGATGATCATGTTCCCCTTGTACAATGGGCAAGGGGCCATGAGATAGTCTGTCTCAGGCCTCTGTCACACAGCAGGGGGTTTATTTATCAGTTTAACGAAAACATCGCACGATATGACAAAGTAATGATCGTGAATGAATTTCGACAGCATCTCCCCTTAGTTTGGAATATGCCAAAAGGGGAGTATGGGACATCCATCTACGGAGTGCCGAGATGGAAGCCAAAATAAAGATGGGCGTAGCCCGAGACCCAAGAGGATCAAAATTCAGCGGGACAATGTCCACTCATGGTGGTGTCTCATTAATATTCCCCTAAAAGAGACCAACGGAGAGCATGCAGTGGCAGAACTCCGTGGCCCGACGGGGTGAAAGAAGGAAATCGGAAACCCGAGACCCGAATTGAAATAAATGTAGGGGTAAAACCCCATTGATATAGCTCCTCCGACTCTCACGGAATCGAGCATGAATGGCCTGACAGAAATTGATTCATAAAAGAAAGCATGTATTCATCCGTACATTCACATGCACATATATGTGTATATATATACATGGATATACATAGACATGTATATATGTACATGTATATACAAAGGTGTACACATGACCAAATAAAAGAACCTGTGGCTTTATGATGATTAGTGGGCTATTAGAAATTGATGGTGTACACATTCACTGTGCATGTTTTAAACATGGATGGGCTAAAAAGGGGTTTTACGTAATGGGTTCCATGCACAATAAAGAATTATTTATGCATGCATATGTTATATAGATATACCTTCATATATACATGCATGGTGATTGGGCTATTACACTATATGCCAACCTGACATTAGTAAAATTAGTGGGTGAGGGCTTATTAAGGCAACAGAGATGTATTAATGGGGTTAGTGAATGGCCGATCACTATTCACGTGTAAGCATACCGTGAATGGAGTGAATGGCCGATCACTATTCACGTGTAAGCATACCGTTAATGGGGGCCATGCATTGAATGGGTTTTATTTGTTCAGACGAGTTCTTATAAAAGCAAAGCTTTACGTGGGCACCTGTTGCATGCACGCATATGAACCGTTGGAAAGGAAAGAAGCGGACACGGCGGGATTCACGTGCTCGGCGCGAAAATGGGAAAGAGGTCTCGGCGTGGAAACGGAAAGGATTCCCGACGCGGGAGGTAATCGGCGCCCGTTTGGCGCCGAGAGCCATTGGCGCCGAGACTAGTTAAAAGGGGATTTTGGGGCTTAGGATTCCATGGAAACGGCCGGGTTTGAGCTCCTCTGAGTGAACAGAAAATCATCAGGAGAACACAAACGCCAGATCAGAGCCGGGCAAAATTATTTTTTCTCATGATTTGAGAGATGGGAAAGCCACGAGATGGGCTGTCTCGGGCTCCCGTCTTATAGCAGAGGTATATATAACTTCTACTATTCGCGGTAGAACTCGAAGAGTAAACACCAGAACTCAGTGTTCCCTGGAGCGTAATAATACCTTCGCAAATGTCATTGATAGATGGGATAATACTCTCACTATCTCTGCGAAGTCGTAGCAGCCATAAGGCCGTAGCCCAGGATTAAACGAAAGGAACATAAACCAGAGCTACAGAATTTCAAGATAGAACGATGGGAGCACACGGGCAAGCATCGAGGGGATTTAGTTACAGCAACACATCTATATAAAGAAAGAATTCTTATCATAAACAGATGCATCGATATATGTCTTTCATTCATATAAAATCAGGCATAGCCGGATACAAACAGAAGAAAGCCTCGAGAGGCTATTGAATTACAGAGCTCGCCGGCAGAAATATAGCGGCAGAGGAATATATAAAACAGAAGAGAAAAGAAGCAGGGGGAGGGGGAGATTGTAGCCCTGAGGGGCGTCGGACCGCAGCAGCAACGGCGCCCCCTACCTCTGCCCGTAGATGGCTCCCCCTTCTCTTCTTCCTATTTGCCGACTGGCTCTCTTTCTCTCTTTTCTTTTTTTTTTTTTCTTCTCTCGCAAGTCTCTCTCTTTTGCTCGCTCAGCAGGCCCGCCGCAAACTCTGCTTGTCGAGAGAGTTTCTTCTTCGTCGAACCTCAGCTTTTATAATGGGCTCTCGAACCATCTTCTCATCGGCGCGCTCCTCATGCCTGGTGCTCTCGGCGCACCCTCTCTTCAGTATGGGCTTCGACGTCCTTTTAAGCTTTAATATGGTCTGGGTGCCTTTGTGGGCTTAATGGGCCCTTGTAGCCTCTCCGCCGCTTCCTCTATCCCTAGAAGATAAGGAATATAAGATGATTTAGTAGGAAAAATATGTTGACATTATCTATATATATACGTATATATTGTTATTATTTTATCATTTTTTATGTGTCAACACAACATAAAATCTGAATACCCTTGATTAACGGTTAAAGATACCTTTTTAGCCTCTACAATATCTTTTGTGATATTATGAGTTTATGATCTCGATGATTGTCCATTAGAGACATGCTCTTGTAGGAAACTTGAAGACTTTCATTTTTTGAATATATGTAATTTAGATTACAATAGATCTTTTGAGACCTTTACATTTGATCCCGATTATGTAATCGGGTCTTTAAGTTTACATCTGGTCACAATCTGATCATTGGGTAGGCTTATGCTTACACTTGAATCTTTGGATTGCTTATGTCGACAACCAGACCATTAACTTGACTTCGGTCCACGATTGGACTATTGAATTTACTTTTTTGGCCACGATCGAACCGTTAAATTTGCTTCAGTACTCAATCGAACGGCTGAATTTGCTCCCGACCACGATTGGACCGTTGAAATTACTTCTAATCCATATATGAGCATCGGATTTAAATTTCATCCGAATCGAACCCCTTTTTGGGTGTATCTGCAATTTCTGACCCTTCTTGGGTCTTTTTTGCAACTTTTGACCCTTTTGGATATTTCTACAATTTCTGACCCTTTTTGGGTATTTCTATAAATTTAAACCGTTTCTTTGTATTTTTGTAATTTCTAACCCTTCTAAGTATTGCGATACTTTCTGACCCTTTTTAGGATATATTTACAATTGCTAACCCTTCTTGGGTACTTTTACAATTTTTGACTCTTTTTAGATATTCTTGTAGCTTTTGACACTTTATGGGTATTTCTACAATTGTTTGGTTCTCCTGAACTTATCTATCATTTCTTGACTTCCCAAGGTATTTCTGTAACTTTCTGTCATTTGTTGACTTTCCAAGATATTTTTATCATTTCTTGATATTTTTTTAGTACTATCATTTGTTGACTTCCCAGAATATATTTACAAATTTTCTAGATTTTTAAGACATTCCTATCATTTCTTGACTGTCCAAGGATTATTCGCAATTTCAAGATTTCCTTAGACTTATCTGCCATTTTTTGACTTTCTAGGGTTTACTTGCAATTTCAGGATCCTCTAGACTTATCTTCCATTTCTTGACTTTTCAATATTTATTTGTAATTTTAAGATTTTTCTGTAATTATCTGCCATTTCTTGACTTTTTAGGGTTTATTTACAATTTTTCGCCAGTAGGAGTATTCCCGTAATTTTTCTGAGCATTAGGATTCTTGAGTTTGATAGTTCCTGGTCAACCTTAAGCAAAGTTCAGGAGAGCGCACCCTACTTCAAAGAAGTGGCATAGTCCTGCTCCATTGAGTAGTGCAGGAGGTGTGATCCTAAGCAAAGGTATTTTTGGAAACTTCGGGACAGAACATGAACTTTGCGCAATTTTTGCAAAGTTCAGAGTTTTTTTATGCAATTTTTGGGAAGCTTAGGGGCATTTTGATAATTTCTGAAATCTAAGGGTATTTTGATAATTTTTGAACTCCAGGAGAATTTTGATAATTTATGGAAAGTTCAGGGGTATTTTGGTAATTTCTGAATAACACGAGTATGTGTGTAATTTTCAGACAACACAATGATTTTTCTATAATTTCTACACAGACTAAGACATTTTGGTAATTTCTGGATTGAACATAGATTTTTCTATAATTTTGGACATGCCAGAGATATTTTCGTAATATCTGGACTAAATGGGGGTTTCTGTGTACTTTTAACATAAAACATAAGTCCCTCCTTGGTGGAGGCACACAAGGCCAAAAACACTTAGGAGATTGTTTCTCCTTTTTGAGCTCCCATGGGGCGTGGTCCATCTCCATACGTTCGTCAGTGCACCGTCGCGGATCGACCTGCGCGGTCAGGTCGCAGGGTCAAGAGGGCATAGCCACAAGGGCATCTATGCAAACCCAAGGGGATATATGCAATACAACCTTATTGAGCTTCAAAAATAACATAAGACAAAGAACTAGGAGATTGCTTCTCCTCCTACCTCCATGGGCTTCCATCCGTTCCCAAATGAGGACCCCTAGGGGGGGTGTTTATAGGCCAAAGACGATTAACCGGACCAGGTGATGGGTTTAGGGCTTAACCAGGCTGCATAGGCTCCCTTGGGAGCTTACCCGAGCCAGGTGAGCACCCACGGGCGGTCCCCTAGCCCAGACAAACCTCCCGCGGAGGCCAACCCGGCCCGAACAAGGCAGCCAGGGCCTGTCGGGGCTGGGTGGCCTCCTGCGGACTGGGTGGCCTCCTGCGGAGGCCAATGTGGCCCGGACAAGGCCGCTCGGGCCTCTTCGAGCTGGGTAGCCTCCCGTGGGGCCTTACCCGGCATAGGTAAGCTCCTGCATAAGCTTAACCAGTCCGGGTGACCCATATGAGGGCTTAACCACCCATTTTTTGTTTTCTTTTAAATTTTTTGGGCTCCAACACCCATCAATTCAAGGACACCTTGGATCCCGAAAGGATAAATCCCAAAGATCTGCATGTGCATTTTGATTAGTTGTCAGCTTGATCACAACAGCCTTTTGTTGTGCACGCACCGAGACGCTAAGCAAGGGAGAGGTAACTTTTAACACAAGTATGCCAAAGTTTCCAGAAGATGCATGAAGCTTACCTAAAGTGTCATAAACAATAACCAACCTAATAGGAAAACTCCAAAGAAGAAAAAAAACTTATGCACGAGTTCGATGGATGGGTTCTGATGTTTTGTCTTAAAAAATATTACGCTTACTAGACGAGTAACCTAGTTCTACATTTACAGCATTAGATCATTGACTGGAAGATCATGCTAAATTGTACATGACAATTCAATTTCCCAAGATCTCACATTCAATCTAATTGGTAGGATCTGTCTGACACACGCATTTAACAGGAAAATTGCCGGCAGTCTTGGACCCTCCTAGAATTTGGTCCGAGTGTTAGCTTGCTGCTTGACCTAAATTAAATAAGCAGGTTAAATCTGACTCAATGTTCAAGGATCCAAGCTAATTTGTGCTACACATGTCTATGTTTGCTTTTTGTTATGACTTCTCCTGTTCTCCATGCACTTACCCCGGTGCCTTTGCTGAGGTAAAGTCCACCACCACGGACAAGAAGCCAAAGACCACCATCAGCCCTCCAGCCCATGTTCTGAATTCGGCGTGCACCAGCTCTGTTATGTGGCTGCCAGTAGGGCTGCAAATAATGAAATGATTATATGAGGTTTGATTTCACCACCCAAGTGATACATTATCGCACTTGTATAATGAGAAGTAAAACATTGAATATTAGAATGTGAAAGATAAGCCATAGAATTAAGGACTGTTTTTGAATTTCAATTTCTACAATACATTCATTTGAGAGGTTTTTGCATATAAACCATTGTCAGAATGAAAATAGCAGGCCTATTAACCCTGCATTTGAATTTGTACATATATGAGATATCATTAAAAATACCAATAGTGTGCAAAAAGACCACGTGATGGCCTTTTTACACCATTTTTTATGTACCAAAGACCACTTATACATGTGCTTTTTGCACATTATTAACACTTTTTCAATGATACATGTGCAAATTCAAATGCAGGAATAATACATTTGTAATTTTCATTCCAAGAATGGTTTATATGCAAAAATCTCTTCATTTAAATGCAAACTCCAATTGGATGTTAGGGGGTTGGGGGTTGGGGCGCTCAGGAAGGAAACAGGGTTCCTCAAACAGCAAACTCCACATAGAAGAAAAAGGCATAGTTCAGCTGTCAGCATTTCACGCATTTTGTTTAACTAGGAGAGCAAATAGAGGACTAATCGTAAGTCTAAAGGCATAATAATTATTAAACCATTGTATTAGAACATCATAACAACTGAGCATTCATTTACTGAAAAATAGAAATATCTAGGGTCTCATATGGAAGTGATTAACAAAGACCAAAACTCTATATATGTGTTTCTGACACACTTGGAAATAAATTACTGATATCTGGCAAGAAGAGACTTGTGAAAAAATGATTCTAGGAGTATTGGATTGTCCAAAGCTGTTTTCAAGCAGTATTATGCCTGAAAGCCATGATTGTGTCTCATATAAAGATGTTTTTAATTTCCAGTAGCAAATACATGTCTGTTTAAGCATATGTTTATGATTTTATTGATCTTTCATCATCTCTGAGTGAAGTCAATGATAGAAAGATACATTTAACGATGTTGATGATGTGAACATAGGTCTCTAGTGTCTTTTATCTGCAAATTTCCCTTAATTTTTGTTTATGCTTTCACCATACATAATGCTATACATAAATGGAAAAAGGCCTAAAACATGTGTAGACAATTGTGTAAATATGTTTAGAAGATTGTTTTCTTTTTTTGTAGATATGATAACTAGTACCAACATTTACCCACCCAGATCCATGGGAAAACCAGCAAAAAGTGACCAAACGAACACCTAACATACATGATCCAGGAAGAACGTGATGCACAAAAGTCATAGTCTAAACATGTATTTTAAGCTATATTAAATGCATTTGGACATATAGAAAGACATTTCTTGTGCAGAGTATAACCAACACCAGCATAGGATGATATAGCGAGCACCATGCATATATAGGCACTAACTCATCATTCCTACTCATCTAAGTCTGACTCCATACACAGGTGCAGAGTCAAAACAGCTCATCCTCCTGCAAAATGTTGAAGTTTCATTTGAAATGTGTGCGTGTGACCGTCAAATGAAGAATCCATTAACATGATCCACAATTGAGCCTATGTCAATCATAAGTAATTAGTTAGCATTATCCCTCAATGAGTTATGAAAAGCAAAAGATTCTCTGCTAGCATGCATAGATACATATCAAGGCTTTCCCTGTTAGCTGAATAAGCAACAAGAATAGTTCCAAAATCCATTATGCCATAACACATTATTGTTTATCTTTTTATTCACAAAGAGCTCAACAAGGTGTGATAAACCCTTTATGGTAAATACCAAGTAGCCAAATTTATTAAAAATTTAAGAAAAACATCAGTTATCACCCATCATCATTATCATCAATTAAGCCTCATTGTGTAGACCTGGGTCCACTAGATCCAGCGATTGATCCAATAAACTGGTGACATTTTTGGATCAGTTATCTGCTTAGTGTCTCCTTTATAAGCACCAGTTATGGAAAAATATGAAACTTAATGAAGAGATATTGGAACCTACCTGTCCAGGTTGCCAAGTCAGATAGAAGTTTCCGCGACTGGAAACTGCAACATATTTACCATCTGGAGAGCGATTTACTGTATTAAATGTTCCTGTATAGTAGCTTGCTCCACTAATGCCACTTGACACCGTTCTGCAAGGGAAACAGCGTGAAGATGAGTTTGGGAAGGGCATAGAAATACAAAGTTATAGCAAGCCGACATATATTTTCTTGAGAGAAGTATGTAAGGATATATATTGACAAGAATAATAACATTAATAAGTATTTGACAGATGTATTGAGGGTTATGCCCAAATGCCAAACCAACGACACTTTTGTGTTTGATGATCAGGTCAGAACAACCATTTTTCCTGGGATTTGGCTTAGTAATTTTGAGGATAGATTGGATGTCAGTGGTTCTTCTCTTTTGTCCTCTTTGGGAGAAGCATAGCTCTTTCACGCCTTCTCAGTGTGCCTTTCGTACAGGGCCTTTTGTCTTTGGGCTTTCACCCTGATACTTCATACTTGTATATCCCCTTCTTTTTATAATAATATGTGGAGGCGTGAAAGAGCTATGCTTCTCCCAAAGAGGACAAAAGAGAAGAGCCTAAGATCAAATCTCACAAATGTCTTTGGAAGATCAATTTAGAATTACATACATACAGAGGACCCGGGGTGGGTCGAATGGTAGAAGACACCCCTGCCAAAGAAGCAGGAGGTCCCAGGTTCGATTCACTTCGGGGGGGTTTCACCTGGTCACGTGCTCAATCCTCGAGGGGTGCGTGACCCGAGGTTTTCTGGTTCACTAGGTTCCTCGTCACCAAAAAAAAAAAAAATGAAGACCATTTGATTATGGGTCATTTTTCATTCATCTATAACTGAGAAGATGAGATTACCTTTTCCAGAGAACATAGGAGCACACAGTTCCCAAGAAATGAAGTGGTAATGCCTTCAATATCTTGTCAGTTTTTCCCTAATCTCTCCATCTCTATTCCCTCACAGTGTCATGATACTCACCCATCCCAGCTTTGTTCCCCACCCCCTTTTTTTCCTCTCAACATCATCATAGATACTTATTAATCCCACACACAATTTCAAATGACATGTCTAAAAATGATAGCTTTCAGCCTTTCATTAATATGCTTAATGCAAATGATTCCCTATGATATTTCCTGAGCCCCTTGAGGGTCTATTTTACTGAAAACTGTAGTACTAAATTTCATTAAAAATGAAAAACACCATACAGACAAGAATAGGCTCATGGCAAATCTTGTTGGTAAATTGGACCAGCCTCAAGGAAGCCCAGCCTGAAATCATACACATCGATGGGACACTGTCCCTCCAAGCAATGACCCTGTTGGAAATGGATCTCTGCTCCAACCCAAATCACCCAAGGGAGTATTTTCATACCACAGAAGTTGGCAAGCACACCGAACTGCTATTCTTAATTCCCATTCTTATTCTTCAAGTCAAAGCCACCATAGTTCTCTTTGTAGATGTTCCATAGACATCTTATCTTCCATCTTCTTAAAGACTACATCCAGTCATCTGAACGTGCTGTTTAGTCTTATCCACACTACATGAGACAAAAGGCTAGAATATAAACTTTACCCAACACCATTTTCTTTAGTTTGGATGGGCAAATTGTGGCACTGTAAAGGTGCATGTGTCCCCTAACAACATGAAATCCTATCACCAAGTTTCTCCAGCAATTGAAGACAACCAAAGGGATCAGGACAGATGTCACATTACAGTTTTCTGCCAAAGGAGGGATGCACCCTCATGCAGAAGGCAATATAAGATAAAAAAAGAAGAAGAAAAGTAAGAATTGAAAGAAAATTAGAAGGAAAAGGAAAGATCAAGAGTAAGATAATAGAGATAATACTTTTAACAATAATTGCAGTGGTAAAGTCAAAAGGAAAGAATTACAGATCTAGTGTAAATTTGATGCAAACTGAAAACTAACCAATTTTCAAATAGGATATGACTAATTAACAAAGCATACCGGTTTAGAGTAGCCGATACTGTCTCTTGAACAGCAGCCTTCCAATTGTATCCTCCATTTGAGGTAACATAAATTGCTCCTTGGTCAGTAACCATTTCTGCACTTTTCTCCCCAATTGCTTTGATGTAAACCTACATAGGCAGTAGTCAAAAGAGCACACAGGACTTGTTAGAAGATCTCTATTTCATCAACCAACAGAATGCCGTCCATTTGTATTGTTCAAGAAGTTAAACAATTTTCTCTTTGCAAGATACCTTGTTTTTCCTAAAGCTATCTGCCTCTGAAATGTCCAAACCATGCCTAAGTATAATACAATTTAATAATTCCTAGATGGCCACACATAAATACCCATTTATTAACTGTTTCGTACAAAATGTTTACATATCTTAAATCTTAGATCCTTTTTGTCCTACTCATTGAACAAATAGCACAGTTTGCAGAATCAGCCAGTTCAGACCAGAGTCTGCTCCAGCTGTTCCGTTTTTCCTTTTTGCTTTTCTGGATGGCACACAGTTAGCTGGGCTTGGATGGGGACCAGGATCAGAAAATTTTTAGCCAAAATACTTTAAAAATCCCCCCTTCAAACCATGATCAATGTGTACTGTAAAAAATTGTTTCTAGATTACTAGCATAGAATCCCTTCTTGTCAAAAGACAGATATTTCTGTGAAAGTACATGTCTCCAAAATGATATGCTGTAAAGTATTAGCAATGTTCCTTTGAAAGAACACTGATGTCTCTTGAGTATTGATGATGTTGTTTGTGTCTCCAAAATGATATGCTGTATAGTATTAGTAATCTTCCTTTGAAAGCAACACTGATGTCTCTAAGTATTGATGATGTTGTTTGGTCATTGGTGCTGCTGTAATTAACTATGGGAAATATTTAAAATGTCTTCAAATTTTGCAAAACCTCTGCGGTACCAATATATTGGTGTTTCACTTGGTTACAAAGTTAGTAGAACACATAAAATAAGTTGTTCCAATAGAGTTACATGTGCTCGTCCAATGTCACTGTACTATGTTTGTCCAATGTCACTTGGTATTCACGTATGATCATATCCTTTACTTACATATAACCCACTGCTAATTGTAGTCATCAGACAAGTAAAACTTTGCATCTATGGATCCCCAACACCCACACTTAAATAAAACCATTGACCTTCTAGGCATATGCATAGATGGGCACACTTTTTCTGGAAAAACCTAGGAGACAGACGGTTTAAAGAATGATAGAGAAATGAACTTCACTAGTTGAAGTAGAATCTCCATAATCCAGTGTAGGTATGCAAATAAGTTTGATCCACCTTCAAAAAGAGACTAAGTTTGGCCAAAGCAAGTCCTGAGGAACCATCAAGACATGTCTTGGATAAGGGAGAAGTATATTATAAAATTACTTCCAATGTTCAACTTCGTAAAAGATACCCAAAAAAGAAAAAAAGAAGCAGTATCCAGAACTCTACCATATCTCCAGGGAGTTGCGCACTTAAGGGTATCCTCTGCCAGCTGTCACCAGCATCTGAAGTATACAGAAGAATGGCAGGCTTTCCAACAATCCACCCTTCTTTTCCTTTGAAGCTTATGGAATTGAATCTGTAGTTAAAGTCTTCATCTTCTGCTGAAGGTATAGAGCGTAAAAGCCAGGTGTTTCCACCATCTTTCGTCTCCAAAATCGTTTGCCTTGTCCCAAGGAGAAACCCTGAAACAAACTCACCAGGTGATTTTCCAAAGAACAGCATGAGATTAATATATTAATTTAAATAGGTTTCAGTTTCAAATCACTAGTTCTTCTTAACTGGATTGTATGCTCCACTAAGAACAAAACTGCTAATCAATCATCAGAAAGCACAACAATCCTAGTAGAGGTAATCAACTGTCAGAAAACAAAATACTTTTAGCAGACACCGTACAAATGGGGATCTCGTTTCTTTTTTCCTAGAATGATAAGGAAATCTAGACAACCCTGACAAAGATGCTCGAGCAAATCTTTTGTGCTTCAGGTTCAACAAGCAGCTTTTGAACACAATGCACTTGGGGGAAATCCTTTGCCTGAGGACAGCTTATCCATCTCATAAATTCCAAATGAATGCATACTCAACTTCTTTCAGTCCCGGTCGGTTGCTTTCTGTCCACATAATGCATACAGCTTTGGTTTCTGGTTGGGCCGGCTCAATGGCTCTATACGAATTAGCGGTTTTTGATCCCTCTGACCCCGTTCTTGATCCAATGTGGAGACAGGGTATGTTCGTTAAACCCTTATCATGCTAGTAGCTGTAACTTCTTTCATATTCCCTCGGTGTTGTGTAGTGGCTTAAAGCTTTTACATACATGCACTTTGAGAACACCACAATCACATAAATATGGAATTTCCAGAGACACCCCTTATAATGGAGGTGACTAGAGTACGGCAAGATTGCACACAAGACATCCTGCCCGAAAGATAAGCCACAAAAGGGACGTGAGAGAGGACATTTAATTCGTTTTCCATGATAATGTGATATGCAGTAATCATGCATATTGCCTACATTTCAGGAAATATAGCTACCGCATAGAGAGAGATGGAAGAACAGAGGCGCTCACCGTGGCTTGGATCGTCGGGGACGAAGGCGATGTCGAGGAGGACAACACCAGGGTCGACCGGGAGAAACACCCTCTCCCACTCGGAGAGGGGCGGTTCCTCCGACCTCGCCTGGTCAGGGAACCCCGCCAGAGGAGCAAGGGAGAGGGGGACAGCGGCCGCCGCGGTCTCGAGCACAAATTGGCGGCGGCTCTTCGCGGAGGCGTCATGCTGTTCGATGGTGGCCCTGGGAAGAAGCCGCGAGCTGCGACAGCGATGGCCCCGCTTCACGTAGACGGAAGGGGAGGCGGGGGAGCTGAAGGATGGCCGGCGGAGAATTGTGTTCGGATCGGTGAGACGAAGGCTCGCCATTGGCGAGAGGAGAGGTGTTCTAGTGGTCTCCTCTGCCGCTGCTGTTGCTGCAGTTCCCGCTGTGGCTCTCCCCTCCTTATCTGCAGACCAGTCGAGAGTGTTGGCTCGCTGGGTGGTGCGCTCTCGCCTTTCGTTGTATTCTCACTTTTTATAAAATTTTGGGAATATTCGCGGCCATAAGATTGACGCATCGCGGGCGGTTGGGGGCGAAGTTAGGTTCAATTTTAGATTATTTTTTAAAATTGAATTGAATCAAATCTATTTATTAAAATAAAATAAAATTAAATTTAAAAATTAATTTAAATCAGTTTTAAATTAAAATTTTTATATTTTATTATAATATATATATTTAATGAGTTATAAATATAAAATAAAAATAAAAATACTTATATTTGATATGTTTGTATATGTATGTAATTAAAATTTTAATTTTTAATATATATATTTTAATATATTAAGTATTTGTTATGTTTGTATATGTATGTAATTAAAATTTTAATTTTTAATATATATATTTTAATATATAATATTAATAAAAATAAAAATAATAAATTTAATTTATTCATTTCAATTCGATTTCACGTATCACCGGATTAAACCAAATCGACTTCACACATTTAGACTTCATGAAAGAAAGTATGTGGGGATGATAGGCTTCCTAACTCTAAATACCAACAATTTCTTGGCATGGGGGGCTTCAAGGAATAAAGTAAGGAGCAGGAGGAGATCTTAGATCTTCCAGACTTCAAAGATCTCATTCGTAGAAAGGTCTCTTGATAGAGAGAGTTGAACCTTACAGAAGGGAGGGCAATGTGGCGGAGGATTTTTCACTTTCTAAGTTATTGATGGGTATCCAAATTCGAGTTTGGATTCAAAATAATGATGTCAAAAATATATGTAAATTAGATTACTCGCGTCACCTGATCTACGATGAGTAGGATAATACTTAAATAATCAGATATAGATTAGGATTTGGATATTTTTAAAATACACATTTTATATTCGGATCAGATATATATTTAATGCACCTAAATTCATACTCGATCCAAACCCGTTATTAATAACATTTTTAATTTTTATGTTTATTGTTGTTTATGCTTGGACGTGTTTCTCATATTTTTTAGAACTTAAAATTTCATGCAATAATTTGGTCTTTATAGAGGTGGGGAATTGGTCTCTAAATTAATCCCGTATCACACTTTTAAGATTTATTTATTGGGGAGGATTGTCCAGCCACCCGTGGAAACCTACAAACACCATAAAAACGGCGTCAGAAGGAGTCCCGGGCATTACCCCAAGGGACAATCCTCTGATGCTTAAGTAATGATTACACTGGGAAGAAACTAGTGGGGGAGAGAGAGAGTGTGTGTGTGAGAGCAGAGTGGATAAGCCTAGGCGTAGGCACTGAGGCCCGAAGTGCTCGTCGCGTCCGGTGAGTGCTCGTGGGGCTCAGGATGTGCTCGGAGAGTCTTGGGAGTGCTCGGAACAGTGGATCTTGTCTCTCTTAGTGCCCTTGCGTTTTTATCTATCACTGTATCCGTGTGTGCCCCTGTCCCCTTGGGCGTATGATCGGAGGCCTATTTATATAGGTCGTCTTGACGGTGAGGGTCCGTTTCTCAATGGGGAAAGACGTAGGTCGTGGAGTAACGTCTCTCTGATTGTGAGGAGAGTTGTCCGTTGTGCACCTGCCTATTCGGGAAAGGAGGCCTCGTGACGAGAATTTGAATACTGCGGGCGTGACCTCGTCTCCATCGGGAAAGAGTCTATAATGACGGAGGCAATGTTCAGTTTCTGGAGAGTTTTCTGACACCCGAGATGCTCTCGTCGATCTTCTCATGAGCTGGCGAATCCTTCGTGGGCCGCGATCGGGCCGCCCAATGTAGGCTGCAGGCTTCGGGAGGCCTGCTTCAGGCCTGACTGGGCCAGGTCTCCATGGGCTCGGCGTCGATGGACCGTATTGGGCTTGGTGGATTTTACCCTCAGTCTTCAACTTTAAATTCTAATTCATGTTTTTTTAGATGGAAACAGATATCTGCGAGTGTATCCATACCCGTGACAGAGATACATGTATCCGTACTCGGAAAAATAATAGGGTATTATTCGGGTATGACACTTATAAAATTTTCCCTGATAGGATATGATATTGGTCTACCCGAGCCGAATCCGATCTATTTACATCTCTAATCATGACCTGGGCGTTGATGAGCCCACCTTGAGACCTGCCCAAGAAGCGCCCGACGTCTCGACGGGAGGCCACTGTGGATCCTGAATCTAGCATGGTCTTGGACCCGCAACCTGAGTTAGATATCAACCGTGAAGCCAATCGACAAATATTTAGGGCGCGTTTGTGAACGCCTAGGCAGTAGCTTTCGAGGTATAATTTTTTGACAACTTTTAATTTTTTTCAAACGTCCACGCTTGTCTGAGTTTTTGAGCGTGGATAAACGAATTTGAGTTTTTGAGCGTAGACACAAAGTTTGCCGGACAAGGGGAATCCTCGTAAGCAGGTTATAAGAAGATTTTGGGGATTTTCATCATTGCTAATCTTGATAGCAACGTATATCTGTAAGGTTAAAGGATTTTTAAGGGAAGCTATAAGCCTCGGCCGTTCGCAAACGCGCCCAATTGCGCTTCTCCCCTCCAACTTCAAAGAGACCGCTCGCCCAGGTAAGAAGATAGGTTAGCTATCCAACACTTGCTATGTGCCTAGCTCGTGTTATACTAATAGGGCCATCTCTAAATAGCTTGCTAACTCATAGATCGGAAGGTGACGCGGCGGCGACGTGGAAATAGATCGACGGCAACTCCGGGACACGAACGGGACTGGATAGGATGCTACCTCGCGCAGCTCGGCCTCACGCCGGACGGTCTCACACCGGATGACACACTCAAACTCACAATAAGAAAGAGGGAAGGGAAGGCACTAAGGGGCAATGCTCCTTACGTGATATCAAATTCTTAAGCTTTCATTCATGCCTTAAACCATTACATGAGCCTCCTTTATATAGGAGGAGGCTATAGTAACCACACCCACAATCTTTTACAAATAACATATATGTCCTTAGCCTTATAAAATAAACCTTACCTACTTAACTTTTGACTTGGGGGTTTTAACCAAATAAAATACACAAAACACACATGTTCATTGACTATGACTTAGCCTAATAAGACAAAAGTAAAAATACATGTACTAATACATATATTTTACACACAATACACACACAATACATAAATACGCGACGTCGAGTCTTCAGGTAGTCGGATCTCCGAGCCATAAGCTCCGATTATTGGGCCCGGTAGTGGACCCGGTGTCCCCACCAACCCTCCCGGGACGGCTGGAACTCGACTCCGTCGAGTAAGGGGGGACACTGCTGTGGTAGTGCTCCAGCAGATCTGGATCGAGGCGCTGGAGATCTTCCCGGCTGATCCAGGAATCATCAGAAGGTGGACGGTCCCGCCAGCGGACAAGGTAGCGCTGGTATACCCTGCTCCGTGTAGTGGTCACATGCTCATCCAGTATCCTCTTAATGTGCTCGCGCAGTACTCTCGAGGCTGTGGGATGCACAAGGGTGGGCTCACTCTCAATGGGAGGAAAAGGCTCGAAAGGGTCACTAGGAATCGCTTACATTAAAAGTCGAGCTAATCCCATATTCGGGAGGTAAGTCCACAACATAAGCATTGGAGCCAATCTTCCGTAAAATTGGGAAGGGTCCATCACTACGGGCTTGTAACTTTTTAACGGCTCCCGAGGGGAGTCGTTCGGGTCAAACCCGTACCATAACCATGTCTGTAATGTCCCAGATTTTTCGGATCCTTTTTCGTGGGTCCCGGATCTGGTTTCTCGGAGCGTCCGACTCCGTTGTGTCCAAAATTTTGTTTCGGACATCTTTTGTGTTCGGATCGGCGCGATCCGGAGTCGTTTCGGAGGCCCGGAGGCGTTCCGCGGCTTTTTCCGCGTGTGTTTTCCGATTCCCGGCGTGGGTTTCGACTTTCCCTTCGGAACCTCGTTGCGGGTGAACCGGGCCGTTCACCTAGGCGAGTGTGGTACCGTTGCGATCGGTGCGTTCCGAGGATCGCGAGGGTGTGATTTTCTATTTTTCGGGATTTTTTCGATTTTCTGGATTTTCCTATATTAACCCCCCACCCTCTCTCTCCCCTCTCATTTCTCTCTTCTCTCCCTCTCTCTTCTCACGCTCTCTCCTCTCTCCCTCTCTCTCCGGCGGCCGACGGGGCGGAGTACGGGCGAGGCGGGGACGGCGCGGGCGAGGATCGATGAGGATCGAGGCGGTGGAGGCGTGGTGAAGCTCGGCCGTGGGTTCGTGGAACGGCGAGGCTTCAACGGCGTTTTCTTCGTGGATCGGCGTCCACAGTGCGCGAAATCTTCGGTGGAGGTAGGGTGATGGACCCCCAGCTCGTGCTCTTCCTTTCCCGCGAGTTTGGTAGGCCGTGGTGAGCCGAGCGGGTCGTTTGGGGCGTTTTGGGGAAAATCATGTTTTGGGGAGTGATCGCCCGATCTTCCGTTTCGTTGCGCTTTAGGCCGATCCGAGGCCATAGATGCATGCTAGGGGTTGTTGGGGAGCTTCCCCTATGTTTTCCCCTTCATCCGTGGATGATTGGGGCGTGGCGTGGATTTTTGGGTGTTTTCCCGCCGTTCCCGATTTTCCGAAATGGTCGCGGTCCACCAGAAACCGCTACCATCTGGTCGCGGTCCTGGGAGAACCGCTTTCACCCTTGTGTTTGGGTCGGAAGGCCTTCGAGCGTCGCGGTAGTGCGATAGACCGCTTTGGCCTAGTCGCGGTCATGGGATGACCGCTACTGCCTGGTCGCGGTCCTCGGGTGACCGCTACCATCGGGGTTGCGTCTGGCTGGTCGCGGTCGCGAGATGACCGTGACAGCATGGTCGGGGTCGCCGGTCGACCGCTACCATCTGGTCGCGGTCACCAGGTGACCACTACCATGTTCTGGTTCCTGTTTGCGCCGTTTTGACCCCCGGTCAACCCGGTTGTGACCCAGTGGTTGACTTTAGGTCTCGTGAGTGTCTCGGACACCCCGTGGAGTTCCGTGACCGTGTCTTTGGGTGTCTAGAGATTGTCCCACTTACCTCGTTTTGCGTGTCGTGAGCTTAAGGGTCCGGGTGACCTTTTAGCGTCCCGATTGTGTTGTGTTGGTCTTCGGTCGACTCGGTTGGGACCCAGTGGTCGACCTCCGGCCTTGTGAGTGTCCTGGACGCCCCATGGGTTCTGTGTCCATATTTTTGAGGTGTCGGGAGGGACCGTGTTACCTCGATTAGCGTGCCCGTAGGTGTGGTAGGTTCGGGTGACCTCATGTGTTCCGGGCTTTCGTGTTACGCTCGGTCGAGTCACCGTGTACCGGTGTGCGTGCGGTGGGGTCTCCCCCGCATGTTGTGGGTTTCTTTGGAAGGCGATTCCCGTGTGGGCCACGTGTTTGGCCTTGGACTGCGAGTCCAATTATCCGGCTTGGGGTTGGAGGTTTCCCGCTTGCTTCGAGATGGGAAATCGTCATGGCAGCTTGTGTGCTGCCTTGGGAATCATGCTTCTGCGTTTTCTGTATGGCCCGTGTGGGTGGCCTTGCCCCTTTACATTCCCTTCCCGAGGGAGTGGTCTTGACGGCTCGTGAGTTGTCTCGGTATTCGTGCTACCGTGATTTTAGAACTAGAGATTGGACGAGATTGACGGCCTTGTGCTGTCACGTGCAACGGTCTTGACCCCGAGTCTTGTGACTCAAGGACCGTTGGGTGTAGTGCGTCTGGAGGACTGTCCAGAGTCCAGTGGCTTAGTGCCACTTGAGTTTTCTCGACTCTAGCGCACGGTGCGTGCGTGGCCGTGGACTGTGAGTCCCGTTTCTTCTCCGACTGTGGTCACCGTGCGACGGGGCCGGTACGTGGGGTGGTTCCCGTACGTCGTCGGATTCGGACGTTGTTTTCCGTCGACTTGAGAGTCTACTTGATGGGGGACGGGGACCGACACGGACTAAGAGTCACAAAGACTCTAACTGGGCCAGCAATAGTACGCACAAGGGTCGCCAAATGGCTGACCACCGTGATATCCCACAGATGGAGGGACGTCTCTCAACAGACACTCCGACCGCGGCCGTCCCAATGAGGGAGGCGCACGTGCCTAGGCGTGTAGTCAAACCCCAAAGACTAGGGGAATCGAGTCCTAACTCGATGCTCGATTAGTGCTAGGGAAGGATGCTCTCACTCACAATCCGCAGTGATGATAACAAATAGCTAGGCGCCTACTCTCTCTCACGCGGCATAGTCAAAAGCATACTAAAAGAGCAAGCAACAGGAGAGGAGTCGGAACGCGTACCTCCACGCCAAGGCGTGGGAAAGGAACCCCGGCCGTGGACCAACAACCCGATACACTGAAGACCAATAAAATACAACCCAATAACGGCCCACTCCTCGCAGGGAGGTAACAGGCTACAAACAAAGCATTCGGGTTGCCGGGCACGGGTTGACGGGCCGCACTCGGTGACGGCACGATGCTGCAGAATCGGTATCGCGCGCGCCTGGACGAAGATGGGTCCCACGGACTGAGGCGACGTCCGAATGAGGTGCCGTCAGGGAGGACGTGTCACTGACTGCTGCAGGTACGCTCCGGTCAGAGGGGACGCGCTGGTTCCGCCGGTGGTGGCCGTGGGCGCTGCTGCAACTCAGGTCTGGTTCTGGGGTCGCAGAACAGCGCACGCCGACGGTAAAATCCGGAAAACGGCCTTCTGGTATCCGAACAGGTCCAGGCCGGTTGGAGGTGGAAGCTGACTGGTAGAAGTCGTCCTCGGTCAAACGGCGCGGGCAGATGACGCCGGTACTAGTCGCAGGAGCCGCTGGAAGTTGGTGTTGATTCGCTGGCCGGACTGTGCAGGCCCGCCGGCGCAAGCCCACTAGAACGACTGCCACGGACGGTGACGACGTCGAAACGTGACGCCGTCGGCGGCGTCGGACAGAGGACCTGGAGATCTACGAACCCTGAAGAAACCAGGGTAAAAGGCGCAGCGTGGAGGCCTGGGAAAATTCGCAAGAAGGGCCTCCCTGCTGGGCGAGCAGAGAAGGGGGTGCTGGCGCAGGTCGACGGAGAAAATCGGTACGGGCGGTGCCGACCTCCGATTGACGCGAAACCAGCGCCAACGCGAAGCTGATCCGCCAACGTATCTCCAGAAAATAGGAGGGAGCCAAACTCGTCCAAGAGAGGGGGCGAGATCTGCTGCAAGTCGGTGTAGAAATCTGATCTTCCGCACACGAACCGTAGACGAAGAAGAAGAGGGTAAAGGGGAACCCCGGAGTCCACCGGGGGCTGAGGCGTCGCACCTCGCCGATCTCCCGTCGCAGGAGAAGAGAGAAAGAGAGAGGGGGGCGCAGCCACCTTCAAGCACAATCTTCAAAATTCATTCATTAATTCTCACAAAAGGAAATTACATGCCTTATATATCGGGGGAGGGGAATTAGGGTTTCACCCAGCCAAGGGAGGAGGGGTGCGACCAGGACCTTCCCCATTCAAGGGGGGGGGGCGGCCAAGCCTCCTCCAATCAAGGAGGGATCAAGGGGAGGGGGGCGCCCAAAGAAGAAAGGTGAGGGAGGTGGAATGGGAAAGGGGTGTGCCCAAAAAGGAAAGAAGAGGAGGCAAGGTGGGGAAGGTGGCGCAGCCACCTTGGATGGGGAAGGGGGAATGCGCCCCAAACCCTAACCCTAATCCAAACACTATGGGCCAAGGCCAAGCCCAATAGTAAAAGAAAAAAAAGGACCCATTATCCCTACACATAGTCTGATAGCAATAAAACTAGATAACATGTCCACGCAGGGACTAATCCAAGGCCCACATGGCCTGAGCAAGCAGAGAAGATAGCTAGAAGATGCCGCCATCGCCGAGCCACAAGGAAGTAGCGGTGTGCCGGGTGCTCCGTCGAGGATAGCGTCTCGTGTCCTCACCAATTCTCCCCGGGTGGGAAGAACTCGACCCCGTCGAGTAAGGGTCACGATCGCTGAGGTACCGCTCCAGCAGGTCCGGATCCATCCGCTCCAGCTCTCCGCGTGTAATCCAGGTGTTGTCCGACTCGGGGCGCCCTCTCCAACGCACTAGGAAGCGTTGGTAGGCTCCGCTCCTGGTAGTAGTCACCTGCTCATCCAGTATGCAATCTATATGCTCGCGTTTTTGTAGTGGGGCTGGAGGAGGTGGACTCTCAGTAGGTGTATCACTCACAACAGGAGGGTCAGGCCCAAATAACTCGCTGGGTATCACCGCGGGATCCTGATAAGCTACCATATCAGAGACATTGAATGTCGAACTGATCCCGTAGTCGTCTGGAAGCTCGATCTCATACGCGTTCGACCCAATACGCCTCAACACTCTGAATGGTCCTGCACCGCGATCCTGGAGTTTCTTGACGGCTCCCGAAGGAAACCGCTCCGGTCTAACCCGGACCAGGACGTACTCTCCCTCGCGGAACTCACGTGTGCGTCTGTGCACGTCGGCTAACTCCTTGTAACGAGTGTTGCTGGCCTCGAGATGGTGATGATGATGTAGACTCCGAACTAGCTGAGTGGATCGATGCCTGTATGAATGCAATGGTGGTCCTGGACATCCAAAAACGGACCTAGCATGGCTATGACACCTACTTGACTGAGCAACATAGGGAGGACCTGGGCAACCAAAGTTGTATCTATCGTGCATGGGTGCCCTACAGAATGTGGTAGACTCATGGGGACTAGATTGCCCAAACTCTCTCATGACATCCCCTATATGAGACCAACCCCTAAATGACCCTGAAGATGCATGAGACGAAGACCGATGATCCTTTCCTACCAAGCTCTGAGGTGTGAATGTAGGCTGGGTGAGACGTTGGCGAGCATGGGTGGAAGGGGTGTGATAAAGGACCTCCTCGATAAGGTGGGGGGGGGGAGAATACGAATCGGGAGGCTCACTAGGGAGGGGATCGAAAGGGTCAAAGAAATGATACCCCCTCCCGACAGGTCCCTTCACAATACTTGCCCAAGTGTGACATTCACCCTGGTGCAGATAGCCACCCTCAGGCAAAAGGATGGATGGGGCAAGGGGCTCACATGAAAGGTAAGGGAGGCACTGTTCCTTCCTCAAGATCGTATTGCCATAAGAGGGGACGCAATCGAGTTCATCCAGGACGGGAAAGAATAAAAGAACCTCAGAGGTGATATGACCTATGGTGTAAACCGAGGTAATGGAGCCCAAGGCAGGGAATATAAAGCTATGACTATAAGGTTGGTCTGACCCTAAGGCCAACATGTAGGTCAACTCCCATTGGCAATCCAAGCTCCTAAGAAACTCCCTCACATCTTCTATAAACCTGAAGGACTGAAAAGTTGTGTGAAAGGAGTTAATGGGGACAATAGGAAGGGCTGGCTCTAAGGGTGGGTAGTAAGGAATCAAGACATCCAGATGAGGACTCTTCCTTAACCAGCTATCTAGAGGCTCTCCAATGACAAGTTCACCCTCGAGAGACAAGGATGGCTCCAGATGAGGGGCAAAAGCATTGTCCTCAAGTGAGGAAAATGAGTCCTCTATGAAGTGGGTGGGGCCTTGGCTCTCTATCAAGGGAGCTAGGCTGAAAGTGTCAGCCCCAACCTCCATAGGTATAGGCACGACTAGAAGCTCCATAGGCTCACTCCTTAACTCCTCAACGTCAGCTAGGTACTCCTCAACCAACTCCTGTCCTGCCTCATAAGTCACTGGAATAAACCCAGGTGGGGCCCCCTCCGAATGTGTGTCCTCCAAGATAGGGGAATGTGAAGGACGTCGGTCAGAGAACCGAGCATTCCCACTATAGGGGGTCACAGGGGTGGACTCCGGGGGTGGTGGTAGGCGTGAGCTCGGAGGCGGAGCGGACTGTGGGCTAGAGGGCCACAGTGAGTTAAGATAAGCATCCCTCCTATCCAACCGATCCGAAATCATTTGCACAAGCTGGGCAATGGTGTGGGTTGGAGTAGGAAGATCATGATGGACTTTCCCGTAGTCATTTGGTTTGGGCTTGGGTCTAGGCTCTTCTATGTGTGGGGCTCGTTGCCTCCGACTAGGACCCACTTGTTCGTATGTAATTGGGTGGGGTCGGTTGGAGGTGATCGATTGGGGAACATAGACCCTCCTAAACTCTTTCTTCATATCCCACCACGATTCGATGGGCTTTTGCCACCTAATGCCTCTCAAACCCTCAATATGTCTCCACTTATCCTTGGCCTTATGCAGAAGCTTCTCTCTAGCAAAAGAGACTTGTGTGGCTCCGGACATAGGATAACAGTCAAAATATCTATCCATGGCGGCTTCCCAAGTTTGGTAGACACTCGGGTCATGGGAGCCGTCAAATGTAGGCGCTTCGGGCCTACGGAATGGGATGGGGTGGTACCCATGCCCCTGAGAGATATGCCATAAATCATATGGGCTAAACGATTGGGAATTCATGAGAAACTATGAGGGGAACCTATAGAATTGACATGCGGGACGACTAAGGGAACTAGACACAAACCTAAAATGACAATGCAATGGTAGGTTACCTACATGATTAAGAGACTCAATGCAACCTAGACAACCTAAAGACTCAAATCACCTAAGACCCCAATTTGTTAGAACAAACTGGTTCCCTAAGCTCTGATACCACTTTGATGGGGGACGGGGACCGACACGGACTAAGAGTCACAAAGACTCTAACTGGGCCAGCAATAGTACGCACAAGGGTCGCCAAATGGCTGACCACCGTGATATCCCACAGATGGAGGGACGTCTCTCAACAGACACTCCGACCGCGGCCGTCCCAATGAAGGAGGCGCACGTGCCTAGGCGTGTAGTCAAACCCCAAAGACTAGGGGAATCGAGTCCTAACTCGATGCTCGATTAGTGCTAGGGAAGGATGCTCTCACTCACAATCCGCAGTGATGATAACAAATAGCTAGGCGCCTACTCTCTCTCACGCGGCATAGTCAAAAGCATACTAAAAGAGCAAGCAACAGGAGAGGAGTCGGAACGCGTACCTCCACGCCAAGGCGTGGGAAAGGAACCCCGGCCGTGGACCAACAACCCGATACACTGAAGACCAATAAAATACAACCCAATAACGGCCCACTCCTCGCAGGGAGGTAACAGGCTACAAACAAAGCATTCGGGTTGCCGGGCACGGGTTGACGGGCCGCACTCGGTGACGGCACGATGCTGCAGAATCGGTATCGCGCGCGCCTGGACGAAGATGGGTCCCACGGACTGAGGCGACGTCCGAATGAGGTGCCGTCAGGGAGGACGTGTCACTGACTGCTGCAGGTACGCTCCGGTCAGAGGGGACGCGCTGGTTCCGCCGGTGGTGGCCGTGGGCGCTGCTGCAACTCAGGTCTGGTTCTGGGGTCGCAGAACAGCGCACGCCGACGGTAAAATCCGGAAAACGGCCTTCTGGTATCCGAACAGGTCCAGGCCGGTTGGAGGTGGAAGCTGACTGGTAGAAGTCGTCCTCGGTCAAACGGCGCGGGCAGATGACGCCGGTACTAGTCGCAGGAGCCGCTGGAAGTTGATGTTGATTCGCTGGCCGGACTGTGCAGGCCCGCCGGCGCAAGCCCACTAGAACGACTGCCACGGACGGTGACGACGTCGAAACGTGACGCCGTCGGCGGCGTCGGACAGAGGACCTGGAGATCTACGAACCCTGAAGAAACCAGGGTAAAAGGCGCAGCGTGGAGGCCTGGGAAAAATTCGCAAGAAGGGCCTCCCTGCTGGGCGAGCAGAGAAGGGGGTGCTGGCGCAGGTCGACGGAGAAAATCGGTACGGGCGGTGCCGACCTCCGATTGACGCGAAACCAGCGCCAACGCGAAGCTGATCCGCCAACGTATCTCCAGAAAATAGGAGGGAGCCAAACTCGTCCAAGAGAGGGGGCGAGATCTGCTGCAAGTCGGTGTAGAAATCTGATCTTCCGCACACGAACCGTAGACGAAGAAGAAGAGGGTAAAGGGGAACCCCGGAGTCCACCGGGGGCTGAGGCGTCGCACCTCGCCGATCTCCCGTCGCAGGAGAAGAGAGAAAGAGAGAGGGGGGCGCAGCCACCTTCAAGCACAATCTTCAAAATTCATTCATTAATTCTCACAAAAGGAAATTACATGCCTTATATATCGGGGGAGGGGAATTAGGGTTTCACCCAGCCAAGGGAGGAGGGGTGCGACCAGGACCTTCCCCATTCAAGGGGGGGGGGCGGCCAAGCCTCCTCCAATCAAGGAGGGATCAAGGGGAGGGGGGCGCCCAAAGAAGAAAGGTGAGGGAGGTGGAATGGGAAAGGGGTGTGCCCAAAAAGGAAAGAAGAGGAGGCAAGGTGGGGAAGGTGGCGCAGCCACCTTGGATGGGGAAGGGGGAATGCGCCCCAAACCCTAACCCTAATCCAAACACTATGGGCCAAGGCCAAGCCCAATAGTAAAAGAAAAAAAAGGACCCATTATCCCTACACATAGTCTGATAGCAATAAAACTAGATAACATGTCCACGCAGGGACTAATCCAAGGCCCACATGGCCTGAGCAAGCAGAGAAGATAGCTAGAAGATGCCGCCATCGCCGAGCCACAAGGAAGTAGCGGTGTGCCGGGTGCTCCGTCGAGGATAGCGTCTCGTGTCCTCACCACTACTCCTTCAGTGACCCTCCACTAGTCGTAGCCTACCAGTACGCGTGTGCTGGTCGCACCAGGGAGTGGTGTACGGGCTTACCCTTAGAGGCGGTTTGTGGACCGGTTGCCGTCGGGCCCCACGTCTTGCAGCCAGAGTCCGGCTGAGGGGAAAACCGGTCAGAGGGCCAGACCAGGGATGCGCGGTCTGTGTGTGCACACGTGGTTGGGGGCGGTTGGACCCACGTCGACGGGCGTGACCCCAGCTAGTCACTTGTTTGTGGTTACTTGTACGGTGTTCGCGCCTCGGGTAGGACCTACCACGTCAGGCGGTTCACCTGCGGTGCGGTGTAAGACGTCAGGGGACGCTACCGGCTGTGCTTCTAGTGGGTGGTACTCCTGTCGAGTTGGGAGTGACAGACTATCAGTTTCCGTAACTTTGACCGTTGAGTTTTCGGTTGTTTCACCGTGGCGCGTGTGTTGGTTTTCGCACCGTGAGACTAGTGCTAGTAGTTTCACCGAGGTTGCGCCTTGTTGTGCGGTACCCGTGATCGGATGGTCGGGGTTGCACCTTGGACAGCGTGTCCAGGTAGGCTGTGTCCGGGGGACATGCCTCTACGGCGTGGTTGCCGTGTGTTTTACTTCGGTAGGTGGTACTAGCGTGGTTCGGTAGCTTCGAATGCATGATCGAGGTGTGCCTTCTGGTACAGTAGGAGTAGCTGTAGTGCTGAGTTTTGACCGGCCACCGATTTGCTGTTCCTGCTGTAGTTGTAGCTCTCCTTTCCGCTACCGCCGTTGTTTCCGGTTGGGGTTCCGCGGGATCCCTGCTGAGTCTCTGTTTGGAGACTCATTCCCTGCTTTTCAGGTGTGGCGGTTCTTCCTCGAGGTTCGAGGGTGCGGAGCGGAGGTTCTCAGTTGCCAGCTTGCCGGGCCGAGTGTTCACTTGGCATATGGTACGCTTTACTACTTTAGACTGTACTTTCTGTTGGAATGGACTCTTTTGTTGTAGTTGTTTACTTATTTCTGTTAATTGTTGAATTGTCCTGCTTTATTTCCTATTTCTTTGTGCCTCCACACTCCTTTTAGCCCTTCCGAGCCCTCCCGGCTCGTGGGCGGCGGTGCGAGTCTCGGGTTATCGGGCCTTCCCGGTAATCGGATTCTCGGGTCGTTACAGCTGGTATCAGAGCGGTGGTTGTGGACGTACATAGGAATTCGAAATGTTGCAGTGATCAGAGTCCATAAGGTCCAGTACAGTCGGCAGCTGGCTTAGGGTTTTGTGTTCGCTTTCCGCCTAGTTTCTCGCTTGAGAGCTTGAGTGCGCTGTGCGGCGCTGTGAAGGTGGTTGCTGTCCGCGGCTTTCGTGCCAGCGTGGGGTCTAAAGATCGAGGTTGAGAGCCTTCTCCCTCATCGGTGGTGGCCCTAGTTGTGCTGCGTTGGGCAGAGGTTGCAGGCAGGCGTGAGCTCGCAGTGCTGCGTTCGAGGAATCTGTGACATGGTCAGGTGGCTGGAGAGGATTTTTCGTGGTTAAGTGGCCGTGAGCGCGCTCTGAGGGAGCTGCTATCGGTTTTGGCCACTCCAGCTTGAGATTTGTCCAGCCCCTGAGGTGTTCAGGTTGTGGTTTAAGATGGCAGAGTGGGTGTTCTGATCGAGAAGTGTGCTCCGGTGAGCGGAATGTCTTCTCGGTGAGCTGCTGTTTCGTCGAGCCTGATGTCCTTGTCGTGCTCTGTGGCGTCAGAAATGACGTGTCGGTCCCGATTGTTTTATGGATTTCGAGGCAGGATTGGGCTGTGGTGTCCCAGTAAGTCTTGCTCCTGCGCTCTTGTGTGCGAATGGGGTATGTTCGCCCTGGAGTTGGGTTGAGATGTGAAGGCTCCGCGGTGAGTTCGGGACTCGAGGATGAGCATCGGCGGTTGTTGTTAGGGCTCGTGTTGCGGCTCTTGGCATGCCATGTTGCAGTTCGAGGAATTGCAGCGGTGGTGCATCAAGAGATGCTGTGATTGTGGTCCGACGTGACACTCGTCGAGTGTGTCGGAGGCGCTGACCTGATGGAAGCAATGGTTTTCCTTGGTGCTGGATGGTGCTGTTTCCAGCGTGTGCGAGGTTCGAGGTCAGGTCGAGCGTGGAGTTCTTCCGTTGGTCGGAAGTGCGCTGGTTTCTCCTTTCGTTGGAGAGATTGCGTTCGGCTAAGGATCGTCGTCTTGCATTGTGTGTTCGGATTGGTTGGCCTTGTGTGCCATGAAGTCCGTGCGAGACGTGCTCCTTGTCTTGGCAGGGTGGTTGCCTGTGAGAAGTTATGCCCATTCACTTGTCGTGTGAGGGTGCTGGCGCTGTTCCGGAAGGACGAGTGCTGGTTGGGCGGTGTTTGCTTTCTCGGCTGTGCGCGCGGATTTGAGTGTGTAGCGGAAGCGTGGTGGGCCCATAACCCACTGGTTCAGGATCGTAGCGTTGGTTGCTACGGGCGGATTCCTGAGTTTGCGTTGAGCATCGGAGGATGGGTTCCTCGGTGTGAAACGTGTTGTTGCCGTGCCGCTGCTCGAGGTATTATGGTTGTTGGCACTGGCAGGATGGAGTGTTGGGAAAAGTGCTGGCTAGTGCGCCGCATGAGTACCTTGTTCCTGTGTTGGAAGCCGTGTCAGGCGTCGGTGTTGGACCTGGATGAGGTTGTTGAGGATGTCGCCTGACGATGGTTGAGGACGTGTTGGTCAGAGTCGGTGGCTTGGTGCCGACTTGTGTTCCCAGTCGTGTCCTCGGATGATATCGTTTTTGGAGAAGTGATCTCTGCCAGGCTGTGGGTTCCTGTTGGTTCTACGGTCTTGTCGGATTGTGACGGTGAGATGTTTGTTGCTTAGGGACCCGTGAGCACTGTTCAGGTGGTGTCCCGTGACTCTGTGGTAAGGGCGGAATCGGGATTGGCAGGTGTCCACTTGGATTGATCGAAGGATTTGATGAGACCAGATTGATGAGTGACGCCTGTGGGCGGAGGCCTTTTGTGAGATGGGCGTCGGAGGGTGGTCCTTGACGGGACGTTGGTGTCGCAATGGTTATCCCTGGTTTGGTGACCAGCATGGGATGATTCCCCTGTGAGTCTGAGTCCTGTGAGGTGATGATTGAAGACACTAGGATCCGTCATTTGGTTTCGTCGTGCTCCCCGAGAGGGTCGAGTTGGAGCGATGTTCGAGCTCAGATGCGGAGTCTGAGAGGAGTGCTGCTCGAGATGCGGCATCAGTTTGTGTGTGAGTCGACGGATGGCTTGCCGAGGTTTGGAATGTTCCCTTTGGACCCGGTCGAGGACCAGGAAAGAAGGAAGAAGCTGAGCAAGCAGAGGTTTCCCGCTGACGAGCAGTTGGTGACCAGTGGATGGTCTTTTCAGAGACAGAAGATGCTGGTTGTTGGGGCTCGAGCGTGGCGAGAGCCGTGTGCCAGCGAGACCTTTGGTGGTCGTTTCTGTGATGTGCCTTTCCGGATGGGATCTGGACTTTGTCGAAGTTGTCTTCTGACAAGAGTTGGCACAGTGTTATGTCCGGCTTTCGGCTTGCCATGTGTGAGGTGTTTCTTGGTGCTGAGCCGATGTTCTGGTTGCGGTCTGCGGAGAGGACTACTTGAGCTGGTGGAGGCTCTGTTTTGGTTGCTCCCTTGAGGAGGGTGTGCGACCTGTCAGCTGGCTGCGAAGCTGATGTGCAATTTGTCTGCCGACCATTTGATGAATCGGTAGCTGTTGCTCGTGTCGAGGGTTGTGTTTCCGCGGTGAGCGAGATTGTGGCTGTGGTGCCATGTTGGTTCTCGCGTTGTCTGAGGTGATGCCAGACTGTGTCCTGCGGTATATGCCTGCTCTGTTGGCCAGTGTGCTCGGCGCGAGGAGCGAGGTGTTGCTTGTGATTGTAAGTCTGGCTGTGTCCCTCAGGACTGGTGTTTTCGTGAGAATCGAGGTTTTCTGTGCTGGGGCTCTGACGGCGCGTACGTTGGTTCAGTGTTCTTCCCCTGTGACTTCGTGCTTGGTCCTGAATTTCGAGGATGAAATTCCTTTAAGGGGGGAGGGCTATAATGCCCCGGATTTTTCAGATCCTTTTTCGTGGGTCCCGGATCTGGTTTCTCGGAGCGTCCGACTCCGTTGTATCTGAAATTTCGTTTCGGACATCTTTTGTGTTCGGATCGGCGCGATCCGGAGTCGTTTCGGAGGCCCGGAGGCGTTCCGAGACTTTTTCCGCGTGTGTTTTCTGATTCCTGGCGTGGGTTTCGGCTTTCTCTTCGGAACCTCGTTGCGGGTGAACCGGGCCGTTCACCTAGGCGAGTGTGGTACCGTTGCGATCGGTGCGTTCCGAGGATCGTGAGGGTGTGATTTTCTATTTTTCAGGATTTTTCCGATTTTCTGGATTTTCCTATATTAACCCCCCACCCTCTCTCTCCCCTCTCATTTCTCTCTTCTCTCCCTCTCTCTTCTCACGCTCTCTCCTCTCTCCCTCTCTCTCCGACAGCCGACGGGGCGGAGTACGGGCGAGGCGGGGACGGCGCGGGCGAGGATGGATGAGGATCGAGGCGGTGGAGGCATGGTGAAGCTTGGCCGTGGGTTCGTGGAACGGCGAGGCTTCAACGGCGTTTTCTTCGTGGATCGGCGTCCACAGTGCGCGAAATCTTCGGTGGAGGTAGGGTGATGGACCCCCAGCTCGTGCTCTTCCTTTCCCGCGAGTTTGGTAGGCCGTGGTGAGCCGAGCGGGTCGTTTGGGGCGTTTTGGGGAAAATCATGTTTTGGGGAGTGATCGCCCGATCTTCCGTTTCGTTGCGCTTTAGGCCGATCCGAGGCCATAGATGCATGCTAGGGGTTGTTGGGGAGCTTCCCTTATGTTTTCCCCTTCATCCGTGGATGATTGGGGCGTGGCGTGAATTTTTGGGTGTTTTCCCGCCGTTCCCGGTTTTCCGAAATGGTCGCGGTCCACCAGAAATCGCTACCATCTGGTCGCGGTCCTGGGAGAACCGCTTTCACCCTTGTGTTTGGGTCGGAAGGCCTTCGAGCGTCGCGGTCGTGCGATAGACCGCTTTGGCCTAGTCGCGGTCATGGGATGACCGCTACTGCCTGGTCGCGGTCCTCAGGTGACCGCTACCATCGGGGTTGCGTCTGGCTGGTCGCGGTCGCGAGATGACCGTGACAGCATGGTCGCGGTCGCCGGTCGACCGCTACCATCTGGTCGCGGTCACCAGGTGACCACTACCATGTTCTGGTTCCTATTTGCGCCGTTTTGACCCCCGGTCAACCCGGTTGTGACCCAGTGGTTGACTTTAGGTCTCGTGAGTGTCTCGGACACCCCGTGGAGTTCCGTGACCGTGTCTTTGGGTGTCCAGAGATTATCCCACTTACATCGTTTTGCGTGTCGTGAGCTTAAGGGTCCGGGTGACCTTTTAGCGTCCCGATTGTGTTGTGTTGGTCTTCGGTCGACTCGGTTGGGACCCAATGGTCGACCTCCGGCCTTGTGAGTGTCCTGGACGCCCCATGGGTTCTCTGTCCATGTTTTTGGGGTGTCGGGAGGGACCGTGTTACCTCGATTAGCGTGCCCGTAGGTGTGGTAGGTCCGGGTGACCTCATGTGTTCCGGGCTTTCGTGTTACGCTCGGTCGAGTCACCGTGTACCGGTGTGCGTGCGGTGGGGTCTCCCCCGCATGTTGTGGGTTTCTTTGGAAGGTGATTCCCGTGTGGGCCACGTGTTTGTCCTTGGACTGCGAGTCCAATTATCCGGCCTGGGGCTGGAGGTTTCCCGCTTGCTTCGAGATGGGAAATCATCATGGCGGCTTGTGTGCTGCCTTGGGAATCATGCTTCTGCGTTTTCTGTATGGCCCGTGTGGGTGGCCTTGCCCCTTTACATTCCCTTCCCGAGGGAGTGGTCTTGACGGCTCGTGAGTTGTCTCGGTATTCGTGCTACAGTGATTTTAGAACTAGAGATTGGACGAGATTGACGGCCTTGTGCTGTCACGTGCAACGGTCTTGACCCCGAGTCTTGTGACTCAAGGACCGTTGGGTGTAGTGCGTCTGGAGGACTGTCCAGAGTCCAGTGGCTTAGTGCCACTTGAGTTTTCTCGGCTCTAGCGCACGGTGCGTGCGTGGCCGTTGACTGTGAGTCCCGTTTCTTCTCCGACTGTGGTCACCGTGCGACGGGGCCGGTACGTGGGGTGGTCCCCGTACGTCGTCAGATTCGGACGTTATTTTCCGTCGACTTGAGAGTCTACTCCTTCAGTGACCCTCCACTAGTCGTAGCCTACCAGTACGCGTGTACTGGTCGCACCGGGGAGTGGTGTACGGGCTTACCCTTAGAGGCGGTTTGTGGACCGGTTGCCGTCGGGCCCCACGTCTTGCAGCCAGAGTCCGACTGAGGGGAAAATCGGTCAGAGGGCCAGACCAGGGACACACGGTCTGTGTGTGCACACGTGGTTGGGGGCGGTTGGACCCACGTCGACGGGCGTGACCCCAGCTAGTCACTTGTTTGTGGTTACTTGTACGGTGTTTGCGCCTCGGGTAGGACCTACCACGTCAGGCGGTTCACCTGCGGTGCGGTGTAAGACGTCAGGGGACGCTACCGGCTGTGCTTCTAGTGGGTGGTACTCCTGTCGAGTTGGGAGTGACAGACTGTCAGTTTCCGTAACTTTGACCGTTGAGTTTTCGGTTGTTTCACCGTGGCGCGTGTGTTGGTTTTCGCGCCGTGAGACTAGTGCTAGTAGCTTCACCGAGGTTGCGCCTTGTTGTGCGGTACCCGTGATCGGATGGTCGGGGTTGCACCTTGGACAGCGTGTCCAGGTAGGCTGTGTCCGGGGGACATGCCTCTACGGCATGGTTGCCGTGTGTTTTACTTCGGTAGGTGGTACTAGCGTGGTTCAGTAGCTTCGACTGCATGATCGAGGTGTACCTTCTGGTACAGTAGGAGTAGCTGTAGTGCTGAGTTTTGACCGGCCACCGGTTTGCTGTTCCTGCTGTAGTTGTAGCTCTCCTTTCCGCTACCGCCGTTGTTTCCGGTTGGGGTTCCGCGGGATCCCTGCTGAGTCTCTGTTTGGAGACTCATTCCCTGCTTTTCAGGTGTGGCGGTTCTTCCTCGAGATTCGAGAGTGCGGAGCGGAGGTTCTCAGTTGCCAGCTTGCCGGGTCGAGTGTTCACTTGGCATGTGGTACACTTTACTACTTTAGACTGTACTTTCTGTTGGACTGGACTCTGTTGTTGTAGTTGTTTATTTATTTCTGTTAATTGTTGAATTGTCCTGCTTTATTTCCTATTTCTTTGTGCCTCCACACTCCTTTTTAGCCCTTCCGAGCCCTCCCGGCTCGTGGGCGGCGGTGCGAGTCTCGGGTTATCGGGCCTTCCCGGTAATCGGATTCTCGGGTCGTTACAATGTCACCTTGTTGGAATTCATGGTGACGCCTATGCGAATCAACCAAGCGTTTGTAAGTTTCATTACTGAGGTTTATTTGCTTGCTAATTGACTCATGCAGACTTTTGACATGCTGTGCAAATTCCTCAGCTGACTTGGATGTTCTAGACTCGAGGGGAAGGGGAATGAGATCCACAGGTTTCCTGGGTTTGTAGCCATGCACGACCTCAAATGGACTCATACCTATGGACCTATTGACGGAGCTGTTGTATGCAAATTCGGCTCTAGGCAAAAGAAGGTCCCAAGTGCCCGAATGATCCCCTACGAGACACCTCAAGAGATTCCCTAAACTCCTATTGACGACCTCTGTTTGCCCATCGGTTTGTGGGTGATAGGCAGTGGAGAATTTGAGTTTGGTGCCAACTAGGTGCCAAAGTGTCTTCCAGAAGTAACTAGTGAACCTGACATCTCGGTCAGATACGATGGTTTGGGGGAGACCATGCAGACGCACGACTTCATCAAAGAATAAATGGGCTACTCTAGATGCATCAGATGTTTTGGAACATGCAATGAAGTGGGCCATCTTAGAGAACCTATCAACGACAACAAAGATGGAATCATGCTTGTGAGTAGTGCGAGATAAATCAAGGATAAAATCCATACTCACATCAACCCATGGTCGATCAGGAACGGGGAGAGGAGTGTAGAGACCAGTGTTCTGTTTGACCTGTTTGACCATCGTGCATGTCCTACACTGGGCTACAATCTTGGCCACATCTCTCTTCAGGCCAGGCCAATAGAAGTGCTCCTCCACAGAATGGATGGTCTTGTTGCGGCCAAAGTGACCAGCAAGACCTCCAGCATGTATTTCCCAAATCAGGAAGTCCCGAACAGAAGTCCTCGGGACACAGAGTTGCTGCCCTCGAAATAAAAAATCATCCTGGAATAGATAGTAAAAAAAGGCTATCGAGGGTCCAGCAGACAGAGCAGAGTAGGCAGGGCCAAAATCAGGACACTCTCCATAGAGTTCCTTCATGCGGTCAAATCCGGTGACCTCTACCCGAACAGTGGAAAGAAGGGAGACCCTTCGACTCAAGGCGCCGGCCACCTTATTGTCCTTTCCAGCCTTATGTTTTAGGGCAAAGGTGAAGGACAGGGGGAATTCTACCCACCGACCATGCCTTGGGTTTAAGCCCTTCTGAGAGCTAAGGAATTTCAAAGCCTCATGGTCCGAGTATAAGAAAAACTCCTGTGGTAAGAGATAGTGTCTCCAATGTTTGAGGGCTTGGACCACAGCGTAGAATTCCTTATCGTAGGTGGAATAGCGAAGCTTTGCATCAGAAAGCTTCTCACTGAAGTAAGCCACATGGTGGTTTTCCTGGCTGAGCACTCCTCCTATTCCTACGCCAGAAGCATCACAGGATATCTTGAAGACTTTGGAAAAGTCTGGCAGGCGGAGGACATGAGCTTTGGTCATGAGCTCCTTTATGGCACGAAAAGCATGGGAGGTGGCTTTGGTCCACTCAAAATTCCCCTTACAGATACAATCCGTAATGGGTGCCATAATGGTACTAAAATCCTGAATGAAGCGTCTGTAGAAAGTGACTAGCCCATGGAAACTACGAACGTCGTGGACGTTCTGGGGCTCAGGCCAGTCTACTAAGGCTTGGACTTTGGATTGGTCCACAGACACTCCTTGGCTAGAAACCACAAACCCGAGGAAAGCGACCTGGTCCGTCATAAATTCACATTTCTTGATATTGACGTACAGGGTCTCTCTCCTCAAAGTCTCACAGACTTCCCTCAGATGTTAGATGTGGTCCTGAGGGTTGTGGCTATAAATGAGAATGTCGTCAAAGTAGACGACAACAAAGCGACCAATGAGAGGATGAAGGGCTTCTGTCATAAGCCTCATGAAAATGCTGGGGGCGTTGGATAGCCCAAACGGCATGACAAGCCACTCATACAGACCTTTTTTTGTTTTGAAGGCTATTTTTCACTCATCCCCTGGTCGAATCCGGACATGGTGGTAGCCACTTTTCAAGTCAATCTTGGAAAAGATGGTGGGTCCACTCATCATGTCAAGCATGTCATCAAGATGGGGAATGAGAAACCTATACTTGACAGTGATCTTATTGATGGCGCGGCTGTCAACACACATCCGCCAGGTGCCATCCTTCTTGGGTGTGAGCAAGGCAGGGACAACACATGGGCTCTTGCTCACTCTGAGGAAACCCTTTTGGATAAGATCCTCGACAATCCTTTGGAGCTCAGCATGCTCCTTGGGGTTCAACCGATAATGGGGAAGGTTGGGTAGGGTGGACTCGGGGACAAGATCAATAGCGTGTTGAATGTCACGCATGGGAGGGAGTCTAGAGGGAAAGTCCTCTGGGAAAATATCTGGGAAGTCCTGCAGAATTGCTTGGACCTCGGGTGGGACTGAGACTCGGGACTCCTTGGGGGTGATGGTGACAACAACAGCCCAAACAGGGGCACCTTCGGTAACCTCCCTATTCAGCTCACAGACACCTATGAAGTTAAGGCGCCTAATCGGGTCATAACCAACCTTAGGGACCTTAGGAATGGGTATGATAGGTGCAGGAGGAGAGGGAATGAGAAGTTTCCCTTCAGTGGGAGTCCGAGGACTCTCTTGAACCTTGGGGGTTCCAATGGGGGTGGAGGTGGAACTCTTTTCCGGGGTCACCTTTGGGGGTGCTGGGTACAACTGTATCTTCTTCCCATTCTGTGAGAAAGAACACTGATTGGACCGACCGAATGTAATAAGGTCTACATCATAGATCCACGGTCGTCCTAGGATGATGCTACCGACCTTCATTGGCACTACGTCGCACAGAATCTGTCCTTGATAGGACTGGAATTAGATGGGAATGACACATGTAGTGGTGACTGGGATAGACGTATCGTCAACCCAAGCCACATTGTACGGCCTCGGATGAGGATGGGTTGGTAGACCTAGACGGGAGACAAAGTCTGAAGAGACTGCATTGATACAACTCCCGTTGTCAAAAATCACCTTGCAGGGTTGTGATTTTACCATAATGTATGTTTGGAAGATGGAGGTTCGACGTCAGTCGTCCTCCTGGGGATGGGTAAGGATGCAACGAACTACACCCAGTCTTCCCTGATTCGAACTCTCGGCAATATCTCCCACTTGCATGTATTCGACATGCGTTCCATCATACCCTGCATCCATTTCCTCAAACTGGGCGATGAGGTCAGGATCGGCCTCGTATCTCTCAATGGCTTCTCCTTCCTGAGGTGGAAGCTCTACAGACTGGGGGTCGGTGATGACTAAGGCTCGGGTGGGGCAGTTGGAGACAATGTGCCCTAGGTTATGGCACCTAATGATGAGGGCATCTCTCAGCGCTCTCTTTGGCTCGGTTCGCCTGCATCATTTTGAGGAAGCTTGGCTATGAGATCACATATTATTTTCCTTTTCTTTGAGTCATATCTTATGTATTTTCCTTTATTGAGTCATGTTATTTTAGTCATTTCCCTTGTTATGCTTAATTGGGCCTTATTACCTTAGTTATAGGCCCATTAGGTTGAGTTTAGGATATGCTCGGTCTTTTGTCTAATTGTCAAGGGTACTATGGTCATGTAAAGAGTGGATGCCTATATATAGGCCCCATCTCCCCTCATGTACTCAACTTTTGAAGTATCATTTGAATAGAAGAAAATCTCTAGTCTTTCTCTCTTCCACCAAATTTCTCTTCACTCTCTCTCTCTCATTATCTCTCTCTTTCTCTAAGGGGTGCGTCCCTTTCTCTCTCCTCCCCCCTCCCAACCACTTTCTCTCACTTCCCCTTCCCTAATAACTCTTTCCCTAGTCCCCACACCCTTCCATTAACCCACCCCAACCCCAAGAGCTCTCCTCCAATCCACACCCCACCTCCCAACCCCCAACTACCCCTCTCTCCTTCCCCAAGCATCCCACCACCTTCCCAAGGCTGAAATAACTCCTCCCAAGACCCAAATTCGAATTTCCCTCCCATCTTCCACCCCCCATAGCACCCTTGGTCGCCCAACACCAGCCCCAACCCAGCCAAGGTCGCCCCCCACTCCCCTCTCCATTGTCCACCTTGTGCAACCCTCTCCCCTCCCCTCTCACCCACAACCAGCTGCAGCCCCCTTCACCCACCACCTCCTTGTTTCTCCACCCACCACAACAGCCCTCCATCAACCACCTCCACTCCCCACAACCTCCAGCCACCCCATTTCTCCAACTACACCCCCCCATCCCTTCACTCATAACCATTTTCACTTGCAGCTCCAGGTAGTAGGTCGTAGGCAGCAACTGTGGTCCTGAAAGTCGCTTCGTCTCCAGCCGTTCCCTGATCTTCCTGGTGGCAAGGCATATATCTCTGGAAAGGTTGTCTAGAGAGCTTTCAAGGCGAGGTGTTTTCGTCCTCATCCAAGCACCGAGCTGCCCGTAGAAGCCATTCTCCCTCAACTGCGCAGAACTATCCAGGCAGAGAACCAGAGCCTCGGATCCAGTCCGACCACGGCCTCCTCCTTGCAGATCTGGGCGCACAACTTGGCTGGGAGCTTCCCCTTCAAGTCCTCTTCAATCCTCAAGAAACCGAGCTAAGTTTGGATCTCGGCATTAAAAGTTACGAATTTTCCATTCCAAGTGTGTCTGGTCTGTGTTCCTGAGCCAGAACCGACACACCTCTACTGTTTGGACTCTCACGATCTGCTCCGACATTGTCTAACAACGCCGTCAGTCCCGACGGAAAGAAGACTCGACCACGGTCTCAACGGTACATGTCTCGCCTCCAACAGAGTACGGATCAGTTGGCTTCACCTTCTTCTTCCAGCGGCATCATCCTGAGAGCAACCAAAACCAGCGAAGACTAGCCCCTTTCCAGGTTCTGCCCCGGCCGGCGATGTCGTCACGAGCTTCCACAAAAATTCAGGCGGCATCCCGGGTCAGTCAGCAACGTTTCGGCACCAATTTCAATCAATTCTGAGTTCATTTGAGTCCGTGGCAGCGCTGACATCAACAACATGTCAAGCTGTTCCTGAAGCTAGCAGAATCAGCACAACTCAGCAAGTCGGTGTTATCTCTTAGTTTCCCCACCCCGCCTGGCCGGCTGACAGCCCCTCCCTGCATGGAGGTAGTGTTTGACTGTAACACATTAACCCCGTCCCCTTGATCCACCCTCCTGCGAGAGGAGTAGTGTTGTACTCTTAAAGTTTTCAGGCCAAGCGGCATCAACGCGGTGTGCGGGTGCGTACCCACGTCTCCCCGCTCGCCCTCGTCTTCGGTCGGGATCGGTGTCTTCACACCGATCAGGTGAGTGACTGGACCCTACCTGGTTATTCTATTAATTTTCTAGTCTAGTATTGCTTCTTATGCCCGTCGGTCGGTGAGATAGTGCTCGGTCCCGTTATTGCTCGATTTGTGTGCCTACCGCGGATCGTGAGTGAGAACCACCCAACCCCATGCCCCGGCATGCCGGCTGCCCATGAAGTTGGGAATTCCCAGACCCTTAGGGGTCAGCCTAAGTCAATCTAGTCCTTTGAATATTAGGGTCCCACCTCGGACCCTCGCCATCATCCTCGGCCCCACCGGGTGATCGCTTGAACCGTACGAGTGAGCCGCTAGTGTGAGTCCATTGATAGTGCTTGTATGCTTGTGGATCTAAGTCCTAGGTTCAACCATTCTTTCATTGGCATCCTTGGGCTGTGCCACATCACCTAAAGCAATGAACTCCCGAGACAGGGACTGGTTGGGAGGTGCTAGGGATGACTCCCTTTCCCTTGTCATCTCTCCTCTCAGTTGGCGGAGTATACTCCAGCCTGGGTACATCAGCGGGTGCAGGTAAGGGGTTCCGTGGGAAAGGAACAGTAGGGGCAACGGCCCTAAGTGGGGTAGCAGTAGAGACGTATGAGGTGGAAGGGCCAGACCTCTCAGAATAGCGGACTACGGGATTTCGGGATTCAGGCTGGCGGTATGTGGGGACCCGAGATGGGACCACCCTTTGAAACCGCTCGACGTCCCGAGCAACCTGGTAGGCATGCTCGAGAGTGTTAACTTCCCGTAGGAACAACTCCCGCTGTATACTCTCGTGTAGGCCAGCCCTAAACCGTGAGAGGGTGACGGAGGCATCCTTCATGACTCGACTCCGAAGGAAGAAGTCATCAAATTTGGCGATGTACTCGTCCACGGACTTTCCATCTTGGGTGAGTTTCTGCCATTGGTCTAAAAGACGCTGATGGTAGGAAGGCGTCAGATACTTCTCCTTCAATTTCTCCTTCATTTCTTCCCACGTGCTTATAGGCTCTTCTCGTCTTCTGGCTAGGAGATTTTCAACGTTACACCAGTAAGTTTTGGCTTGACCTAGGAGTTTCATTTTTGCAAACCTTACCCTTGTGGCAGGGGTCATGCGGCGATGCCAATCAAAATATTGGTCCATCCCGGTCTCCCAATCAAGGTATGTAGCGGGGTTGAGGGACCCATCAAAACTCGGAGCGTCAATCTTGACGTTCTGTAGGATGATATCCTCATCGTCGTGGTCTCTCTCTCGAGGCGCACGAGCCTCTTACTCTCTACCTTGGGGAGCCTGATTTTGGCGGACTTGCTCTCTTTCCCCCCTAGGATTGGCTACGGGATCGTCGTGGCCATTCACTCGTCCTTCCTCTCCCTTCAGTCGTTCCTCTAAGGCTCGGATCCTCTCATCTAACTTTGCTCGTAGTTGGCTTATGGATTCTTCAAAATGGGTCAGAAGATTATGCTCGAGTCTGATCCATTTGGGATTGTAGAGTTGAAGGGCGCTCTAGACGACCGGATGAATTCCTAGACCAACGTGGCATGCACGACCTCGGACCTAAATGATGCAGTCTTGGGACCAATAATTAGCAAGCTATAGACTCGAATTTTGTTGGCTAAATAGGCAAATGGTCAACTTGAAGGGACCGGTCAGGGAGAGTTGCTCGCCCGTAGGCAAAGTAGTTGTGGAACTACCTCCTGACAATTAAGGTGCCTTAATGTGACAGTCTAGGGCTTTAAGGATTGATGCATACAAGCTCTCACTTTCCGCCCACAGTGATGCACTCAGGAGACTAGCTGCATGGATCATGCTCTCTCTCACTTCACGCGGCAATTGAAAAGACATTAAATGAGCAAGTGAGGGGAGCACGTACCTAGCTAGACTGAAAAGTCTAACTCCGACCGGAGACGAAGGTGAGCGGGGATGTGCGTGCCCGCACGACGTCGACGAAGCTTCACGGTTATAATGACTTCACTCCACGCAGGGAGGATTTAATTATTACAGACCACTTAAAATTTTTCACGCAGGGGAACAAATCAATCTAAAATTTTCTCCGCGCAGGGAGACTCTCGGGCACTCACTCTCCGTAAATTACGGCCTGTGTGTCGGCTACTCGGCGACTCGGGCACTGGGCAAGCCGTCGTTGCGGACTTCGAATACCACAACTAAGAAGTTAATTAAATAATATATAGATAAATATATATATGGATATAAATATAAATATATATTATATATCATACTTTTTTTAATTTTTCAAAACCCCTTTTTGACTTTTTTTTCAAACTCCTCTCGTTTCTTTTTTTTTCAACCCTCTCTTTATGACTTTCAAACTCCTTTTTTTAACTCTCTTTCTTTTGTTTTTGTTTTTGTTTTTTTTCAAACTTACCTACTCTCTTTTTGACTTTTTCAAACCCTCCTCACTGCGAGAATTGCGGCGGTAAAAGGGCTGCACGAAGCCAGCCACAAGGTCCACATTCGGTGGGGGCATGGTCAACACGTGGCCCAAGGCGGGCGGCCATGGTGGGCACCACGAGGTGCGGGCATCGAGGCGACAGTGGCAGGCGGTGCGGGGCGCTTCGCTGGCGCACGGGCGCTCGCGGGTGAGCGCTGGGTGGCTGGGCGTCGGTGCCGGCCGGGCGGGCGGGGTGCGCGCGCTTGCTGGCGCAGGCGGGAGGCAGTGGGCGGCCGCGGAGGTGGTGCGACCCGCTGGCTCAGTGGCGACGGCAGGCGCAGGGACGGCCAGGCGTGAGCCGGGCGCGTACGGGCGCAAGGCCAGGTGGGCGGCAGTGCAGACCCGGGCGCGGCCGGGTGGGGGCAGGCGTGGGCCTCGTGCGCAGGCGGGTGCGGCCCTGGGCACGGGAGCTGGTGGCCGCAGGGGCGCAGGCGGGGCGGGGGCCTCGGGTGCTGCTGCTGAGGCGGGGGAATCCGCCGTGGGCGGCTGCGCGCGCGACGGCGAGCGGCAGCAGAAGCTGGCCGTTGCGGCCGGCCGTCTTTTAAAAGTGGGCACGAGTGAAGATGCCCGTGCCGCGAAAGTGCCTTTCCTTTTTTTTCCTTCTCAATTTCTGTTTTCTCTCTCTGCTTTTCTCTTAGGAAGGAGAGAGAGAACCGAGAGAGAAAGAGGTTACGGGAGAGAGAAGATAATTAACAGAGAGAGAAATAGATTAGCAGAGAGAGAGAGATTAACCGAGAGTTTTTTTTCCAAAAATTTTTTTCTCTCCTTTTTTTTTTTTCAAAAACTCCTCTCAACTAAGATCTCTTTCTGCTACTCTTCTTTTTTTTTCACTTCTAACAATCGAGAGATAGAAAGAGAGAGACGTCGGGGACGTCGGGGTCGACGGAGACGCTGTATTAGGCTCTGATACTAAATCTGACGCGGCGGTGACGTGGAAATAGATCGACGGCAACTCCGGGACACGAATGGGACTGGATAGGATGCTACCTCGCGCAGCTCGGCCTCACGCCGGACGGTCTCACACCGGGCGACACACTCAAACTCACAATGAGAAAGAGGGAAGGGAAGGCACTAAGGGGCAATGCTCCTTACATGATATCAAATTCTTAAGCTTTTATTCATGCCTTAAACCATTACATGAGCCTCCTTTATATAGGAGGAGGCTATAGCAATCACACCCACAATCTTTTACAAATAGCATATATGTCCTTAGCCTTATAAAATAAACTCACCTACCTAACTTTTGACTTTGGGGTTTTAACCAAATAAAATACACAAGACACACATGTTTATTGACTATGACTTAGCCTAATAAGACGAAAGTAAAAACACATATATTAATACATGTATTTTATACACAATACACACGTAATACATAAATACGTGACGTCGAGTCTTCAGGTAGTCGGATCTCCGAGCCATAAGCTCGGTGCAGTGGCAGTGCGGCGTCGGCTCCGAACATTGAGCCTGGTAGTGGGCCCGGTGTCCCCACCAGAAGGTTTATCCAACGACTCATATCCTGAGCCTAACCTCTCATATTCTCCTCCTCTCTCCAAGAGGTACGTCGGCGACAGATCGACTCGGTCTCACCTCAATTGGACTCAGACACGTCTGATCCACCTTAGTGTTCCTGACCATCTTCAAGTTGGACCTGTCTCTAGCTCGTCATGCTCTTGAGTCCCCACCTCATAACCGAGGAGGGTCAAGTTTAAAAAGTATTTGTAAGAAGGGCCGTAAATAAGATTAATGGAGTAAGATTTCTAATCAAGAAGAGAGAGAGAGAGAGGGATGCTACATTCTCACTTATATCACCCTTCATCTCAATTTTAAAATATATAATTGTGATGAAATATATCTTTTGAGAAATCAAATTTAAATTTAATACTTTCTTTATAGAAACTTCTCGAAAGTATGTTTCATTTCTATCATCTGATTTGAAGATCAAACGGGTGAGACGAAGAGTAATATGTCACTCCGAAACTGAAGTAATATCATAATTTTTCTAAAATCGAGAGGTAGGACAGTCCTCAATTTGAAAAGGAAAGGTAGAGTAGTCATGGGACACAAATCGACGGTGCAAAAACTAGGCGAGTAAATCTAAGGTTGCGGATTCCTCTAGTTTTATCCAAACCCTAGGAAATTTTCAAAAAATTTATTGATACAAAAAAGGAAAAACAACGACAAGGATAATTGAAAAGGAAAACGACAACTCAAAACTTAGAACATATGCAGAGCAAATCTTCTGTAGTTCTTTCGGTCTCACCGAAAAGACCATTTAACGGAGAACCTTACCATTTTAGCTTCCAATTCGCTAATCAATCCGTTGCTTTCTTCCCTTCTCTGCGAATATGCGAAAATTTGTAGCAACCCACTCTCTCAAGGGATTTCATAATTTGTAAGAAATTTCAAACTATTAAAACCTCGTTGGATATTTCCAAGTATGATTTGTCTGTAAAATTTGTCGACACGATATGATACGACATCATATTGCACGGTACATCATCTTGTACCGTCATATGTGAAGAATAAATAATTATTTAATAAATATATATTATAATAAAATATGACAAAAATATGTGTAGTTTAGTGGTTGGTAAGTGTGTTAGTTATTTATGAGATTAAAAGTTTGAATCTCACCATTGACATGATTTTTTTATTTCTCTTTTCTAAAGGATAATGAAAAAAATAAAGGAAAATAATGCATCTCATGGATTTCGAACCCCGATTTTTGCATTCCTTTAAACTACATATAAACGTATATTTGATATAAAATAATATATATAATATTTTAAAAAATAAGTAACGTATCGATAATATATCAGGTATCGATCATACCGGTCATCGGTTTGTACGATCTGATATGTGTGATACGGGATAAATGTGTCGTATCAATTTGTCAAACCCTATCTGTTAGTATTTATACTTAGCCAACTAATTTTTTTTTTTGGTTAATTGGAAGAAGTACACCAAAACTACACCAATCAAAAAACACGGTTCAGAAACATAGAACAAAAACACAAAAAAGCCTGGAGGTGCCTTTGGCACTTGTATCCCTCCAAAAGATTGCATGTTGTCTATGTTTGCTTCACTAGCCATGACATACACTCTCTACACATGGAGAGGAGTCCTTGCAGGAATATAAACGCCCACTGGATCCAGACCTTGTACACCCTAGCTTGTACAGCCAACCAGTTCCCACTTTGTTACCTTCTCTTTTAATATGGGACACCCTATGATCTTGTGCTATGGACAACTTGCTATTGCCAGGGTGGGTCTCATCTCCAACGTTGCTCCTCATGGATTCTCAAGTTCGGGGACCACTGCATTGCTATTCCCTTCACAGCACAACAACCTATTTCCTGTAGAAGTGCCCTTTCAAGAGCTAGAAGCCCTTCCCAGAGTTGTGCTTTTAACTTGTAACACTGATTTCTTATCAATACATGTCTCTTGCCAGATCAGCTGTCCTCTCCAATTCCTCATAATAAATCTGGCTCTTGCTTCCCTAGCAATTGGGTACAACTCCATCAAGATTCAATTTGAGACAATCCACTTCAAATGCTTGCCACGTGATCCGAGCTGTAATATTGTGATTTTTCAGGACTATTGTCTCGGGACTATGTCATCACTCCTCGGGCTGTGGAGATTAACTAGGTAGAGATGACAACATAAAAAATATATGGGGTTAAACTCAAGACCATGTTACGATAACATGTTGAAATCTCAAAATCGTGATGTTAAGATACACAGATGACAGGTCCAGAGTCATGAACATATGGACCATAACCCATTAACCGATATGACACCATTGTCTGAAGATTATGCCCAGATTCCAACAAAAATTCCAATGCCAACAAAGGGCTTGTTCGTGTGATTTGCCACCTTAGCAAGCTGAAAATTGTTGGCACCCAAAAACATAGAAGTGTTAATCTAATGTCTCTCAAGACTTACGCGACTTCTTCGCTGTTATCTTGGAAAACCCATTCATTTTTGCACGATCATCTAGGGTGAATGCCAGTAGGATCTTAATGGACTTGAAAATGAAACTATTCAACTGTCCAGAAGTAGCTACGATTGAGTGATCGAATTGATAAATCCATCTCAACCATTTAATTTCATACTCTTGGGTTCAGAAATGAAATTCTCATCTTTTTTCAATCTCAAATATGGTAGTCAGGGTTTTTATCCTTGGTTCTTTTGCCAAGTTCACCCCTGCAATTTGCACTGCATTCCTGTGGCACAGAAGGTTCGTACGTGATCCAACTGGCATCGTACATACCAAAACGCCACGATATATCAAAAGAGAATAAATGATACGTGGGATCCATATCAAAAAATCTATGGCTTACCGATACCAGCGCCTTCCTTCCACAAGAATTGTCCAGTTCATACACAGCTTTTTATATATGTATGTATATATGATCACTCTCCAGGCTCACAAACATAGAAGATCAAAGGAAAGATCTTCTTATTTCAAGTGGGCCATCGAAACACATGATGATAGATAGCATCAGAAGACTAATCTGCTCTTTCTCAATCCAAAGGACGCCGTAGGTACGAGGGGGACGGGGGAAGGGAGGGAGGTAAACCGGGGCTTGTTAGGACTGTCGGCACGCAGCAGCTCTAGGGGCACTTGGGCTTGCCTTTGGGGTTCCTCATGTTGGCGTAGCAGGGGCACTGCGCCCGCGTCTCCACGCCGGTGCCCGAGGGCACGCAGTTGCACCTGGCGCAGCAGACCGCGCACATCCTCTTGCACATCTTGGGCTTCCACGACCGGCTGCAGCGCACCGCGCAGGCCGAGGCGCAGTTCAGGGTGTACCCCGCCGCGGCCGCCAGCGATCGCGAGCTCCGCAACTGCGGCAGACCCAATAGCGAGGTGAATCGGTGAGAAGATTTTTCACCAAAGATATTTACTTACATTACCACATGTTTTTACATCATCTCTTAAACTCCTCCGAAGAGAAATGCAATAAGGGGGCCAACTTTTGGGGGGGGGGGTCACGATATTTGTGTGTTCATCTGAGACTATTCTTTTTTTTTTACCATCATAAAAAGTAAATGTCAAAAAAGATGTGCCAAATAGAGTGATAACAAGAACAAGAATCATATCTTTACTTTTTTATATTATCATCTGATTTTAAAGCTAGATAACTCTTTATTGTTCAAAAATTACTGAGGACCAAATACTGGACCAAACCTGCTGCATCCATCAAGTTTAGCGATAGGAAAACCCATAAAACATGCTAGAAGCTACAAACCAGAAGCTCAAGTACTCTCTTAAAAGAGGTGGGGGGGGGTACCAGCTGTGTCTCTCCCGAGACCACGGGACTCCAATGGCCGAGGTGGAGGGCTAGCACAAGCAGCAGCAAGGCGAGAAGGGCCCTCGAAGAAGCCATGAGAAGAGAGTGAACAAGGTGGCCGCTAAGGCGTGGGCGTGCTCACGCACGGTGGCACCGGCAAGAGCGATGCCCTCCCCAATTTATACAGGCCGAACGGGGCCCCAAAGGAAGGGGACACCGACGCATGGTGGTCACGTGAGCAGACCGCTGCCTTGCGAGCGCATTCATGTGAGGGAGCAGGTAGACACTAACAGCGGTGGAGGGGTGCATCCGTGCATGGCAGGCTGGCAGCTCATCGTTTCTGCCTGCTCTCTAGATCTCTCTCTCTCGAGTTCTGGCTTGCAGGAAGCACCGTCTCTAGGGAAAACAGTACGTTTCGGCATGTGAAGGTACTGTTAATTTGCTACCGACTTCGCTGGGCCAAAGACAGGTGAGAACACGTACGGTGGATTCCTCACCAAGGACCAATCATCTTTGTCGGTGCAAACTCTGAACCTTGGACTTGGGGGCGCACTAATTTGGGAGATTAACTTGTATGACCTTTGGAAATTGTAGTTGCCTAGTAACCCCTCCACTAAAAGTATCTGCTTTATACATATTTATAGGAAATAACTTTTTTAAGGTGAGTCTTACTGGCAGGGTTTGCCGACCCGGTCGACCCGGTCTCGGCGCGGGTTGGGTCGTGCGAGTCGCACAGCGACCCGGTCCGCCCCATTGAGCTCTCGACGGATATTTTTTTAATTTTTTTTTAAATTTTTAATAAATTTATTTTGAAAGATTAAATGTTATATATATTTAAAAATATTAGAATGTAGAATTTATTTATAATAATAGATCCATACTAAATTATACATAATTAATTATATAAAAATTACATATTACACTATTTAATTAAACATCATATTATATATAATACATAAAAATATATTTCAATTACTAAATATGTAAAAGTAAACAGTGACATAATAATGACATTCGTACATGAAGTATAAAATACAAAAACTCACTAATCCTCGTCATATGTGAAGCCCGAATCCCAAAACTCACTCATCCTCCTCATCTGTGTAGCCCGAATCCCAAAACTCATTAATCCTCATCATCAGTGAAGCCCAAATCCCAAAACTCACTAATCCTCGTCATCAGTGAAGCCTGAATCCCAAAACTCATCATCAGATACATGAGACTGATCACCCGTATAATCTAATTCTATCCTAGTGGGTGGAGGTATATGTGGGTGGGACTGAAAATATGTAACCATCTGCACAAATGATGGGTCGTGTGCTGCGGTGGAGGGTATATGAAAATCTGTAAAAAAAGTCCTCACTACATCTATAGCTTCAATTCTATCATGTGCGACTAGTGCTGGTGCTGGTGCTGCTCGAACTCTGGACGTGGAGGAAGATCCTGCTCCGCCCTGTGCTCGTGTGGAGGTACTCGGGAGGTAGAAGAAGATGTCCTCGGTGTGCTACGAGAACCGTATATATCCTGTAACTGTGTCCGAAAGGAATGTCGGACATCTCCCGGAACTCGGTCGCATGCACGAACATCGCGTCCCACTCCCACAAGGTGTTCCGCAAACCTGTGTATGCCGGTGACGCGATGTTCGCAGTATCTACAATGCACATGTCCATCACCCTCAACAGAGTATCTTCAATGTTGATCGATTGTGTCCTTTTTCTTTGCGTCCCCGAGTCACCAGTCAATAAACTCCTTATGCCTCGTGATTGTCGAGTCGTAGATGAACCACCACTCCCTGATGCTCCGGTCGTCGCCGCCTCGCGACTACGGACTCTAGTCTCCTCGGGATGTCTTGACTCTTCCCTACTCTGACGTACTGCCTCACGAAACTCGGCTTCGTATGGATCGTTCACAGTGACATACACATTAGCCTGCTCAGTACGTGCTTGTTTGTCTTCGTCACTGGGTGTCCATGCACATTCCTCCTCGTTGCTGCCGCTTGCTATTCCGCTCACTGCCGCTTGATCCCTTTTCTTCTTTTTTTCCTTTTCTTGCATCTCAGCTCTCTTCTCCCGCAGGTGCCTAGCCATTGCAAGTTTCACATCTCTAGGCACATGGGTACACCCAGCAACCTCAGAGTATCCTGCCCCGGCTCCTCCTGCCAAATGCTTCTTCAACCGAGACACCCCTCCTCCCCGGTGTTCTATTTTACAATAGTTACAACGCCAACACCTACGGTTGCCATCCAACAAAACTCCGTGTGACCACCCAATATCATTTGTTCGTTCCTTAGGAGCCATAGAGTGTTATCTCCTAAAATTAAAAAATTCAAAATATGAAATTATATTATTTCCCATCTATAACTAACAATGAACATAATTTTATTATTTACGTACCATGCAAGACTAAATTCAATATTTAATACATCTTCATATAATTTAGCTCAAAATAATATCATTATTTCTATAACATACAAATAAGGTTAATATTTATAATTAATACATATACATTAAATTTAAAATTATTTATCACTAATTAGATATTTAAAATTACATCTTTAATTAAATTACATGACACATATAAATTATAAACATCTCTAAATAATTTACATTGTACATATAAATTAACTTTAAAATTATTTATAAAGTATTCAACATTAAATTTATATTTACATTAAATTAAATTACATTATGCAATTCATTTAACTAATATACAGTATGCATTTAAAAATATTTTACATCTACAACTAATACTGATATTAATATCAATATTTCTACAACATGCAATACTAAATTTAATATTTAATATTACATTTATATTAAATCTAATATTTAAACATGAATTGACTAACACATCAAAAAATAAATTTATTTCTACAACATGAATTAAATATTATTTATATTAATTCTACAAAATGAATTAAATAATACATAATCAAAATGATATTTATACAACATAAATTAAACAAAAAGTATCTTATTTATATAACATGAATTAAATAATACATTCATAATAATATTAAATAATATAATAAAATATTTTCCTACATTTTTTAATTAAAAAAACCAAAAAGAATTAAACAACCCCCCCCCCCCCCACCCTCCCCGCCCTCCACCGGAGCTGGCGGCGGCGATGCAGACGCCCCCCCTCCCCATCTCACCCTCCCCCCTCACGGTGCAGACGGCCCCCCTCCCCCCTCTCACGGTGCCCGGCCCGCGACGCGAGCAGACACCCCCCCTCCCCGACGCCCGCAGACGCCCCCCTCCGACGGTGCCGCCCGCAGACGCCCGCCGCACACCCCCCCTCCCCCCTCCGTGCCCGCGACGCCCGCCGACCGCAGACGTCCCCCCTCCCCGACGCCCGCAGACGCCCCCCTCCCCCCTCCGACGGTGCCGCCCGCAGACGCCCTCCGCACGCCCCCCCTCCCCCCTCCGACGCCCGCAGACGCCCCCCTCCCCCTCTCACGGTGCCCGCGACGGCCGCAGACGCCCACCCTCACCCTCCCCCACCCCCGCGGTGGCAGATCTACACGATCCTCAACCTCCCCCACCCCCCTCCTCACCCAAAAATAAAAATTTAGGGCACCTACCTCTGATCGCCGGTCGTCGCTGCCGTCCGGTGCCGTCCGCCGCCGTCCGCCGCCGCTCTGCACCGCCCACACTCGCCGGCCACCGCCTTCAAGCCGCTGCGGATGCCAGACCCGCCCGCACCCCGGCCCGCTAAATGGGCGACCCGGCACGTACGGGCCGTCCCGCACGAACCACATCGGGCCCGCCTCGACTCGCTCCGGTACGCGGCGAGACGCACGGGACCATGCGGTCCAATGCGTTCCGGCCACGACCCACACCCCGTGCGACCCGGCGCCCGCCTGGATCGAGTCGGGTCATGCGGGTCGGTGCGGGTCGGGGCGGGACAGCAAACCTTCATGTATTTACACCTCCTCTCAATGAAAAGGACTTGGATCTTAATTAAATTCTCTCATATAATAGAAAATATTTCTGCATAAGCACCGAAGGTTTTACATTTATAATATGTTTGAGTTCCAGATGATTGTCATGGTAATAGAAACTCATGTACTGGATATGAACAATTCACGTGAGACTATAATATTTGAAGGGATTTTACAATTATATCCTTGTGAAAATTATATTTAGATATATCACCTATTTTTTACATATTCATACATATATTCTTCATTCATTTAATATTATTATGATTATACCCCTCCGATTCCAAACGATCAATGAAAGACGAGTGGTATAAAGAATATGCCACAAAATCGTTTGGATATATGAAATATTAAAAGTACCTTATATGCCCAAGAGACAAGGGGGGGAATCTAACCTTGGATCGACGGCGAACTTCTCGAGAGAGCATTCGGCTAAGGGTGGCCGGGAGGGGGGCCCTCCCTGCCCCCCTCTCCTTCTCTGGGGAGTAGCACCCCCCACCCCTCCCTGCCCTCTCTCCCCCTGCAGCGAGCAATCCCCCCTCCCCTAACCTCCTTGCCCCCCTCTCCCCCTCCGACGCTTGCAAGCCTCCACCCCCATGCACCCCTCCTGGCCCCCTTTTCCCCCACTGGTGGGTGCTGGCAGCCCCCCTACCTTGCCTTGTGGAGATCCCCTATGGGAGGGCTCCCAGGGCGCCGATGGCGGTCATGCCCACCTCACTCCATCCATTCCTCCTCTCTTGCCATCCATCCCTCTAATCCCATGTAACCCCCTCTCTCCTCAACCTCTCCCTCCACCCGTCCAACCGTGCACGTGTCGTCTTGGTGATTGTCAATGTCCTCAAAGGAGGCACCCTCAAGCCGTAGGATCACTCGACCGGGGCCCATTGATGACGATAATAAGACCACCATTGGTGCCCTGGGTGCCCTCCCCCATTTCTCCATCACCTCTCTATTGGATCCCTCCCACACCCCCAACACCCCCTCCCCTCCCCCGTCAGGACCCTCTGTCCATCTCTCTGTCTCTCTCTCTCTCTCGTTCGAACCCCCCCGACCCCCTTTCCCTCTCCTCACACCTTTGCCGATACCCCCCTACCCCTCCATCGTGACATCCCTCAGTGAGGAACCTCCTATGTCATGACCCCCCACCTCCCAATCCATCTATCTCTCTTACTAAATCACCTCGAACCCCCCTCCCTCCCCTCACTCTAGCACCTTTATCCATCGATCCCCGAGTCCTAAGGGAGAGAGGAAGAGAAGGTGGAAGGTGGGCATGACGGCAACCCTATGTTGTTGCCGGTGCCCGCCATGGAGAGAGAGAAAGAGATGAAGTTAACTCGAATGTAGATTAGTAATTGTCTCTTTTAACTAACACATACCTCTAGTTAAAGAAACTATGACTACGACGAGGATATTGCCGCAATAATACATGATATATCAGAGATATATGTGATAATATTATAAAAATAAGAAGATATATGTAAATATAAACTTTTATAGTGGTATAGTCTTAAAAATCTCATATTCTAATCGACAATCTTCATGTCTGGGGAGGACAAAAATTAACTACCACATTATGCTCTAGTACTGTCGTGACAACCTCTGCCAGACGATGATGATCGTATGTGAGGTGGGGCACAAAAAAATTTTAACAAGGTAGATACGTGGCTTGTATTTTTCAATCTAAATCAATAGATCTCAATTTAACCTCTATTTTCAATCTTACTATTTATTTATTTATCAATCACATTTTTTATTTGTCAAAGTGATAATGAGATTGACTTTGGACCTATCATGTGAGTTTCTCTCCTATGGATCCCACCTATTGTCTTAGAGGGGGTTTGGTATCACTTTTTAAAAATGATTTCAATTATTGGAGCGTTTAAAATGAGAAACACGAGGAGATAAGTGTATTTAATATATTTTTTTAAATTTAATACTTAAAATTTTCTCCATATATTTTAGAGAGATATATACATATAATAATAATTTTTCTCTCATTGTTAATTTTTTAAACTAATTTAAAAATAAATAAATTATCAATAATTAAATAAGATTCACATACTTTCACGGTCCGCACATCTACCAAACGTGCTCTTAATAAAAGGGTTTTTTGCATATTAGTCCCTATAAACTTAGTGAATTGCCGATTAGTCCCTCCATTCTGAATATTATTTTAATAGTCCCTATAATCTTAGTCGTTACACGTTTAAGTCCCTACCGTTCATTCAGTTAACTAAACTATAGTTACCTTATACTAAAGGTAATGAAAATACTAACTTACCCCTGGGTTAAGTGTGAGAGTGTGAGAGAGAGATAGAGAGAGGGGGGCCTCCCCCCTCCCCTGCGACCTCCCCCTCCACCGCCGGCCGCCCTCCCCCTCCCCTGCGACCTCCCCCTCCGACCGGCGTGACCTCCCCCCTCTCCTGCGACCTCCCTCCCCCTCCCTCTCCACCTCCGGCATCCCTCCCCCCTCTCCTGCGACCTCTCCCCTCCCCCTCCGGCCTCCTCCTCCGTTGACTACCACCGTTGACTACCACTATTCCTGATGGGAGAGGGCCAAGAAACGGTGCTCTGTTTCTTGACGTTCCCTCCCCTGTTCCGGGTGATGCCCCCTCATCGGCCTCCCCTGTGCTTCGTCCGGTGGCTGCATCGCCTGGCCTTGTTCTCCTGCCGTCGCCTTCTTCTTGCCCTCCGCTGGCCTTGGCGGGGTCTGGGGCTGCTAGCCGTTCTACGCCTCCTGAGGCGTCCGTGTCCCTCACTTCCACCGCTCTGCCTTCTTCTTTGCCGGAGGCTGTCTCTCTTGACGCCGTCGCGGTGGTGGCGTCGGGCACGAGCCTGCCTCCCCCGCAGCGTGGGCTGCGTTCTGGTGCGCCTCCTTCGGCCACCACCAAGCGTACGTCTTCCTTTGGCAGAGGCGGTGGCGCACGCTCGAGTTTCGACCCCCTTGGCCATTCTTCTACCCCCTAGGTTAGCCCCTCTTTCGCCCACGTTGTTCTCCAGTCCTTCAACCCCCCCTCCCTCCCCCTGTCCATCCATGCTCCAGCCTTCACAGATGCCGGTGAGCCCGCCACCATCTTCTCCCAAGAAGAGATTTCGATCTCCTACCGGCCGCTCTGTGGACACCTCTGCCCAAGGGGTCGACACCCCTCCCTGGAGGTGTACCTGTGAACGTAGCTGATTGGAAGGCGGTCCCCCACCACCCTTGTGTGAAGCCATGCCAACCTGGCGCTGGTGGTTTCGCCCTGGCCAGCAACCCCCCCAGCTATCGGAGAGGTTGTCTACCCCACTACCTGCTCCTAGGCGGGGCTCCCTCTCTCCTCAGGAGCCGCCATGGTGGACAACGGGCCTACTGCTGCTTCTACTGCTCCAACAGCCACCACTGTGCCTTGCTTGGAGCCGTTCCCACGTCTTCCTGATGCACATGCTCTTTTTGTTGGCCTCTGCCCTCCGGCTGCGGGTGTGGCACAGGGAGAGCACAGGGATCGGAGCATCCACGGACTCGGTGGAGGAGAGCCGGCGGTACGGGACGGTGGGGATGCTATCTCCCAACACGCAGGCCCGGATCGTCGACCCGGAGACTGGGGAGTCCCTTCCCGTGAACCGCACCGGCGAGCTCTGGCTCCGCGGTCCATACGTCATGAAGGGGTACTTCAGCAACGCGGAGGTGACGTCGTCGACGTTGGTGTCGGAGGGGTGGCTGAGGACGGGGGACCTCTGCTACGTAGACGACGACGGGTTCCTGTTCGTGGTCGACTGGCTGAAGGAGCTGATCAAATATAAGGGATACCAGGTAACTATTCCTCCTCCGACGAGTTGCCGGAGAGCACCACTGTGTCTGTGACTTCAATTGTACGGCCTTCCTGGGTTTCGAGTTCCCGACCCACGAAGCCCTTTTGGTGATGGTCTTCCTCCTACCAGTGGTCTGCTCTAACACTCTAGAGGCTGACGGAGGAGACACCAAGGGAGCAGCAACAGCCATCCTTGACGCGGCGGCGACGTGGAAGACGGATCGACGACACTCCGGGACGCGAACAGGACGGGACGGATAACTGCTATCTCACACAGCTCGGCCTCACGCCGGACGGTCTCACACCGGGCGACGCTCAATCCTCACAAAAGAGAAGAGAGAGAAGGGAAGAGCACAAGGGTAAGATGCGCCTATGTGTTAACAAAACCTGTTTCTTTTCATTCATTCATAACATACGTAACAAGCATTGCCTTCCTTTATATAGGAGGAAAGCTATAACAACAAGACCTTTCTAACTTCTACTAATTATGTTCATACCCTTAGCCTAACAAGACAAACCCACCAACCAATATTTGACTTGTGGGTTTAACCAATTAAAATATAAAAATTACACACATGTTTATTTGACTTAGACTAGCCTAATAAGACGAAAGAAAAAAATACATGTAGGAATACATGTATACATACACACACATATACTCAAAAATACACACAAGTATAACTACTCAGTATGCCGGGTCTTCAATCGAGTCTCCGAGCCATAAGCTCGGTGCAGTCGGTGCGGTGCGGTGTCGGCTCCGAGTAGTGGGCCCAGTAGTGGACCCGGTGTCCCCACCAACCCTCCCGGGACGGCTGGAACTCGACTCCGTCGAGTAAGGGGGAACACGGCTGTGGTAGTGCTCCAGCAGATCTGGATCGAGGCGCTGGAGATCTTCCCGGCTGATCCAGGAATCGTCAGAAGGTGGACGGTCCCGCCAGCGGACAAGGTAGCGCTGGTACACCCTGCTCCGTGTAGTGGTCACCTGCTCATCCAGTATCCTCTCAATGTGCTCGCGCGGTACTCTCGAGGCTGTGGGACGCACAGGGGTGGGCTCACTCTCAATGGGAGGAGAAGGCTCGAAAGGGTCACTAGGAATCGCTGTGGGTTCCTTGTAGGCCACTAGATCTGCCACATTAAAAGTCGAGCTAATCCATATTCGGGAGGTAAGTCCACAACATAAGCATTGGAGCCAATCTTTCGCAGAATTGGGAAGGGTCCATCACTACGGGCCTACAACTTTTTAACGGCTCCCGAGGGGAGTCGTTCGGGTCGGACCCGTACCATAACCAAGTCACCTTCTTGAAATTCATGGTGACGCCTATGCGAATCAGCCAATTTTTTATAAGTCTCATTACTGAGGTTAATTTGCTTGCTAATTGACTCATGCAGACTTTTGACATGCTGTGCAAACTCCTCAGCTGACTTGGATATCCTAGACTCGAGGGGAAGGGGAATGAGATCCACAGGTTTCCTAGGTTTGTAGCCATGCACGACCTCAAATGGACTCATACCTATGGACCTATTGACGGAGCTGTTGTATGCAAATTCGGCTCGGGGTAAAAGAAGATCCCAAGTGCCGGAATGTTCCCCTACAAGACACCTCAATAGATTCCCTAAACTCCTATTGACGACCTCAGTTTGCCCGTCAGTTTGGGGGTGATAGGCAGTGGAAAACTTCAGTTTGGTGCCAACTAGGTGCCAAAGTGTCTTCCAAAAATAGCTAGTGAACCGGACATCTCGGTCAGACACGATGGTTTGGGGGAGACCATGCAAACGCACGACTTCATCAAAGAATAAATGGGCTACTCTAGATGCATCAGATGTTTTAGAACATGCAATGAAGTGGGCCATCTTAGAGAACCTGTCAACGACAACAAAGATGGAATCATGCTTGTGAGCAGTGCGTGGTAACCCAAGGATAAAATCCATGCTCACATCAACCCATGGTCGATCAGGAACGGGGAGAGGAGTGTAGAGACCAGTGTTCTGTTTGACCTGTTTGGCCATCGTGCATGTCCTACACTGGGCTACAATCTTGGCCACATCCCTCTTCAGGCCAGGCCAATAGAAGTGCTCCTCCACAGAATGGATGGTCTTGTTACGGCCAAAGTGACCAGCAAGACCTCCAGCATGCATTTCCCAGACTAGAAAGTCCCGAACAGAAGTCCTCGGGACACAGAGTTGCTGCCCTCGAAACAGAAAACCATCCTGGAGTAGATAGTCAGCAAATGCTGTCGAGGATCCAGCAGACAGAGCAGAATAGGTAGGGCCAAAATCAGGACACTCTCCATAGAGTTCATTCATGCGATCAAATCCTGTGACCTCTACCCGAACAGTGGAAAGAAGGGAGACCCTTCGACTCAAGGCGTCGGCCACCTTATTGTCCTTTCCAGCCTTATGTTTTAGGACAAAGGTGAAGACTGGAGGAATTCTACCCACCGACCATGCCTAGGGTTTAAACCCTTCTGAGAGCTAAGGAATTTCAAAGCCTCGTGGTCCGAGTATAAGACAAACTCTTGTGGTAAGAGATAGTGTCTCCAGTGTTTGAGGGCTTGGACCACGGCATAAAACTACTTATCATATGTGGAGTATCGAAGCTTTGCATCAGAAAGCTTCTCACTGAAATAAGCCACAGGGTGGCTCTCCTGGCTAAGCACTCCACCTATTCCTACGCCAGATGCATCACATGAAACCTCAAAGACTTTGGAAAAGTCTGGCAGGCGGAGGACAGGGGCTTTGGTCATAAGCTCCTTTATGGCAAGAAAAGCCTGGGAGGCGGCTTTGGTCCACTCGAAATTCCCTTACAGATGCAATCCGTAATGGGTGCCATAATGGTGCTGAATCGTTGGATGAAGCGTCTGTAGAAGGTGGCTAGCCCGTGAAAACTTCGAACGTCATGGACATTCTGGGGCTCTGGCCAGTCTACTATGGCTCGGACCTTGGATTGATCCACAGACACTCCATGACTTGAAACCATAAATCCGAGAAAAGTGACCCGGTCTGTCATGAATTCACACTTAGTCAGGTTGGCAAACAGGGTTTCTTTCCTCAGGGTCTCGCAGACCTCCCTTAAATGATGAATGTGGTCCTGAGGGTTGTGGCTATAAATGAGGATGTCGTCGAAGTAGACGACAACAAAGCGACCGATGAGGGGACGAAGGGCTTCCGTCATAAGCCTCATGAATGTGCTGGGGGCATTGGATAGCCCAAAAGGCATGACAAGCCACTCATACAGACCCTCTTTTGTTTTGAAGGCTGTCTTCCACTCATCCCCGGGTCGAATCCGGACCTGGTGGTAGCCACTTTTCAAGTCAATCTTGGAAAAGATGGTGGCTCCACTCATCATGTCAAGCATGTCATCAAGACGGGGAATGGGAAATCTATACTTGACAGTGATTTTGTTGATGGCGCGGCTGTCAACACACATCCGCCAGGTGCCATCTTTCTTTGGTGTGAGCAAGGCAGGAACAGCACATGGGCTCTTGCTCACCCTGAGGAAACCTTTGTGGATAAGGTCCTCGACAATCCTTTGGATCTCAGCATGCTCATTGGGGTTCAACCTGTAGTGGGGAAGGTTGGGTAGGGTGGACCCAGGGACAAGATCAATGGCGTGTTGAACATCACGCATGGGAGGGAGTGTTGAAGGCAGGTCTTCCGGGAAGATGTCTTGGAAGTCCCGCAAGATTGCCTGGACTTCGGGTGGGACGGAGACCTGGGACTCCTCAGAGGTAATGGTGACGACAACAGCCCAAACAGGGGCACCCTCGGCAACCTCTCTATTCATCTCACGAACACCTATGAAGTTAAGGCGCCTAATCGGGTCATGGTCAACCTTAGGGGCCTTAGGGATGGACATGACAGGTGTAGGAGAGGAGGGAATGGGAAGCTTCCCTTTGGTGGGGGTTGGAGCATTCTTCCGAATTTTGGGGGATGCAGTGGATGTGGAGGTAGGACTCTTTCCCGTGACCACCTTTGGGGGTGTTGGGAGCAACTGAATCCTCTTCCCATTGTGGGAGAAGGAACACTCATTGGACCGACCGAATGTAGTAAGGTCTACATCGTAGATCCACGGTCGTCCTAGGATGATGCTACCGACCTTCATGGGCACTACGTCACATAGGATCTGTCCTTGGTAGGACTGGAATTGGATGGGAATGACACACGTAGTGGTGACTGGAATAGAAGTGTCGTCAACCCAAGCCACGTTGTACGGCCTAGGATGAGGATGAGTAGGTAGACCTAGACGGGAGACAAAGTCTGAAGAGACTGCATTGATACAGCTCCCGTTGTCGAAGATCACCTTGCAGGGTTGGGTTTTCACCATGATATAGGTTTGGAAGATGGAGGTTCGACGCCAGTCATCCTCCTGAGGGTGGGCCAGGATGCAGCGGACTACACCCAATCTTTCATGGCTAGAGCTCTCGGCAATATCTCCCACTTGCATGTACTCGACATGCGTGCCATCATATCCTGCATCTAACTCCTCAAACTGGGTGATGAGGTCAGGATCGGCCTCATATCTCTCAAGGGCTTCTCCTTCCTGAGGTGGAAGTTCCATGGATTGGGGGTCGGTGATGACCAAGGCTCGGGTGGGGCAATTAGTGGCAATATGCCCTAAGTTATGACACCTGAAGCAGCGGACTCCCGAGACAGGGGCTGGTTGGGAGGTGCTAGGGACGACTCCCTTTCCCTTGTCATCTCTCCTCTCAACTGGTGGAGTATACTCCAGCCTAGGCACAGCTGCGGGTGCAGGTAAAGGGTTCCGTGGGAAAGGAGCCGTAGGGGCAACGGCCCTAAGTGGGGTAGCAGTAGGAACGTAGGAGGTGGAGGGGCCAGCTCTCTCAGTGTAGCGGACTATAGGGTTTCGGGTGTCCGGTTGGCGATAGATGGGAACCCGAGGTGGGGCCACCCTCTGAAACCTCTCAACATCTCGTGCAACCTGGTAGGCGTGCTCGAGGGTGTTAACCTCCCGTAAGAATAATTCCCGCTGAATACTCTCGTGTAGGCCAGCCCTAAACCGAGAGAGGGTGACGGAGGCATCCTCCATGACTCGACTCCGAAGGAAGAAATCATCAAATTTGGTGATGTACTCGTCCACAGACTTTCCATCTTGGGTGAGTTTCTGCCATTGGTCTAAAAGACGCTGATGGTAGGAAGGTGGCAGATACTTCTCCCTCAATTTCTCCTTCATTTCTTCCCACGTGCTAATAGGCTCTTCTCGTCTCCGTGCTAGGAGATTCTCAACATTACACCAGTAGGTCTTGGCTTGACCCAAGAGTTTCATTTTGGCAAACCTCACCCTAGTAGCAGGGGTCATGCGGCGATGCCAATCAAAGTATTGGTCCATCCCGGTCTCCCACTCAAGGTATGTAGCGGGGTTGAGGGACCCATCAAAACTTGGAGCGTCAATCTTGACGTTCCGGAGGATGATATCTTCATCGTCGTGGTCTCTCTCTCGAGACGTACGGGCCTCTTGCTCTCTACCCTGGGGAGCCTGATTCGGGCGGGCTTGCTCTCTTTCCTCCCTAGGATTGACTACGGGATTGCCGTGACCATTCACTCTTCCTGCCTCCCCTTTTAATCGATCATCTAAGGCTTGGATCCTCTTATCGAGTTCCGTCCGTAGTTGGCCTATGGATTCTTCAAAGTGGGCCACGAGATTATGCTCGAGCTGGACTAGCATAGCAGTCACGCTCTCTTGATCCATGGGTAGCGTTGAGGGGCGCTCTAGACGGCCAGATGAATTTCTAGACCAACGTGCCATGCACGACTTTCGAACCTAAATGATGCAGTCCTGGGACCGATAATTAGCAAACTATAGACCCAAATCTTGTTGGCTGATTGGCAAAGGGCTAATTTGAAGGGACCGGTCAGGGAGAGTTGCTCGCCCGTAGGCGAAGTAGTTGTGGAACTACCTCCTGACAATTAGGGTGCCCTAATGTGACAGTCTAGGGCCTAAAGGATAGGTGCAAGCACGCACTCTCTCACCGTCCACAGCGATGCACTCAGGAGACTCGCTGCATGGATCGGGCTCTCTCTCACTTCGCGCGGTAATTGAAAGGATATTAAATGAGCAAGTGAGGGGAGCACGTACCTAGCTAGACTGAAAAGTCTAACTCCGACCGGAGACGAAGGCGAGCGGGGACGTGCGTGCCCACACGGCGTCGACGAAGCTTGAGCGGTTACAAAAAGTCACTCCACGCAGGGAGGATTGAATTATTACAAGACCACTTTAAAATTTTTCACGCAGGGGAACAAATCACTCCAGACTTTCTCCGTGCAAGGAGACTTAGGGGTACCGTCTCCGTGAGTTACGGACTGTGTGTCAGCGATCAGACGACTCAACTGTTGATCGAGCCGTGATTGTGGACTCAGGTGCCAAAGAAATGATAAGTTAAATAGATATATAATATATGAAATTATGTATATATAAATATATATATAAGATTATATATATATCAAATAGATATATCTTATATATATTTAATACTTTTTTTTCACTCACCCCTTTTTTTTCATCATGTGCGTGACTCACGCGAATGACTCAAAGTCATCAAAGGAGGCGGTCAACGCGGGCGCGGCACGAGGCGGCTGGGCGCGAGAGGACACGTGGGCTTCCGAAGGAGGCTGCAGGGGCCCGGTGGGCGCGAGGGGCTCAGCGGGCGCGGCCAGACGCACAGGCAGGCGCGGGGGCGCCTGTGTGCGCAACCGCAGGCTCGGGCGGGGCCAAGAGGCGGGCGGGCGAGCTGGCGCGCGGTGGCGGCGGGCGCAGCTGCCTGCGGGCCGGGCGGGCGCGGCCAGGGCCTGGCGATGGCACGCGGCCGTGGGCGAGTGGGCGCGGGGCGCGGAGGCGGTGCGGGCGCTGTGGTGCGCGAGGGCGCGGGCCGCGGAGGCCGGCACGGGCGGAGGCGGGGCCGGGCGCGGCAGGGGGCGCGGGAGGGTGCGGGGCTCGGGCGCGCAGGGGCCGGGCGGGCGCGTGCTCGGGCTCGGCCGGGCACAGGGAGGGCGCGGCAGGCGGTGCGGGCGGAGCCGGGCGCCAGGCGGGGCGCGGTGCAAGCCGGGGGGGGCGCCGGGAGCGGCGGCCGGGAGGGGGGGGAGTTGGCCGTTGCGGCCGCTCCCCTCTTTTGAACCCGGCACGGGAGACGAGGCCCCGTGCCGCGAACGAATTTTTTTTCTTCTGTTTTCCTTCAACCGAGAGAGAGAGAGACAGGGAGAGAGATAGAAACAGGGAGATAGAGAGAGAGGGAGTGAGACAGAGAGTAACGCAGGGTTTTTTTTTTCTGCTATATTTTTTTCTCTTTTTTTTCTTAAATTTCTTCCATCAGAATCTGTACGCATCTCTCCTCTTTTTTTTCTCTCTTTTTTTTCACTTCTAACAATCTAGAGAGAGAAAGAGAGAGAGACGTCGAGTTGACGGAGGCGCCGTTTGTTGGGCTCTGATACCAATTTGACGCGGCGGCGACGTGGAAGACGGATCGACGACACTCCGGGACGCGAACAAGACGGGACGGATAACTTCTATCTCACACAGCTCGGCCTCACGCCAGACAGTCTCTCACCGGGCGACGCTCAATCCTCACAAAAGAGAAGAGAGAGAAGGGAAGAGCACAAGGGCAAGATGCGCCTATGTGCTAACAAAACATGTTTCTTTTCATTCATTCATAACATACGTAACAAGCATTGCCTTCCTTTATATAGGAGGAAAGCTATAACAACAAGATCTTTCTAACTTCTACTAATTATGTTCATACCCTTAGCCTAACAAGACAAACCCACCAACCAATATTTGACTTGTGGGGTTTAACCAATTAAAATATAAAAATTACACACATGTTTATTTGACTTAGACTAGCCTAATAAGACGAAAGAAAAAAAAATACATGTAGGAATAAATGTATACATACACACACATATACTCAAAAATACACACAAGTATAACTACTCAGTATGTCGGGTCTTCAATCGAGTCTCCGAGCCATAAGCTCGGTGCAGTCGGTGTGGTGCGGTGTCGGCTCCGAGTAGTGGGCCCAGTAGTGGACCCGGTGTCCCCACCAATCCTTCTCACAACAGCCATCCTTCTCACTCTCTTTCTCTCTAACCCTCACACCGCACGCGCACGCACACGCACACACTCACCCCTCGCCGCTGTCGCCTCCCTCTCCACACCCTTCACTCCTCTCTCCCCCTCACACTGCAAACACACACACGTTGCACCGCCCTCCTGCGGAGTCGACCTCCCCTCCTGCGGAGTCGACCTCCCCTTCTCTGTCATATCTCTTCCCCTCTCTATTCTCTCTACACCTCTCTCCCGTTCCCTCCCCCTTTCTCTCTTCACTTGCATGCACATACTCCCCACACACTCACAACCGACCAGCAGCAACCGCTCTCTCACCCTCTTCCTTCTCACACACACACACACATCGCACACAGCCATTTCCCCTCCCTCTGTTCTCTCTTCTTCTGTCTCTAAACTAACCTCCAGTAACCCTCCCCCTCTAGTCCACCATCTCCTCTCCCCCTCTCATCCCCCTCCACCTTCGGTCCCCCTCCCCCCCTCCAGTCCCCCCTCCCTCTCCCTCCGGTCCCCTCTCCCTCCACCACGGACCCCCCTCCAATCGCGGATCGCCATGAACCTCAGCCGGAGGGGAGGTCGACTCCGCAGGAGGGCGGTGCAACGTGTGTGTGTTTGCAGTGTGAGGGGGAGAGAGGAGTGAAGGGTGTGGAGAGGGAGGCGACAGCGGCGAGGGGTGAGTGTGTGCATGTGCATGCGCGTGCGGTGTGAGGGTTAGAGAGAAAGAGAGTGAGACGGAGGGGGAAGGGGGAGGGCGGCCGGAGGGGGAGAAGGGAATCGGAGGGCTCCCCTCCGATCCCCTCTCCCTCAACCTCCCTCTGAGAGAGAGAGAGAGAGAGAGAGAGAGAGAGAGAGAGAGAGAGAGAGAGAGAGAGAGAGAGAGAGAGAGAGTCAACGTTCAACAGGGGTATTTTAGACTTTTTACACACATTTGATGGAATATTCTACGGAATATTCTTTTCTGTGGACGGCAACAAACTACAGGGATTCATTTGTAAAATGTTAAAAGTTGTAGGGACTTTTAAGATAATAATCAGATTTGAGGGACTAATCGGCAATTCACTAAGTTTGTAGGGACTAATATGCAAAAAACCCGTCCAACCGTGCACGTGTCGTCTTGGTGATTGTCAATGTCCTCAAAGGAGGCACCCTCAAGCCGTAGGATCACTCGGCCGGGGCCCATTGATGACGCTAATAAGACCACCATTGGTGCCCTGGGTGCCCTCCCCCATTTCTCCATCGCCTCTCTATTGGATCCCCCCCACACCCCCAACACCCCCTCCCCTCCCCCCGTCAGGACCCTCCGTCCATCTCTCTCTCTCTCTCTCTCTCGTTCGAACCCCCCCGACCCCCTTTCCCTCTCCTCACACCTTTGCCGATACCCCTCTACCCCTCCATCGTGACATCCCTCAGTGAGGAACCTCCTATGTCATGACCCCCCACCCCCCAATCCATCTATCTCTCTTACTAAATCACCTCGAACCCCCCTCCCTCCCCTCACTCTAGCACCTTTATCCATCGATCCCCGAGTCCTAAGGGAGAGAGGAAGAGAAGGTGGAAGGTGGGCATGACGGCATCCCTATATTGTTGCCGGTGCCCGCCATGGAGAGAGAGAAAGAGATGAAGTTAACTCGAATGTAGATTAGTAATTGTCTCTTTTAACTAACACATACCTCTAGTTAAAGAAACTATGGCTACGACGAGGATATTGCCGCAATAATACATGATATATCAGAGATATATGTGATAATATTATAAAAATAAGAAGATATATGTAAATATAAACTTTTATAGTGGTATAGTCTTAGAAATCTCATATTCTAATCGACAATCTTCGTGTCTGGGGAGGACAAAAATTAACTACCACATTATGCTCTAGTACCGTCGTGACAACCTCTGCCAGACGATGATGATCGTATGTGAGGTGGGGCACAAAAAAAATTTAACAAGGTAGATCTGTGGCTTGTATTTTTCAATCTAAATCAATAGATCCCAATTTAACCTCTATTTTCAATCTTACTATTTATTTATTTATCAATCACATTTTTTATTTGTCAAAGTGATAATGAGATTGACTTTTGGACCTATCATGTGAGTTTCTCTCCTATGGATCCCACCTATTGTCTTAGAGGGGGTTTGGTATCACTTTTTAAAAATGATTTCAATTATTGGAGCGTTTAAAATGAGAAACACGAGGAGATAAGTGTATTTAATATATTTTTTTAAATTTAATACTCAAAATTTTCTCCATATATTTTAGAGAGATATATACATATAATAATAATTTTTCTATCATTATTAATTTTTAAATCAATTTAAAAATAAATAAATTATCAATAATTAAATAAGATTCACATACTTTCACGGTCCGCACATCTACCAAACGTGCCCTTAATAAAAGGGTTTTTTGCATATTAGTCCCTATAAACTTAGTGAATTGCCGATTAGTCCCTCCATTCTGAATATTATTTTAATAGTCCCTATAATCTTAGTCGTTACACGTTTAAGTCCCTACCGTTCATTCAGTTAACTAAACTATAGTTACCTTATACTAAAGGTAATGAAAATACTAACTTACCCCTGGGTTAAGTGTGAGAGTGTGAGAGAGAGATAGAGAGAGGGGGGCCTCCCCCCTCCCCTGCGACCTCCCCCTCCACCGCCGGCCGCCCTCCCCCTCCCCTGCGACCTCCCCCTCCGACCGGCGCGACCTCCCCCCTCTCCTGCGACGTCCCTCCCCCCTCCCTCTCCACCTCCGGCATCCCTCCCCCCTCTCCTGCAACCTCTCCCCTCCCCCTCCGGCCTCCTCCTCCGTTGACTACCACCGTTGACTACCACTATTCCTGATGGGAGAGGGCCAAGAAATGGTGCTCTGTTTCTTGACGTTCCCTCCCCGGTTCCGGGTGATGCCCCCTCATCGGCCTCCCCTGTGCTTCGTCCGGTGGCTGCACCGCCTGGCCTTGTTCTCCTGCCGTCGCCTTCTTCTTGCCCTCCGCTGGCCTTGGCGGGGTCTGGGGATGCTAGCCGTTCTACGCCTCCTGAGGCGTCCGTGTCCCTCACTTCCACCGCTCTGCCTTCTTCTTTGCCGGAGGCTGTCTCTCTTGATGCCGTTGCGGTGGTGGCGTCGGGCACGAGCCTGCCTCCCCCGCAGCGTGGGCTGCGTTCTGGTGCGCCTCCTTCGGCCACCACCAAGCGTACGTCTTCCTTTGGCGGAGGCGGAGGCGGTGGCGCACGCTCGGGTTTCGACCCCCTTGGCCATTCTTCTACCCCCTAGGTTAGCCCCTCTTTCGCCCACGTTGTTCTCCAGTCCTTCAACCCCCCCTCCCTCCCCCTGTCCATCCATGCTGCAGCCTTCACAGATGCCGGTGAGCCCGCCACCATCTTCTCCCAGGAAGAGATTTCGATCTCCTGCCGTCCGCTCTGTGGACACCTCTGCCCAAGGGGTCGACACCCCTCCCTGGAGGTGCACCTGTGGACGTAGCTGATTGGGAGGCAGTCCCCCACCACCCTTGCGTGAAGCCATGCCAACCTGGCGCTGGTGGTTTCGCCCTGGCCAGCAACCCCCCCAGCTATCGGAGAGGTTGCCTGCCCCACTACCTGCTCCTCGACGGGGCTCCCTCTCTCCTCAGGAGCCGCCATGGTGGACAACAGGCCTACTGCTGCTTCTACTGCTCCAACAGCCACCACCGTGCCTTGCTTGGAGCCGTTCCCACGTCTTCCTGATACACATGCTCTTTTTGTTGGCCTCTGCTCTCCGGCTGCGGGTGTGGCACAAGGAGAGCACATGGATCGGAGCATCCACGGACTCGGTGGAGGAGAGCCGGCGGTACAGGACGGCGGGGATGCTATCTCCCAACACGCAGGCCCGGATCGTCGACCCAGAGACCGGGGAGTCCCTTCCCGTGAACCGCACCGGCGAGCTCTGGCTCCGCGGTCCATACGTCATGAAGGGGTACTTCAGCAACGCGGAGGCGACGTCGTCGACGTTGGTGTCGGAGGGGTGGCTGAGGACGGGGGACCTCTGCTATGTAGACGACGACGGGTTCCTATTCGTGGTCGACCGGCTGAAGGAGCTGATCAAATATAAGGGATACCAGGTAACTATTCCTCCTCCGACGAGTTGCCGGAGAGCACCACTATGTCTGTGACTTCAATTGTACGGCCTTCCTGGGTTCCGAGTTCCCGACCCACGAAGCCCTTTTGGTGATGGTCTTCCTCCTGCCAGTGGTCTGCTCTAACACTCTAGAGGCTGACGGAGGATACACCAAGGGAGCAGCAACAGCCATCCTTCTCACTCTCTTTCTCTCTAACCCTCACACCGCACGCGCACGCACACGCACACACTCACCCCTCGCCGCTGTCGCCTCCCTCTCCACACCCTTCACTCCTCTCTCCCCCTCACACTGCAAACACACACACACGTTGCACCGCCCTCCTGCGGAGTCGACCTCCCCTCCTGCGGAGTCGACCTCCCCTTCTCTGTCATATCTCTTCCCCTCTCTATTCTCTCTACACCTCTCTCCCGTTCCCTCCCCCTTTCTCTCTTCACTTGCATGCACATACTCCCCACACACTCACAACCGACCAGCAGCAACCGCTCTCTCACCCTCTTCCTTCTCACACACACACACACATCGCACACAGCCATTCCCTCCCTCCGTTCTCTCTTCTTCTGTCTCTAAACTCACCTCCAGTAACCCTCCCCCTCTAGTCCACCATCTCCTCTCCCCCTCTCATCCCCCTCCACCTTCGGTCCCCCTCCCCCCCTCCAGTCCCCCTCCTCCCTCTCCCTCCGGTCCCCTCTCCCTCCACCTCGGACCCCCCTCCAATCGCGGATCGCCATGAACCTCAGCCGGAGGGGAGGTCGACTCCGCAGGAGGGGAGGTCGACTCCGCATGAGGGCGGTGCAATGTGTGTGTGTTTGCAGTGTGAGAGGGAGAGAGGAGTGAAGGGTGTGGAGAGGGAGACGACAGTGGCGAGGGGTGAGTGTGTGTGCGTGTGCGATGTGAGGGTTAGAGAGAAAGAGAGTGAGACGGAGGGGGAGGGGGGAGGGCGGCCGGAGGGGGAGAAGGGTATCGGAGGGCTCCCCTCTGATCCCCTCTCCCTCGACCTCCCTCTGAGAGAGAGAGAGAGAGAGAGAGAGAGAGAGAGAGAGAGAGAGAGAGAGAGAGAGAGAGTCAACGTTCAACAGGGGTATTTTAGACTTTTTACACACATTTGATGGAATATTCTACGGAATATTCTTTTCTGTGGACGGCAACAAACTACAGGGATTCATTTGTAAAATGTTAAAAGTTATAGGGACTTTTAAGATAATAATCAGATTTGAGGGACTAATCGGCAATTCACTAAGTTTGTAGGGACTAATATGCAAAAAACCCGTCCAACCGTGCACGTGTCGTCTTGGTGATTGTCAATGTCCTCAAAGGAGGCACCCTCAAGCCGTAGGATCACTCGGCCGGGGCCCATTGATGACGCTAATAAGACCACCATTGGTGCCCTGGGTGCCCTCCCCCATTTCTCCATCGCCTCTCTATTGGATCCCCCCCACACCCCCAACACCCCCTCCCCTCCCCCCGTTAGGACCCTCCGTCCATCTCTCTCTCTCTCTCTCTCTCGTTCGAACCCCCCCGACCCCCTTTCCCTCTCCTCACACCTTTGCCGATACCCCTCTACCCCTCCATCGTGACATCCCTCAGTGAGGAACCTCCTATGTCATGACCCCCCACCCCCCAATCCATCTATCTCTCTTACTAAATCACCTCGAACCCCCCTCCCTCCCCTCACTCTAGCACCTTTATCCATCGATCCCCGAGTCCTAAGGGAGAGAGGAAGAGAAGGTGGAAGGTGGGCATGACGGCAGCCCTATGTTGTTGCCGGTGCCCGCCATGGAGAGAGATAAAGAGATGAAGTTAACTGGAATGTAGATTAGTAATTGTCTCTTTTAACTAACACATACCTCTGGTTAAAGAAACTACGGCTACGACGAGGATATTGTCGCAATAATACATGATATATCAGAGATATATGTGATAATATTATAAAAATAAGAAGATATATGTAAATATAAATTTTTATAGTGGTATAGTCTTAGAAATCTCATATTCTAATCGACAATCTTCGTGTCTGGGGAGGACAAAAATTAACTACCACATTATGCTCTAGTACTGTCGTGACAACCTCTGCCAGACGATGATGATCGTATGTGAGGTGGGGCACAAAAAAATTTTAACAAGGTAGATACGTGGCTTGTATTTTTCAATCTAAATCAATAGATCTCAATTTAACCTCTATTTTCAATCTTACTATTTATTTATTTATCAATCACATTTTTTATTTGTCAAAGTGATAATGAGATTGACTTTGGACCTATCATGTGAGTTTCTCTCCTATGGATCCCACCTATTGTCTTAGAGGGGGTTTGGTATCACTTTTTAAAAATGATTTCAATTATTGGAGCGTTTAAAATGAGAAACACGAGGAGATAAGTGTATTTAATATTTTTTTTTAAATTTAATACTCAAAATTTTCTCCATATATTTTAGAGAGATATATATATATATAATAATAATTTTTCTCTCACTATTAATTTTTTAAATTAATTTAAAAATAAATAAATTATCAATAATTAAATAAGATTCACATACTTTCACGGTCCGCACATCTACCAAACGTGCCCTTAATAAAAAGGCTGAATGCGTCATCTAAGACTTATCTGCATGCACGATGAGGTATGCTGCAAGTATTGTCCATATTCCTTTTTTGGAGGGGTGGACCGGTGGAGGTGTAACTTTGTTCGACGTTAACAACTTACGTTCAATCGCGATCTCGGATCTTGAACGGTGTGTGTGACACATTTATCCAGAGAGAGAGAGAGAGAGAGAGAGAGAGAGAGAGAGAGAGAGAGAGCCCTCCACATTATCCTTTGAAGGGGAGGAGGTGTAACTTTGTTTGACGTTAACACCTTGACACTCAATCTCGGATCTTGAACACTAGTGTGTGTGTGTGCGCGCGTGTGTGTGTGAGAGAGAGAGAGAGAGAATCGTCGATATTAACCGTCGATATTAATCAATATATAGATTATAATAAATCAATATATAGATTATAATAATAACTATATTTATTTAGACTAATTCCTAAGTAACTTTTTTCTTCGATAAATTAACTCTTAATTAGCTTTGATTTAAATGCTATTCCTTTCCATAAAATGAAAGTCAAGTTGTAACACTGTCCCTCTCTCACATACGCGTTTAGATGCACTTTTCCATAAGTCAATACGTGAAATTACTATGATATTTTTGTAAATAAATTATTATTAAAAATAAATAGATACAAATCAGTATTAAAATATATTAATAAAGTTATCAATATTTTTAATCAAATATTATAAAAATGTCATTGCCATCAATGCCAATTATCACCGGTGAACATAACTATGACTAAATTTAAATTTTCTTACATATAAATTATTGCTAAAATTGAATCGAACAAAAAATTATTATTAAAAACACATTAATATACACATCACTGTTTTAATATATGGTGTGTAAAAATAATATCCCTCAACCGTCTGTTAACATCAATGAACTTAATCATGATTATTTTTAATTATAATTATGAGAATATCATAATATCTTTAATTAAAATAAAATAAAATAACAATAATCTGCGACACTCCTCTCCTCCTTCCCGTCGGATCGGAACCCCCACTGCCCTACGACCTCCCGGCGGAACCACCGCCCTGTGACCTCCCGCGGGACACCCCTCCCCTGCCGGAACCGCCCTCCCCTTCCCCCTGCAACCCCGCTCCCCCTGCCGCTGCAAACCGCCCTCCGGGGATGACCTCCCGCCAGAAGCGCTCCCCCCCTCCCCCCCACTGCAACCTCCCGCAAGAGAGAAAATTTTAGAGAGCGAAAGGAGTTTTTGAGAGAGAGAGAGAGAGAGAGAGAGAGAGAGAGAGAGAGAGAGAGAGAGAGAGAGAGAGAGAGAGAGAGAGTTGAGATCGGTCGGGTCCCCCTCCCCCGTTACAACCTGTAGGACCTGCAAGCTCCTGCCAACGTGGAGGAAGCTGCAGCCGCCCGCCAGAACCAGCGGGATCCTCCTCTCCTCCCCGACCCTCAGCTTTCCCCAGTCACCAGGTGCCCTTCCTCACAGATCCTCATATGGGTCTCCCTGACCGCCTCCCTGAGCAACCTCAACAGGAACTCCTTGAACTCGTACATAACAAACCCGTTCGACGCCCCAAAGCCCAAGCCGATGGGGAAATGGTGGACGGGTATGGGAACCTACAGCTCCTGGCCGGCGGCGCAATCCAACATGTGGCTGTCAGACAGGTGTAAGATGCAGGACAAGGGTTTCTGGTATGTCCTGTCTTCCAGTACCTTGGCACCTTTCCGGAGCCCATCGGGCGGGTCTGCCTTGCCGAGGTATAAGACGTGCTCTTCCGCTTGCAAGGCCATCCCCTTCCCACGAGACGTCATCCGCTGGAGTTGAAGGGCTCGCATTGCCGTCGCAGTGGAGCATATGATGATCATCGCTGCCAAGGAGTCCATGGGTGACGCCCTCTGCGCCTCCGGATTCACCCTCACCGAGGCCAAGTACGCCGCCGGCGACCACGTCGTCCTCGCTAAGTCCACCCGCTCTGCTTCCCTCCACTCCACTCCCGCCGGAACCCCCGCACCCCCTGCGACCTCCCGCCGTCTCTAGAGTCGTTTCATGAACAACTAATGGAAATATTGTTTTTTAAAAAATATTCACCATCTCCTGTCTGTAGAGACACCCCATCTCCCCCTTCCTCCCGCTGCAGCGTCGTACCCGTCCTCGGTTGTGGCCTTCCGCGCGGATCTGGCGGAGACCGTGATGCGGCCCATGCTGTAACTGCTCCGCATGACGTCACCACGGCGGCCAATCCGCCCTCGACGTGATCCACGCGGAGGCTGCCGCTGCCATGGGGATCCTCCGCGAAGCCGCCTGGATCGCCGCCAGGAGCTGGCGGCTCTCCCTCCCCGCCATCCTCCTTGTTTACCGGAGAAAGAAACTACATTTGCGCTTTGATTTAATATACAATTATAAAGTTTAGTAAAAATTATAATGAATAGAATTTTCATTAATTAATAAAATTTTATAGTGAAAAATTGTCTTTTGTATTTCAATGTTAAATGGCAATAAGAATGCATTAGGTATGAAAAATTAAGAAACAATTTAGGATGGATATGGATGAAATGCGAAACTAAAAACGCTACAAATATGGCCGTAGTGGATCTTCATCCTTCGATGAACTCATGCTAAATGCGGCAACAGGAGACACGGCCCTTTCTATTGGCTTTCAAAATGTGGTGGAGGTGGGCTCGAGGTTCTCTTTTGATAGCAATAGTGATGAAGGTGAAAAAGTTTAAACGATGTTCAATTGGATTTATAGAATATGTAATAAGTAAGCAGGGTACGTACGTAATTAAGAAGATGATAAGTGTCAGTGATTATTATTATTTATTATTTATTGTTTTTATGTTAAAGGTGAAATATGTCTCAAAAGCAATTTTGGAAATAAAATTTCGCCAAACACATCTAAAAGCGATCATCTCCCACACCCACTCATCACTCATCAGTGGCGAGTGTGGTTTTTAAGTGATTTATTACAAGTGATATCCGTAACCCAGGTGTAGAGGGACGGTAAAGATGACATGCGTGCATGGCTGTCGTCCTCCGAGAAGCACTACGATATGCCTCGCCCATTGCAGCACCACAGCGGGCCGGTGACGAGGAGGCCGTCCTCGTCAGCCCAAGCACTCCACCGGCAGCTGGCCGGCGAACCGAGCGGCGTCCCTGCAGTAATCGTACACCAGGTGCTTCGCGCGTGCCCACTTGAGCTGCCGCCTCTGGTGCGGGCTCAGCCCGCTCATGCCCGGCGCGTCCCACCACGCCTGCCGCTGCCCCTCGCCGGATCCGCACACCCCCTCCGCCTGGGGCGCCGTCGCCACCTCGCAGGCGTCGATGTCGAAGGAACGGAAGGCCGTCACGAACGGGGCGTGGGTCCAGTTGGTCTTCACCCTCCCTCCCTGCGTCGCCCAGTCGTCGGCGTTCCACACGGAGCCGTAGATGCCCATGGGCTGGTCCTTGGGGAAGGGGACCCCGCTGGCCTCCTTGTTCGTGAAGACCCGTATGGGAATCCCGTCCACGAGGAACCTGGTTAAGTGCCCATGATTCGTGAAGGAGTCGTTTAAGAAGTTAAGTGGACTAAAAATGAGGGTGCATCTTGGCCAGCGCATGGCGAGTCGTCTGCTCTCGTTATATATGAGATGTGCTCATAAAAGTAAATTAATTAAGTTACTTAACAATTAAATTCAATTTTTGATAGTTTGATTATTTTTAATTTATTTTTTAAAAGATAATCTTATTATTTAATTGTATGTAACTGACCTTCATAATAAAATCAAATTTGAATGTTTGTCTACAAGTAGATATCAAGGAAAAGTCGCATTTAGATTGAGTTAGAGGAGGGCATTTATATAGAAGTGTCTTCTAATTTTATTTTGCCCCAAAAAGTCACGCCTGCTTATTTTAAACTGTTTTTAAAAAGTAAATTAATTTTTAAAAATTATAACACTTTTAAAATCTTCAAACAAGCAAGCTACATAGCAGAGCACTGAAAAAGATGGTGCCGATGGCAGATTGGCAGCCTTTAGGTGATGTAAAAGTGTGTACTTTGTAAGCTCCCACAAATGGTCCCTGGTTCTTGTTGTCTTCTTCACCTGGACGGATCAGAAATGGGGGTGCTCAGGAGGCGAGATTAGTAACCTGATGTGGTGGCGGTTCCAGAGGACGGAGTAGAAGTGGAAGCCGGTGGTCGGGTCGAACCAGAGGGTGTGCCGCTGCTCCCGGTTGCCGGTGCCGTTGACGTAGACGTTGGTCTGGAGGAGATAGGGCTCGCCCGACACGTTACCGAGGAACTCGAAGTCCAGCTCGTCGTGGTTCGCTCCCGCCGACGACATCTGCACGTCCCAAAACACAGAAGAACCGGTGATGGGAATAAGGTTCTTATACGTATATGGAACTGCCATGCCATGGAGGAGGAGAAGACGGTACTAACGTAGAAAGCGGTGACGGTGCCGGCGGAGTCGCCCTCCACGAGCTTTATCTGCACGCCGACCTGGCCGAAGCGGTACGTCTTCCTGGACGCGAACCCGCATCCTGCAAGAGTACAACAGCAGGGGCTCGGTGAGGAAGTCGCCCGTACGTATAGGAGATCTAGCTAGGGAGGTGGCTGCTGGCTGCTGGTGGTGGTGAGGAGCTACCGGAGGTGTTGTCGAGGGTGAGCCGGAGCGGCTCTGTGTCACCGGGGAGGCTGATATGATCAGGCGCCCAGTAGGGCAGGAAGTTCTCGCTGAAGTTGACGGGCACGGCCGAGGCCGATGGCGGGAGGACCAACAGGAGGCAACCCAGGAGGAACCCACCATGCGGAGGCCCCATTGGCGTCAAGGAGGAGGCTTCTCTGCCTCTGCCACCGTCGCGGCCGCCGCTGTTCCCTTGGAGTCACTTTGGTTGCTCTGATGCTTCCTCCTCTTGCGCCGCCTGCAACTTCTTCTCTTCCGGCGCCGGCGGCCTCTGCGAGTGCAGCAGGCTGCGTGGTCCGCGCCTATAAATGGGGAGGAGAGAGAGCGGTGTGGGGCCAGACAGATGACGTGGGGCGCACAACGGAACGGAACACCAGTACGAGCGGCGGGGTCCCATGTTTGTTCCGTCGTCCGGGGCGCCACCGAACACTTCCGATTGAAGGTGAGGAACGGAATCCATGGGCTGTCGTCCACTCCCCCGTCCACTATTTTTAATGGGAACAAAAAAAGATTGGCTCTTGAGAGAAAAAGAATGCTACATAATGAAGTAATAAACAATTCAAAGAATTTGTAAAGCGTTTCCTGAAAGCTGTTAATTTTTAGTAATGTATATTAAAGGCGTTTCTTCAATTATGATGTGTACATGGACTATCATAAAAATACAATAAGTTTTTTGCATAAATATTATTGTTAAATAAGAATTTATAAAAAATATTCTTAAAAATATATTAGAAAATATATCACTCCGTAAATTTGAATTGTGTAAAAATACTATTTTTATTTATAGTTATATCACTTCATTTTATCAAAAATTTGTAAAAAAAGTCATGTTTAAATGATATTTATGCATTATTTAAGTTAATACAATGACATGTCTGTTGATACATTTCTAGTAATAATTTATTTTCTAAATTCACCTCTAACAATAATTTTCATGTAAAAATTCTAAATGAAATTATGGCATGTGCATATATCATTTAATCCGAAATCTTTATTTTTTAAAATTATTGTGCATTTAAAAGAGAAAAATGCCCTTGCTAAAAAGATTAGACGCTCTCAAGAAAAAGGAGTTTTTTTCTCACACAAAGTTATCTTTTTTATATTTAAACCCTCACATTTATCATAGATGACTTTAGGCCTTGGTTAATCTACTTTGTGACCTTAAAGCTCAAGTAACAAGCATTAAGTATAAATAATTCTGATAAAAAGGTATAGAAATATAGATCAAGTTGTTGAGAAGATGATTCGGATCACAACCACTTAATAAAGATGGACCGATAACACCTCCCATGTTGGATCCCATTATTCAAATGCATCACATTGGCGTGGCAGGGATCCGTACTTAAAGTTACTAGCCGCTTGTAATGGCTTGCTATTCCCATAGAAGGGTTTCCTTGAAGGGCTTCTATCTTTTTGTGCAGAGTGGGAAGGATTATTCAGTGGCCTAAAGGCATAACAGGACGGCTGCTACCCAATCACTAATTGTCTTGGGTGCTAATCCAAAAGGATACAAATAACTTTCAAAGATGGGTTTCCAATAATGATACTAATTTCGAATGACTACCATGCAAATAACATACATATATCAAATGCATCGTCGATCTAAAAGATAATGATTCTATGACATGCAAAGCTCATATGTTTTAATTGCTTCCTTATTTTCACTACATTTGCGATAAATTCTTATTTTATTAAAAGTAAAATCAAGTTTGTGATGGTATATATACAGATATCATCATATTTACCTATTGACCATTAAAGTAATTGGATTGTCTCAAATACCTAACCCAAAGGCTGAAAACAGTATTACATCATATTCATATTTTATTTTTTTTCAGCACTCAATTCAAAGCCATCTCTGTTATATATATACGCCTTCCATGTACAAGCCGATTTAAGTTGAGTCAACTAGATAATGGCAATGATAAACACGGGTGTTCCAAAAAAAACATAAAATTATGAAAGTCTGATCGATGCCATGTTGAAGCTGTTAAATCTTCCGGTTTAAAATTTTAAAATAAAAAACAATGGCATATATATATATATATATTCTATTTTAATATTTAATTTTATTTTTACAATATAATATCGTTTTAACATATATTTGTTTTGGCATTGCGGTGTTGATGCACGCGTGCCCATTTTAAACATGGCAAATTGAGTGGAAGCCATGACTATCCAGCCCGGCCTACGCACAGCCCAGGGGGATTGATGCCATGAGAGACTCCTATATATATTGTGAACTCAGTGGGCCGTGTCAGGTTGGTGCCCAAAGGATGGGCGAGATATTTTCAAAAAGACGCCGTACGTATCAAAAAGGACGTCATCAACTCAAGTGGATGCTTTTCGGGTAAATCCAAAGTTGTATTGCGAGGGAGCATTCGAGCAAAATTATCACGTGAAAGCACGGAGAGCATTACTTTTATAATATGATTTTTAGGTTTATAATATTGATGTTAAAATTGACACGGGAGAAATCGGAGGAGGAGGGAGGGTGTGTGAAAAGAGAGAAGAGAGTTAGGGGTGGGAAGCTGGGAAGAGAAGGTGTCTCGGAATTCTCGAAGCTAAATTCTCATGTTTTGAATACCAACATCAAGCTTATAATCGTAGATGATTGATGTGTCAGTCCGATCTGGGTGTACCGAGCCAAGCAGGAACGGATCAGCCTGACTCTATATATCCGGGTTGACATCCAGCCGGAAGAAATGGGAAGCGAGCTGCCCAAGGGGCAAGGGGGGGGGGGGGGGGGGGGGGGGGGGACGGCAGACAAATGCATGGGCTCTGGATTGTCGAAGGGCGCGTTTGACAGGGATTGAGTGTTGACTAGATTAATTACGGAGAATTCAAATGGTATACATTATTCAAAAATATGTGAATTTTTTATTTGAAAATGAGAGTTTCATAATCTCATTTGAGAATGTACCAAATGTGAATGGATTTTATATAGAATTGTCAAGAAAGTAAATTAAATTTTACATTCAAATTTTAAATTTCATAGATATTATTGTCCATTCACTTATTTTAAAAAAAAATTCATTTATTAATCTATTGTAATCATTGAAAATCTCATAAAAAGATGGAGTTTCTGAAGATTTTTCATTCCCTCCATCTTTTGACATTATATCCCTACTACTCATCAAAATCTATTTTTTCACGTACATAGAGATAATCATTTATTTGGTAGTAATTATGTTGAAGAGGCGAAATCTCGCGCTGCGTCCTGAGCGGGCCGTGGATCACCAGAAGATGAAACTGCAAGACAGGAAAACGTATCAGAGGGTCCAGGGGATCTCCCTGGGGCAAAACCCTCCGATGGCTAAGTCAGTAGAGCTGCGGTGGAAGTATTGAGGGGAGGAGGAAAGCTGGTGCGCGAGACTCCTCTCCACCAAAAAGGGGTGAAGCGGATTGCTCAGGAGTTCCTTTCTTTTCTTACCGGAGGGTAGCCCTGGCTTAAGTAGTATACCGCCTTCAAGAGTCCTGTAAGCTGAGGGGTCTCCGGCGGGAGTTACGTCCTCAACGTGGGCTTTCATGGCCCTTATCGTGGGGACGTTATCGCCTTGAAGCCCGGCGGCTTCTTGATTCCCCTGTCCGTTGGGGACTCTTAACGGCAGCACGAACGGCTAGTGTCTGGTCCGGCCGAGCTACTGAAAAGCCAGCCCTGTCCGGGCGATGAGCATAGCTCGGAAAAAAGGGGGGGTCGGATAGGTCGGCTGGCGCCTGTCTCTCCCGAGCGGGGAGACGGCTTAGACCGGACCCTCCTTGTGACCTGACCATCACTCGGGCCCTCCGAGCCTAGGGGCCGCCGGGGAGAGTTGGTTCCTCGAGTGTTTGTTCATTGGGCTTTCCTTTCCTGAGTGGGCCCTGTGGGCTATCACTCGGGTGAGCTTACCTCGTTGGACCCTGTTGGGTCTTGTTGGGCTGCTCTTTGGGTGGGCTACAGAAATCTCCCTCTCCACTTGTCCCCCTCCTACTCCCGAGCCATGGAGGCTCGGTTGAGTAGTTTTTGAGGCTTTGGACCGGCGTGGCTCAGGTGGGTGGAATTCTGTTGGCGTTTATGAAGCCACGTGTAGTGGTCGCCGGGGCCCGTAATGATGATCCTGACGGATTTGAAACGAAGGGGCCCCCCTTTTCTCGGAGCACGGAACGACGCGCCGCCTCCCTCCAGGGTTTTATAGGCGTCGGGCGCTGTTCGTCGTTCTAGGCTTCCAGGGTTTCGGGCTTTCCTTAGTCTCTTAGCTTTTGGGGCTCCTTGATGCACCGTGAGGGCACAGTGGAGGCGCGAAGTCTTGCGACGGCGTTCGAGGAGTTGGCGAGGATAACCGCGGAGGCGGTCCGGCAACTTCCTTCCCCCCCGGAGTCCTCGAGCTCGTACGAGGGATCATCTTCCGGCTCGATGGCTGGTTCGCCTCTGGAAATCGGGCAGGTGAGGCGGGAGCCCGTCCCCAACCGTAGTGAGTTGGGGGAGGCCGAGGTGAGGAAGCTGGAGCATCGCTTTCGTTTGCCTCTCAGGTATAGCTTTGCTGCCGCCGCCCCGTACGAGACGAGTCTGGACGACCGAACGGGGCACATTTGCACGTTCCTTCTGGCTTGGAAAAGCGGGTTCCGCCTTCCCTTCGAGCCCCTTGTACTCCAGATTCTCGAATTTTTCCGGTTGGCGCCCATTCAGTTGGTGGCCAACTCGTACCTCCTCCTTTCCGCCTTTCGGATCCTCTGTCGTCAGCACGACATTTTTCCTTCCTTGGACCTCTTTCATTATTTTTTCGAGTTGAAGGCGCACCCGTCGGCGGGGAAGGGCTTCTACTTTATCCAGGCGAGGAGGAACAGGAGTTGCATCTCCCTCGCGGCGAAGGACTCTTCGCACAAGGGGTGGAAAACCCAATTCTTCTGGGTGAAGGCGGAGGCGACGGATGAGTTTTGGAGATGCCGGATCTCGCCCAATTTCCATCCGAACATTCCTCCTCGCCAGGAGGAGTTCCCTCCCCACGTGGAGCGGCAGGCCGCCCATCTGCTGGATAACCGCCAATCGACCGAGGAGCTGGTGACGCCGGAGAATATCGAACGGTGTCTGCTTACGCGGTTGACGTCGACAGGTACCGCCCTCTAGGTTGTTCCCCTGGGGTGGTAGTTACTTTTCTTCTCCTGACCGGGTCTTCTTTCTTTGCTGTAGACGTGAGGCGGGAACCTCTGGAGGAAACTGCTGAGGTCATCGATCTGGGAGAAGATGACTCGGCGGCCGACGAGCCGGAGGCTCCTGTGGGTCGCGCCCAAGCCCGGGATAAGGGCAAGGGGGTGGCCCCCGGGGGGTCTTCACGGCCAGCTGGCACAAAGCGCAAGGATCCCATGGCGGGAAAGTTGCGGGAGGCCGCGAAGGCCAAGAAACGGGCCAAGAAGGCAGGTCTCCCTCCTACCGCCGGGGGCGACTCTGGCTCGGCGGCGCTCCCCTCTCGGGGGCAAGATGGGGCCGACCCCTCGGGGCCAGCTCCCCCATCTGCCAGGCGAGAGGGGGCCGAGGAGACCGGGGGCCCTTCAGAGGACGGCGATAGGTCGGCTCTCCCCCCCACGGGGGTAGAGGGGGCCGATGCTGAAGTAGCTGACACCGAGGGCCGGGGGTCGGCCGGAGGCGGTGACGTCCCGGTCGCCGAGGTGCGGGCCGAGACAGGCGGGGCTGGGGGTTCGCCCGCGAGGGCGTTGCAGCCCCAGGTGCTTGGAGCTCCCGGTGCGGTTGGTCCCGCGGCACCGGTCGAGGTTGGGGGTTCGCCCAGGGAGGCGTCGCAACCCCAACCGACCGTGGCGCGCGAGGTGGCCGGTCCCGTTGCTCGAGCAGAGCCCTCTGGTGGAGTGCCCCGGGCGGAGCGGTCTCCTTTGCCGGAGTCCTTGGAAAGGCTCGGCATTACGGGCGACCTGTATCGGGTCTGCCGATCGATTGCCGCGAGGACGAAGGGGGGAGAAAGGCGCAGTACCCCCCCCCCCGGGATCCTCGATGTTCTGATGGAGGGCGGCCTGGTCATAGCTCGGTCGGCGGCTTTGATGGCGGAGGCGCACGCACGGACGGAGGCGGAGCGGTCGAACCTTGCCTGGACCCTCGGGGGATGCGAGAGGAAGCTGGCCCGACTAAAGGGGGAGCATGAGGGGCTCCGGCAGGAGTTCTCCGCGTTCCGAGAGGTGGCGCGGGCGAGCCGACTGGAAGCCGGGGTGCTGACCGAACAGCTCGCCAAGACCCGAGAGTCTCTTGAGAGGGCAAGCCGATCCTTGGAGGAGGAGCGTCTGCGTCGCCTCGAACTGGACAATCGCTGGGAGCTCGAGCGTGCTGAGCTGCTAGATCGGGCGGAGATGGCGGAGCGTCTCCGAGCTGAGGTGGACCGGGCCCGGGCAGAGGAACGTGCGGCCGAGGCGGAGCGGGCTCGGGTCGAGCTCGTCGGAAGGGCGGACAGATCGAGGCGGAGGCAATCGAGCGTTACAGGAGCTCGGATGCTTACTCGGCCGACCTATTGGAAGCCGCCCTACCTTACTACGAGGTAGCGCTACGCCGAGGTGCTCGAAAGGGGTTCAAGCAGGGCTATCGCCGGGCGGTAGACTGCGCCAATGAACAAAACTCCGCGGTCGAGTTCCCCTTTGGCCAGTGTTATGACTCGGATGAGTCGGTTTCCAGCTCTTCTTCGTCGGTCGGGGAAGATTCGGAGGGGTCGCCTCCGTCGGGGTCACCGGCTCCGGGCGTCTCGGGAGGGCTCACGACTGAGACAGTTCTCGCACAGGCGAGGTCAGTGTCCGAGCCGGCCGTCACCGAAGGCGCCGGGGGTGACGCGTCTCCTTCCGCCGGTCTCGAGCGTCAAAGTGGGCCCGAGGCCTGATGTATTTTGCCTCTTTCCCTTTTTGTCTCTCTTTCCTCTTTTTAGAGGGTTTCCTTTTGGTACGATAATAAATGACTTGCTCTGTTTGAGTACTATCCTTGCCGTGATTTGGTTGGCGAATCTTGAGTGGTTGAGAGGTGCCGATATGTCCTGCACGGTTTTCGCACGCTGTTTTGGTAGGTTTCTGACGGGGCGTCCCTCCGTCCCCTCACGCTTTGAATGTCAGGCCGCTTCGTGAATCCCGCGAGGGCGGGAAACGAGGAGTTGGAGGTGACTGTTCAGGGGATAAATCCTTCGGCGTGTTTCCGAGGGGGGCATTTAAGGCGTGTAGCCTCCTTTGGCCTATAAGAAGGACCGAAAGGCGCCCTTTCCTCTCCACCGCTTGGGATTTTCTCTAACAGTCTTTCCTCGTTCCTTCCTCTTCACTCTGCGTTGTGCCCTTGTATTCGGAGCATGGAGGATCCTTCGGAGGGCGACGCCGCAGATGACGGGGAGCGGCTGGCTCCTGCTGTCCTGTGATGTTGAACGGATCCCACGGTCGCCGCGCGTGCACGAGACGGGTCTGACGGTCGCCGCGCGGATCTGGGGAGGACTTCGACGTGTTAGACGCACGCTGTTGGCCTCTTCTTAGCTCCGGCAAGGCTTCCGGGTGGACGCCGAGGCGGAGGACGGATGGGGGCATCAGGGGAGTCTGCCGTCACTTCCCTCCGTGTGAGGGGAGGAGGCGTATCCGGCTCCCTCCTCACCGAGGCCTTCCTCCGTCTGCAGTCTCCTTCTCCCTCTTCTGCTCTTCATTTCTTTCACTCTTCGGGGGCTGCTTGCTCTCTCCTTCCTTCCAAGGAGTTGGCAGATTGGAAGAGGGGAGGCCTTCACGGCGCTCCTTTTTCCTGGTTGTTGCCAACTTGGGAGGTGGCTTTCCTCAATGTTTAAAGGTGGCCTTCCTCCTGAAGTCCCTCTGTCACCTTTGTCACGGGCCATCCGAGCCAACTGGCTCGACCACCTTTTGTCCGAGCCAGTTTCCGCACGAGGCAGAGTCAGTGGCTGGACGCGAGGAGATCAAGACCGAGTCAGTCGAGCGATGACCCCTTGAAACGATGTTTAGACGGACTTTTACTTTGTTTTTGCTATGTGATGTACTGGCATTTGCCTACCTGATGTACCAATGGTTTGGAACGAAAAGAAACAGGGATTCTATTCTGTCCATCTTGCTGTACAATTTCAAAAGTAGAATCTGCATAGTGCGGCTGCGTTCCACGTCCGAGGAATAGGCTCCCCTTCCATTGTCGCTAACCTGTACGCACCTTTCCCGAGCGTCTCGACCACTCGGTAGGGACCTTCCCAGTATAGCTTGCCCGCCGCCTCCAGTGGTCGAGAGGCTTCGGCCTTCCTGAGGATGAAGTTCCCTGGTTGGAAACGTCTGTCTCGGACTTTGGGGTTGTAGTATTGTGGACATCAAAAAATGTCGATGAGGATCATACGACATGCACGTCTCGACATTCGAGAGCAAGCCGAAGATGGAAATACCGAACAAACCTCATGCCTCGCCCAATCAGGACGAGAACTCACTTGGTGGTCTGCTACCCGCTAAGGAAGCCCCCTAAGCAGAAGATACAACTACAACGCTCCGACCGGCCACGCCGAGAGCTGAATCAGAGAAAAGTCGGGAACTCCGACACAGTCTCGGCATGCACCGGAAGTCACGCAAAGTCTGGGACCGAGTCCCAGAGGCTACAAACGGAATATTATGGAGGCCATACGTCGCAACCGGAGCGTTCTCGGAATGCCGACATTCATATAAAGGGCCGCGACTTCGAAAGGAATCTGTTTGGTGCTTAAAATGGCGTGATATGCACTTAAAACAGCGCGCCTTAAAACGGCGTGCCCCCCTCTTAAAATGGCGCGCCCCTCGTTGTCTTTGGCTATCCGGCGCGCTCCGAAGGGATGCCTCCCATTTACATTGCCGTAAAACGACGCCACCCCTTCAATACCTTAAAACGGCGCCACCCTTTATATGCTATTACGGCATGGCCATTTTGAAGGCCAAAAACTTAATACGGCATGCCAATTACACTTGGGTTTAAACCGGCGTGGTCACTATTCCCCCGCGCCGTTTTAACCCCTCATTCTGTTCTCTGAAGCATTTCTGCGGCGCGCTACTTTTGGACAAGCCATCACCATATGCTCTTCTTAAAACGGCGCGTCGAATGAAAATGAGTTTAACCTCATCCTGTCCCGTCTGCCGACCGATACTCTGTTCTGCATAAATGAGATGCACAGAGAACATTCAATGCCCCTGGTTCTGTCTCAGCCTCCGTTCGACAGCACATAAGCAACAACAGCAAGGCAAGCTCCGAAAAATCTCTGAGCGTCCCATCCTCGGACGAGCAATAGTGTACGAGACGAATCAACGGTGTCCAGCACAGCCAGTCAGCTCTGAGCTTCGTCGCGGACGAGGTGGAGGTGGCAGGAACCTCCCCAGGCTGGCCAATATATAAAATGGGGGCTACATTGCAAGAGACAGACGAACAGAGAGGAGAGGAGGCACCAGTAGGAGGGAACAGAAGAAGAAGAGAGAAGAGACAAAAGGGAAGGCTTGCTGGTTCGGCTAGGGTCTCCGGCGTCCGAAGAGAAGAAGAAGTTCCATCCATTCCCACCTTTAAGGTGAAGAAAAAGAGTGAGAGGGTGGAGAGGGGGAAGAGCTTGTGCTCTGTTCCTCCTTCTCCCCCTCCGATCTATCTTCTTTCCCCCACCCCAACATTTAGCTTTTCCCTTATCTTCTCCGTTGTATTCCCCCCGTGCTTTGGGGGTATATCTCCTTTCCCCTTGAGGATGAATAAAAGAGTGACTCTTGTGGGCGTAAATGGCATTCTATTGCTCTGATCCTTTCCCCTTTGCTTCCGTTTTCTTCCTTCCGGTTTCCGACGTCACCTGGGGTCCTCAGAAGCTTGCCCTTCTATGGCATGAACTCTGAGGGAACCTGTTCGAAGGGTGAACATTCATGGCCACTTATGGCCTACATCTGTCCCGTTCCACGAGATCATCACCCGTGAGCTGTGGTCGTTCTTGCAGGCTGGCCCTCGAACGTTCCATACTCACATCTGGGTTCGGACCGCCGTGAGGCTACTCCGATTTTTGAGAGTCTACCCCGTAGCAATCCGATTGGTGGCTTTCCTTTATCTCTGGCAAGTCCCGGTCTAGGGGAGGTGCTGCCCGATTTTTGCCAAGGCTAAGAACGCCCAACAACAGGTGAACGAGCTGAACTGATGAAGAACAAAACGAGGACTTTGTGAGCAACTGCTGGAGTAAAACACTTAGACGTTCATACTGTTTCATCATAACAAACGATTAAAATGGTTAAAGCTCTTAAAACCTCATCATTACCAGCTTAATCCATCAACAGAATGAGCAAATCAAACTTTGAATCAACCTACGGGTGAAAGGAAAAGAAAATGCAGTAACAGAGCTCTGAAACAACCCCATATAGCTATCCCGGCGCGGGTTAAAACGGCGTGGCCATTGTTCCACCGCGCCGCTTCAACCCTCCTCACAAAACCTCCCCATCTCTTTCTCTAAATGCTAAACGGCGCGCCCTCCCATTTCTCCCCCATTGAACATTAAAACGGCGCCCCCCCCCCCCCCCCCATTTCTCCCCCATTGAACATTAAAACGGCGCGCTCTCTTTCCTTTGCCAACCTTAAAACGGCGCCCCTATACCCGGCGCGCCCTCCCCCCTTGTCTACCTGTTAAGACCCTAAATCGGCGCCATCATCTTCCTTCCCGTATCCGGCGCGCCTCCTTAACAAAAAAAAAGGGATAAATGGCTAGTAAAAAAAAGGGAATAGAAAGGTTCAAAAGGGAAATACAAGAGATCAATGCCATTAATAAAAGAATGAATGAAAGGAGCTCCATCACCTGCGCCTTAACTGAATTTTTGTTCTGGGCGAACCTCGCGACCTGACCGCGCAGGTTGATCCGCGTGTGAGGGCGCACGTTAGTAAGCTCGGGCTATGCACTTAATAATTCACTCCCTCGGACTGGATGCAAAGAGAAAATCGACGACGCCTTATGGTATCGGACGTGGTTTACGGAATTTCCGACATGGCCATAGTTCGAAATCATCTCCGGCCAACAGTCTATCAACTTGACCCGTTTCTACCAGGATCCAATCCTGTATTCTCATTAAACTTGTCTTGTTCGTGGCAGACATTCACGCGGTTTTGTCACCGTCTTTTATACTACAAGCACGGAGCTTCGTCCGAACATGAAGTGACCCATGAGTGGCCGACATAGTCTGAACATTCACGTCCCAATACGGGTTTCTAGCATAGTTCATCTTTCACTATCCTCCTGCATGATTAGTATTCTCTCTAGGCCGTAGGGCCCTTATTCCCGACAATCAATCAAGGGTGTTCCCCCGTATGGGGGATGTAAATAACGCCGTGACCTTTATGGCGCGGCGGGTTTCGGTCCCGACACGAACCACACAATTGTCTGATTAGTCAGATCGAGCGCACCATGGACTTCCACGAAGCCCGAATAAATCGTCACTTTGTGACTGGCACGCCCTCGCACTAAATAGAAGAATTAACCCTGACCAACAAACGAATGGATCCCCCCTCCGAATTTTAGTGCGTCCACAAGTCTGGCACGCCCGGTGGGACCGGAATTACCCTTCATCTCTTTGCCGGGACTAAGGGCCCTACGGCCCCTTTCTTGTAATACTAATTGTTTGATTGGCAAATGCAGGTCGCACTCCGAACACCATGATGGCCGCCACGTTCGGCCAACAGGCCGTCGAGAGCCATGTTCGAAACGGCTACTTGGCCGTCCCCCTCAGCTTCGGGAGCTTCCCTCCCGCGGTAGGCTTCCCCAACTTCCTTGGGGTAGCCTTCACGAACCTGCTGGACGTGGAAGCGTCTGACAGGACTGAAAGCAACGCTCCCATCCGGGGGGCCGCCAAAGCTGCTGTCGACCGATCGATGGCCGAGACTTCCAAGACCGTCCCGACTGGGACGCTGAGCTGCAACGTGCACCACGTGCACCAAACTGCCGGCCCTTCTCACCCAGGGTCGGCCTCTCAGCAAAGGAGGCTCCGAAGGAGCCATGCCACAACATCATACCGAGGCCGGTTCTCCAGCACTGGCAAGTCGGCTGTCATCGGGACTTTCCGGGTGCATCTTAACGGACAGCGTTCCGAGGTGATCCCGGATCGCATTGTACCCGCCGTACCAGTGCGCAACTCTTTTCAGGCACTGGAGAAGATGAAGGGCAGGATGACGCCCGCCATTCAGGCCCCAGCGCCGCAACATCAGTCAGCCTCCAGGCCCACCAAAGCTAAGCAAGTTTGGGTTCCCAAGGGGGCCCGGTTCACCTCACCTGCCCAGGCGAGGCCCAGAACCTTCCGCCCGACAAAGGCACAACAAGGAGATCGGGTCAAGACATCGGCCCCCGTCTACCAGACGACATTAACTACACCGGCCCCACCGGACAACATCCACCGTCGACACTACCGACGCCACTATCAGGCTGCCCGTGTGGAGCCTGCAACCCACATGCCCGTTACTGCCAACAGGGCGACATCATCAGCTTCTCCTCCTGACCAGGACTGGGAAGGAGTGGAGCAAGCCATGAAGAACTACTTGCGGGGCCCGGGGAGCACTCCCCTGGGTCGCCAGAGATTACTGGAGGTAGTAGCCTCTGCCTTTGAAGAAGAAGAGACCCGGCCAGTGCCTACTGCCGAGTCAAGAAACTACTCTGAGGAGCATTATCAGTCCCCGGCAAGGGAAGAAGTGAAGCCGCGGAGAGCGGTCTTTGACAGATTGGTCTTTCCAGGTAGGCCATCGAGAAGAACAACAAGAAGAGGCAGAGACCTAAGAGTTTATACCTGCAATATGGCAGGGGTATCTGGCCGGTACGGGGCTCTACCAACCGAGCCCGAAGAAGTAGCCAGGCTTGCCACAAGGCCAGGACCTCTTACCAGAAGAGGGAAAGCGGCAGCTGAAAAGACACAAGTCCACACTGGAGGAGCTAACTATGAGGAACCTTCAACATCCTTGGCTGCCAATGTTATTACAGAAGGCACGGCGGGAGGACCATCCACTTCATCCGAAGAGGTGCCGATCGAAGAAAGGGGGGGCACCCCTAGCCTTCCCATGAACGACCCCGCGGTATTGCACATGATGCAACAATATCAACGGGAGATCGAATTGTTGAAGAAACAACTGACTGAAAGAGCCGCTCAGCCCTCAACATCCGGGCAGACTGAAGCATTACCAGAGACCCCTGGGGGAAACGGGCAAGCCTCGGAAGCTTCTCCACAGGCGACGGTGTCTCCCCCAATACCTACCTACACTGGAGGCGTACCCCTGCATCAGCCACAACATGTCACACCGGCCCCGCCACCGAACCTGCCATTCCAGGGGTCCACTATTGCACCTCAGGCGACAGTGTTAACAACATCGCTGATGCAACCGGCCCATTTCTATCCAAACCCGGTTGACCCGGCAACAGTAAGCAGACTAATGCTTGAACAAATGATAGATATGAAGCTAGCGGAGAGGAGCGATGGTGATCACACGCCATTCGATGTATACCGGGTACCTTACCCGGCACACTATGCTGCCAAGAGGCTACCGGTCGGCATTACCAAGCCGCCGAAGTTTGAGAAATTTAATGGGCAAGGGTCTCCTAGGGAGCACATTGCCTATTATGTGAATGTTATGGGGGATCTAGCTGCGGATGAAGCTTATCTTCTCAAGTTCTTTGGCTCGACACTTACCGGGCTCGCTTTCGAGTGGTATTCGAGCTTGCTCGCCGGGTCCATTGCAGACTGGCCTGATATGCAGAAGAAATTCAAGGAAAGATTCTACATAGCTGAGCAGGAGGTGACCGTGGCAGAGCTTTACGCCACGAGACAGAGAAATGAGGAGTCGGCACTCGACTACATAAAGAGATGGAGGAACCTCAGCATGAGGTGCAAACATCCCCCGCATCAGGAGGACGCAGTGCAGATCTGTAAACAGAATCTGAAGAAGGAGATCCTTGAGAGGATGATCGGTGCTGAGGTGAGGTCGTTCGACCGTCTGAACAACATAGTGGCAGAGATCGAAGCATTCCTTGCTCGATACTCTTCTGCTCCAGCTGCATCAAGTCAGAGGGTCCGGCAGGCCGAGAGGAGGCCAACACCGCCAGAAGTTCATACACTGGACTTCGAAGCTTTCGAGAAACAGAAAGAGAAAGCCAAAGAGATGGCCAACACCTCCACTGAACAGCGGGAAGGTCCCTCCCTGCGGGAGAAGATGAGGAACAAATTGTATTCCTTTCCTCGAGACAAAGCCCGAGTCCTATTTGAATGGGCCACCAGGTACAACAAGATCACATTACCAGATCCAAAGAGGCCTGGTGACTTGAAGAAGAAGGATGATCCTCGTTTTTGCCCATACCATCAGATGCTTGGGCATACCATTGAGGATTGCTACATCTTCAAGGATGTCATTGAGTCCTTGATCAAGAAGGGAGAGCTGGACATGGGGGAGCTCAGAGTGGATCCTCCGCAGCCGCACGAGATGCCGAGCCTTGGCACCACTGTCAACATGGTATCTTTATACCAACAGCTGCCTGAAGAATGGGCGGAGTCCAGTACGCAGGCCACTTATCAAGCCTTCGTCATGGCGCCAGCTCATGATCAAGGAGGTTGGCAAGCCGCGCCAACGAAGAACAGAAGAAGAAGACAAGCTCCTCGGCCCACTCCAGAGGTTCGCATAAGGGGTGTTACATCCCGACCAGCACCGCCACCAGTGACACCTGTTTTGCATGACACAGCCCCCCGGCTCGTTATGAGACGGCCCACTCACAACAAGAAGAAACACATCCCGATGCGGGTGCACAAGGAAACCAGCCCTGCGGTTGAAAGACTCCAGGCTATTATTGATGGGCTTGAAGATTATGAACAGCCCGAGATCCAACCTATGGAGTTGAAGGAGTATGTCCCTTGGGAGGAGTTCGAGTCACTCGAACTAGCTCCAGAAGCGGAAGCCGAGACGAAAGAAGAGCCTCTCTTATGGGGTGAGCTTCCCCAAGAGCAGTTGCCAGCCGCTGAAGAGAAAAAGAAAAAGAAGAAGAGAAGACCTAGAAACAAGAAGAAGAGTGGGGTGGTCCTTTCTTGCAACACCCTCTCAGCATTATTTGACACAGCCCTCTCCCTGAGAGAGGAAGAGCAAGAGGTGCTTGTTGAGCCGTCAGAGGTGAATCAGGCTGAAGCATCCACCTCCCAACATGCCACCAGGTCGGGAAGAACGTGGGGACGCCCTCCTCAGGCCAACCACAACATCCTGCTTAGGGGGGAACAGCCATATCACATCCCCGAGCCTAGGGTCCAAGGCATGGAGATCCCCCCTCCATCGGGCCTCTACCCCGGAGAACCAAGTGGCCAGAGTGCCCCGTCATTCATTGAATTTCTTACAACTCAGAGGGAAGGACAGTCATGCCCCCGCGAGTCCCGACAGACCCAAGGGGCAGGCAGCCCCTCGGCTCCGTCTGTAGCAATCCCTCCTCGGCCAAGGGAAGAGCCCGACAACATCCCAAATCTAGTCGAGTTCTTGCAAGAAAAGGAAGTGACCCAGCAGGCCCCACAAGCTCAAGCGGCATCTGACCCAGTGGAGGAGGCACCCGTTGAGCCGACTCCCCAGGCCCAGACTGGGGGCAGGCGCAGTAGAGCCGAAGAAATGAAGTTGCTCGAAGTCCGAGCTAGCAACAGAATAGTCAAACACCTGAAGAAGATCCCAGCCAGGTTTACCGTCTGGGAAATCCTATCCTTAGATGAAGAAACACGGCAAGCTGTCATCGCCGCACTCCAGACACCAGCATATGTTGAAGCCTGCCTTGCAGAAATGTCACCTGAGGTACCTGTGGCCTTCACTGAAGAGGACATGCTTTTACCAACCTGCAGTCACAACAGGCCACTCTACATGAAGGGGCAGCTGAATGGGCATCCCATCAACAGAGTCTTGATCGACCCTGGGGCAGCAGTGAACATACTCCCCTATCGGGTGTATCAGAAGCATTACTTTGACGTACACCTGGTCGAGGTCAGGAACGTCAAGATTGCCGGCTTCAACCAGAAGTGCGAAGTCCCTATGGGGGTCGCAGAGTTCAACCTCTCCCTCGGTGACTTCACCACCAAGGTCCAATTCCATGTGATCAACTCCAACACCTCTTACAAGGCGTTGCTCGGCCGACCTTGGCTACATCAAAATAGGGTGGTACCATCCACTCTGCACCAATGCATCAAGTACCCCGGCAACGGGAAAGAGGAGAGAATCTTCGCCGACCTCCATCCTTTCGAAGTGTTCGAATGTCACTTGTCGGATGCTAATCTTTATTTGGAAAAGCCGAAGCAAGCCTCCCAAGCTACTCAAGACAAAGGAAAGAAAAAGGCAGAGCTTGACAGCTGGTTCCCTCCACCACCGCCTGGCTATGTGGCTCCCCCTCAGGTGTCATTCGTTTCTGAAGCAGAAGGGGTATTCCGGGCCACCTACCTTCCCATCTACCCTACACCGGGAACACCATACCTTGAAGACTTGCTGGAAGACATCAGGGTCCCTCCCGGGATCATCAAGCCTCTTGCAGAAGCTGACTGCCAGGTGGCTGAACCGTTAAGGACCTTCGAGGTGCCCAACCCCGAGGGTCTGCCTACCATCTTTTATGTGGCCAAGGAGCACCCGGTCAAGGGGGATGATGATTGTAGACTCCCCGATGAGCTGCACGACCCACTCGTCCCAATAATGGGACTTCCTGACACAGCCGGTCCTGTGGTCAAGATGGCCAGAAAGCAAGGGATCCCCTTCTGCCAGCTCTCCAGTCGGAAAGAAATGTTCAAGAAAATGTGGAACCCGCCAAACCTGGACCGGCGGTTGTTGCAAATCACCCGACATCCAGGATTGGGCTTTTCACTAGAAGATTCCTATGAAGCTGATGTGATATCAGTCTCGGCTCTAGGCGGCAATAGCCACGCAGGCACTACAGGCCCATGGCAGGTTGAAGGCCGTCAGCATCTTATGCCTTTGGCCAACGAAGAACAAGATGAAGAAATATTCCTATGGAATCCACCTCCCTGCAGGAATAAGGGGAAGACCCCGTCCTCCTCCGGGGGACCAATCCCGAATGACCACAGCAGCGGGGTGCCATCACCCTCGTCTGACACTGACCCAAAGGATGGGGAAGCGGGCCGAGCTCCGAACCTCACTCGGTGCGACTCTACCCTACTCGCCCTATACTGTAGGCAACAGTGAGAGATCGAAATGCTGAAGGTTCGCTTGGCCGAAATGACTGTACTCATTAGAGGCATCCTCTGTCGACAAAGCATCGGCGCACACCGGTCCCCGAACACCGTCCCAAACGCCCCCGGGCACCTGAAAAGGGAGGCTAGGGATGTAGCTGCTTCCCTGGTCAGGCGATCAGTCGAGCGAAGCCCCGCGCTGCGGGAGAAGATGCAAAGACCCTACTCTTTCCCAAGGAATAAAACCCGAGGAATTTTTGAATGGGCCTGCTACTATGGCAAGGTCTCCCTCCCAAGGTCAAAGAGGCCGCAAGATGCTCGCAAAAGCGGTGACCCCTCGTTCTGCCCCTATCACCAAATACTGGGCCACTCCATCGAAGACTGCTACGTCTTCAAGGACATTGCTCAAGACCTGATTGAGAGAGATGAGCTCAGAATGGGAGATTATGTGGTCGCTCCGCCACGCCCCCATGTGGCAGGCGGCCATGAAAGAAGTGTTTACATGGTGTCAGTTCAGCACCAGATTTTTGAAGATGCAGCTGAGAATGGGCAACCCCAGCCACCAGCAGAGTAGCAGCCCCCAGTATGGCAATCAATCACCTTAGCCCCTGCAAGAGCCATCTATGACAATTACAAAGAAGATCCCGAAGAAGTCCTTTACTTCTCCACACAAGAGAGCCCCCCAGAGTCGCACACAGCAAGCCTAATAGAGGGGGAAACAAGCAAAGCCTCGTTACCCAATGAGGCAGAGCAAGAAAACACCTACGGTGTCCTTGAAGCAGAAGATGGTGAAGACAAGGATTTCATTGACCTGCTACCAGTGCCTCCAGAATTTGAAGATGGCGGCCAGGCCACAGTGGATGAGCTCATTGAAATTAACCTAGGCACAGAAAGCGACCCCAGGCCGACCTTTCTGAGTGCCCTTCTTCCTCCACAGGAGAGGGGACAATATGTCAAGTTGCTATAAGAATTCCGGGACTGTTTCGCCTGGAACTACAAAGAGATGCCCGGTCTGAGCCCCGGCGTGACCCAACATATTCTGGCTATTGATCCGAAGGTGGAGCCGGTGAAGCAGCCCCCCAGGCGTATGAGGCCGGAGCTGATAAAACTAATTTGTAAAGAAGTCGACAAGCTCATAGATATCAATTTTGTAGCTGAAAACCAATACACTACTTGGTTGGCCAACATTGTGCCGGTGAAGAAGAAGAATGGACAGATCAGGATCTGCGTGGACTTCCGCGACCTGAATAAAGCTTGCCCAAAGGATGACTTTCCGGTGCCCGTCACTGAAGTTATGATTGATGCAACTACCGGCCATGAGGCCTTGTCTTTCATGGACGGATCGTCCGGCTATAATCAGATATGGATAGCTGAACATGACCGAATTCATACGGCCTTCCGGTCACCTAAAGGGATATTCCACTACAAAAGGATGCCCTTCGGCCTCAAGAACGCTGGCGCCACTTACCAGCGGGCGATGACCAAGATATTCGACGAACTGCTATATAGCAAAGTCGAATGCTACATCGACGATCTGGTCGTCAAGACAAAGAAAAGGGGGGATCACCTGAATGACCTTAGAGTCATCTTTGAGAGACTCCGGCAGTACGAACTGAAAATGAACCCAATGAAGTGTGCCTTCGGCGTCTCTAGTGGAAAGTTTCTAGGCTTCATTGTCCGATATAGGGGGATCGAGATCGACCCCTTTAAAATAAAAGCCATTCAGGAGCTACCGCCTCCGGAGAATTTGGGAGAGTTAAGGTCCCTGCAAGGTCGGCTAGCCTACATCCGAAGATTTATCTCCAATTTGTCGGGGCGCTGTCAACCATTCCACAAATTAATGATGAAGAATGCACCTTTCAACTGGAACCATGAATGTCAGAAGGCCTTTGATCGGCTGAAGGATTACTTAAAGACCCCGCCTGTGCTGGGGGCACCTGTCAAGGGGAGGCCGCTTATTCTATATATAGCTGCCACTGAATGTTCACTGGGGGCAATGCTCGCCCAGAACAATGATGAGGGGAAGGAGCAAGCTCTTTATTACCTTAGCCGAAGACTAATGGGGGCAGAAGCAAAATACACCCCGATTGAGAAGGTTTGTCTCGCCTTGGTCTTCGCAGTCAAGAAGTTGAGGCATTACATGCTCTCGCATGAAGTGAGCTTAATCTCTAAGGCTGACCCAGTCAAGCACATTCTCTCCCAGCCAGTCCTGAAGGGACGTCTCGGCAAGTGGGCCGTACTGTTAATGGAATTTGACATCATCTACGTGCCTCAGAAGGCCGTTAAGGGTCAAGCCATGGCCGATTTCTTTGCAGCACACCCTGTGCCTGAAGATTCCCCACTGGCCACGGAGTTGCCTGAAGATGAAACACTGGAGGTGGACCAAGCCCAACTGATCGCCTGGCAGCTGCACTTTGATGGAGCTTCGAGAACAGAAACAACCCCGTCTGGGCACACAAAAGTACGGGCCGGGGCCGGCATCGTCCTTAAATCCCCTGAGGGAGAAGTATTGCACACATCCTGCTCCATTAGCAAGCCCTGCACAAATAATGAGGCAGAATATGAAGCTCTGATCATTGGTCTTCAAGTCGCTTTACAGATGGAGATTAAAATATTACATGTGTTTAGCGATTCATTGCTGGTCGTCAAGCAAGTCCAGGGACAGTTTGACGTCCGAAAGCCTGAGTTACTCCCTTACTACACTAAGGCGAAACGGCTCATGCAGCAGTTCTACCTCATTGAGATAGGCCACGTTGCCAGAGGAGAGAATGCACAAGCTGATGCACTGGCAAAATTGGCGAGTTCATTGGCAGTCCCGCCAGATGGATCCCTCAGCATTCGGGTGGTGAATCAACGCCAAGTGCCTAGCATGATAGAAGGGCCAGGAGAAGAAGAACTCGAGGTCATCACAGCGGAAGCCATTAGCCCGCCCGACTGGAGAGACCCCCTTTTGCAGTGGTTTAAATATTAGCAACTGCCCAGGCAAAGGGAAGAGAAGATCAAGTTAATCAGAACAAAGGACTCTTATGAGGTCCGGAACGGGATCCTATTCCGGATTATGGCAGATGCCAAACGGAAGGTGCTCCTCCGATGTTTATCCATTGAAGAAGCTTGGAAGGTCATGAAGGAGGTTCACGCTGGAGCAGCTGGTGCACATCAGGCAGGACCGAAAATGAAGATTGAAATAAAGAAGCTCGGCTACTATTGGCCGACAATGTTCGACGACTGCTGCAAGTATGCCAAATCTTGTCAAAAATGCCAGGAGCACACGACGGTACCCAGGAGACCGCCCGTGCCCTTGCATCCAACACTGCCCAGCTGGCCCTTTGCCCAATGGGGAACAGACGTTGTGGGTCCACTACCCGCATCATCAGCTGGGTGCAAGTACATCTTGGCCGCAACTGATTACTTCTCCCGCTGGGCGGAGGCTATTGCTTTGAAAGAAGTGACCGGGGAGATCGTCACCAGATTTGTCCGTCGCAACATCATATTCCGGTTTGGCACTCCGAACCGAATTATCTCAGACAATGGAAGTCACTTCCGCAACCAGAAGGTCTACCGGCTGGCAGAAAAGTACAAGATCGACTGGAGGATGTCGACCCCCTACAACCCACAGGCCAATGGCTTGGCTGAAGCTTTCAATAAGACTCTTTGCACTCTCCTGTCCAAAATTGTTAGTTCTAACAAGAGGGACTGGGAAGAGAAAATGTACGAGGCCCTGTGGGCGTATCGAACTGTGTACAAAACTCCAACGGGTTGTTCACCCTTTTCCCTGGTATATGGCTCAGAGGCAATTGTCCCTATCGAGCTGGAAATACCCTCCCTCCGAGTCGCAGTCCAACACGGGTTGGTCGGGGAAGAGCAGACAAATGTCGAGCGAAGGCTCGAAGAACTCTCCAACTTGGAGGGGAAACGGCTCCAAGCCCAGCAGAACATCCAAGTCTATCAGGCCCGGATAGCTCGCGCCTTTGACAAGCTCGTCAAGGAACGCGAATTTAAGAAGGGTGACCTCGTTATGGTGAAGAGAAGAGAAGTCATGGCTTCCAACCCCAAGGGCAAGCTGAATGAGAATTGGCTTGGACCCTATGTGATCCAGAAAGTCTACGAGGGCGGAGCGTATGTAATCGTCGACCATCGGGGGGAGGTTCAATTTCCGCCCCTCAATGGTAGGCATCTGAGGTTGTACCATGCTCCGATTCCCCCATTCGAGGAATAATGCCTTTCTCTACCCTGCCCCGGGCGAATTTGCATTACTATTGTCCAGATGGATTGGGCACTATTTATCGTGCATGTCAAAAAAAAATAAGAAAAAAGAAGAAAAAATAAAATAAGAAAAAAAAAGAGAAAAAAAAGGAAGGAAAAAAAGAAGAAGAAGAAGAAGAAGAAAAAGAGGAAAAAGGGGGGGGGGGGGGGAGGAATCGGTCTCCCTTTATTAACACTCACTCTTAACTCCAAGAATATTTCAATAGACAAATCGACCATGTCAGCCTCTGACATCCTATCGGCACTGACGAAGAACACCCCACCCGAACCTTTCGTTCGAGATCGGGGAATCAACATTTTCTCCTTGCGTTGGCACCAGCCCGTACCAACGAATATTTCAATAGACGAATCAGCCATGTCAGCTCTTGACATCCTGTCGGCACTGACGAAGAACACCCCACCTGAACCTTCTGTCCAGGGTTGGGGAATAAACCTTTGCTCCTTGCGTTGGCACCAGCCCCTGCACCAACGAAAATACCAAGAGACAAACGAATCACGTCGGTCCCCGACTCCCCATCGGCGTCGATGAATAAACCAGCGGCCCAGACCTTTCGTCTGGTTCCATGAACAAAAAGACCTTTGCTTCGGCACTAACCCCGTGCCGATGAACAAACCACGTCGGTCTCCGACTTCCTGTCGGCATCGATGAACAAACCAGTGGCCCAGACCTTTCGTCTGGTTCCATGAATGAAAAGACCCTTACTTTGGCACCAACCCCGTGTCAATGAATGAATCACGTCGGTCCCCGACTCCCCGTTGGCGTCGATGAATAAACCAGTGGCCCAGACCTTTCGTCTGGTTCCATGAACAAAAAGACCTTTGCTTCGGCACTAACCCCGTGCCGATGAACAAACCACGTCGGTCTCCGACTCCCTGTCGGCATCGATGAACGAACCAGTGGCCTGGACCTTCTGTCTGGTGCCATGAATAAAAATACCCTTGCTTTGGCACTAACCCCGTGTCAATGAATAAACCACCTCAATATTACAACTCCAGTCCCACAGACGAATAGACCCTTGGCTTGGACCTTCCGCCTAAGTCGATGAACAAAAAGAAAACGCCTTTGCTTGGCTCGGATCTTTCATCCGAGTCGATGAATAAAAAGAACCTCCTTGCTTGGCTCGGACCTTTCGTCCAAGTCGATAAAAAAAAGAACCTTCTTGCTTGGCTCGGACCTTTCGTCCAAGTCGATAAAAAAAAAAGAACCTTCTTGCTTGGCTCGGACCTTCCGTCCAAGTTGATGAACAAAAAGAACCTCTTTGCTTGGCTCGGACCTTCCGTCCAAGTCAATGAACAAAAAAAGAACATCCTTGCTTGGCTCGGACCTTTCGTCCAAGTCGATGAACAAAAAACAGAACCTCCTTGCTTGGCTCGGACCTTCCGTCCCAGTCAATGAACCAAAAAAAAAAAAGAATCTTCTTGCTTGGCTCGGACCTTCCGTCCAAGTCGATGAATAAAAAAAAAGGAACCGCCTTTGCTTGGCTCGGACCTTCCGTCCAAGTCCATGAACATAAAGAAACCCCTCCTTGCCTGGCTCGGACCATCCATCCTAGTCCACAAAAAAAAGTGCATCCCATTACTCGGCTCGGACCCTCCGTCCGAGTCGGTGAATGAACAACTTTCCTAAGCCCAGCACGAGTCAACAACTCCCTCTTTGGGGTTGGCCTCGTCTAAGTTGTTTTGGGCCTTTTGCCTGAGACAACGCATAGACCCTTCGTTCCCGCTTCGGTATTCACCCCATGCCGATGACTAAACCCTCACTCTGACATCTCAGTCCGCGTGCATATGCGGTGAAGCGATCCCCTCATCCCTTCGCTGAAGGAGTGAGCGCTTTCCCGTGAATTTGCACCAGACCAGCATCCTACTGGCTCGGAAGAACAGACGTCCTGTCGAAGAACTCTACACTCGTGGGCCCCGCGCACTCATCCCTCGCTTGCGCCGCCCACGAGTGGGGGGCATTTGTGGACATCAAAAAATGTCGATGAGGATCATACGGCATGCACGTCTCGACATTCGAGAGCAAGCCGAAGATGGAAATGCCGAACAAACCTCATGCCTCGCCCGATCAGGACGAGAACTCACTTGGTGGTCCGCTACCCGCTAAGGAAGCCCCCTAAGCAGAAGATACAACTACAACGCTCCGACCGGCCACGCCGAGAGCTGAATCATAGAAAAGTCGGGAACTCCAACACAGTCTCGGCATGCACCGGAAGTCACGCAAAGTCTGGGACCGAGTCCCAGAGGCTACAAACGGAATATTATGGAGGCCATACGTCGCAACCGGAGCGTTCTCGGAATGCCGACATTCATATAAAGGGCCGCGACTTCGAAAGGAATCCGTTTGGTGCTTAAAACGGCGTGATATGCACTTAAAACGGCGCGCCTTAAAACGGCGCGCCCCCCTCTTAAAACGGCGCGCCCCTCGTTGTCTTTGGCTATCCGGCGTGCTCCGAAGGGATGCCTCCCATTTACATTGCCGTAAAACGGTGCCACCCCTTCAATACCTTAAAACGGCGCCACCCTTTATATGCTATTACGGCATGGCCATTTTGAAGGCCAAAAACTTAATACGGCATGACAATTACACTTGGGTTTAAACCGGCGTGGTCACTATTCCCCCGCGCCGTTTTAACCCCTCATTCTGTTCTCTGAAGCATTTCTGCGGCACGCTACTTTTGGACAAGCCATCACCATATGCTCTTCTTAAAACGGCGCGTCGAATGAAAATGAGTTTAACCTCATCCTGTCCCGTCTGCCGACCGATACTCTGTTCTGCATAAATGAGATGCACAGAGAACATTCAATGCCCCTGGTTCTGTCTCAGCCTCCGTTCGACAGCACATAAGCAGCAGCAGTAAGGCAAGCTCCGATAAATCTCTGAGCGTCCCATCCTCGGACGAGCAACAGTGTACGAGACGAATCAACGGTGTCCAGCACAGCCAGTCAGCTCTGAGCTTCGTCGCGGATGAGGTGGAGGTGGCAGGAACCTCCCCAGGCTGGCCAATATATAAAATGGTGGCTACATTGCAAGAGATAGACGAACAGAGAGGAGAGGAGGCACCAGTAGGAGGGAACAGAAGAAGAAGAGAGAAGAGGCAAAAGGGAAGGCTTGCTGGTTCGGCTAGGGTCTCCGGCGTCCGAAGAGAAGAAGAAGTTCCATCCATTCCCACCTTTAAGGTGAAGAAAAAGAGTGAGAGGGTGGAGAGGGGGAAGAGCTTGTGCTCTGTTCCTCCTTCTCCCCCTCCGATCTATCTTCTTTCCCCCACCCCAACATTTAGCTTTTCCCTTATCTTCTCCGTTGTATTCCCCCCGTGCTTTAGGGGTATATCTCCTTTCCCCTTGAGGATGAATAAAAGAGTGACTCTTGTGGGCGTAAATGGCATTCTATTGCTCTGATCCTTTCCCCTTTGCTTCCGTTTTCTTCCTTCCGGTTTCCGACGTCACCTGGGGTCCTCAGAAGCTTGCCCTTCTATGGCATGAACTCTGAGGGAACCTGTTCGAAGGGTGAACATTCATGGCCACTTATGGCCTACATCTGTCCCGTTCCACGAGATCATCACCCGTGAGCTGTGGTCGTTCTTGCAGGCTGGCCCTCGAACGTTCCATACTCATATCTGGGTTCGGACCGCCGTGAGGCTACTCCGATTTTTGAGAGTCTACCCCGGAGCAATCCAATTGGTGGCTTTCCTTTATCTCTGGCAAGTCCCGGTCTAGGGGAGGTGCTGCTCGATTTTTACCAAGGCTAAGAACGCCCAACAACAGGTGAACGAGCTGAACTGATGAAGGACAAAACGAGGACTTTGTGAGCAACTGCTGGAGTAAAACACTTAGACGTTCATACTGTTTCATCATAACAAACGATTAAAATGGTTAAAGCTCTTAAAACCTCATCATTACCAGCTTAATCCATCAACAGAATGAGCAAATCAAACTTTGAATCAACCTACGGGTGAAAGGAAAAGAAAATGCAGTAACAGAGCTCTGAAACAACCCCATATAGCTATCCCGGCGCGGGTTAAAACGGCGTGGCCATTGTTCCACCGCGCCGCTTCAACCCTCCTCACAAAACCTCACCATCTCTTTCTCTAAATGCTAAACGGTGCGCCCTCCCATTTCTCCCCCATTGAACATTAAAACGGCGCCCCCCCCCATTTCTCCCCCATTGAACATTAAAACGGCGCGCTCTCTCTCCTTTTCCAACCTTAAAATGGCGCCCCTATACCCGGCGCGCCCTCCCTCCTTGTCTACCTGTTAAGACCCTAAATCGGCGCCATCATCTTCCTTCCCGTATCCGGCGCGCCTCCTTAACAAAAAAAAAGGGGATAAATGGCTAGTAAAAAAAAAGGGAATAGAAAGGTTCAAAAGGGAAATACAAGAGATCAATGCCATTAATAAAAGAATGAATGAAAGGAGCTCCATCACCCGCGCCTTAACTGAATTTTTGTTCTGGGCGAACCCCGCGACCTGACCGCGCAGGTCGATCCGCGTGTGAGGGCGCACGTTAGTAAGCTCGGGCTATGCACTTAATAATTCACTCCCTCGGACTGGGTGCAAAGAGAAAATCGACGACGCCTTATGGTATCAGACGTGGTTTACGGAATTTCCGACATGGCCATAGTTCGAAATCATCTCCGGCCAACAGTCTATCAACTTGACCCGTTTCTACCGGGATCCAATCCCGTATTCTCATTAAACTTGCCTTGTTCGTGGTAGACATTCACGCGGTTTTGTCACCGTCTTTTATACTACAAGCACGGAGCTTCGTCTGAACATGAAGTGACCCATGAGTGGCTGACATAGTCTGAACATTCACGTCCCAATACGGGTTTCTAGCATAGTTCATCTTTCACTATCCTCATGCATGATTAGTATTCTCTCTAGGCCGTAGGGCCCTTATTCCCGGCAATCAATCAAGGGTGTTCCCCCGTATGGGGGATGTAAATAACGCCGTGACCTTTATGGCGCGGCGGGTTTCGGTCCCGACACGAACCACACAATTGTCTAATTAGTCAGATCGAGCGCACCATGGACTTCCACGAAGCCCGAATAAATCATCACTTTGTGACTGGCACGCCCTCGCACTAAATAGAAGAATTAGCCCCGACCAACAAACGAACGGATCCCCCCTCCGAATTTTAGTGCGTCCACAAGTATCGAGTGAGGCGGCGCTGGTACTCCGTTGCCCGGACGTTCGCGATCTCTCGGAGTTCGCTTGTCAGGTCGAGGTTCTCGAGCAATTTTTACCCGTTGGCCTCGGGTGAGAAGCTGATCACTCGGAGAGACGGATTGGCGATCTCCAATGGAATGACGGCTTCGGTGCCATATACCAACTGAAAGGGGCTTTCACCGGTTGCCGTCCTGGGGGTTGTTCGGTGCCACCACAGTACGCTAGGCAATTCCTCGAGCCAGCTACCCTTAGCCTTGCCGAGTCTGGTTTTTATGCCTTTCAAGATAGTCTTGTTGGCATTTTCAACCAGCCTGTTGGCCTGAGGGTGGGCGACCGAAGTGAAGTGGTTGCGGATATTTAGGTCGGCGCATCTGTCTCGGAAGTACCGAGAGTCGAATTGCCGACCGTTATCGCTTACTATCACTCGGGGGATGCCAAAGTGACAAATGATCGATTTCCAAACGAAGCCCCAAACGACTGTCTCGGTGATCCTTACCGTAGCCTCGGCCTCGATCCACTTGGTGAAGTAGTCGATGACGACGATGATGAACTTCTTCTGGGACTGGGCCGTTGGGAATGGCCCAAGGATATCGATTCCCCACCGAGCGAAAGGGTAAGGCTCGGCTAGGGTGACCGGTTCCGTAGCCGGTTGATGGACCAAGTGGTCGAACCGCTGGCATCGGTCGCACTGTTGAACATAGGCTGAGCAGTCGCGCTGCAGGGTGGGCCACCAGTACCCCTGTCGTAACAGGATTCTGGCCAGCGACCGTGCGCCTGAGTGCGCTCCGCACAGGCCTTCATGAATCTCTTGGATGGCTCGGCCTGCCTCGTCGGGACCGAGGCACTTCAGGAGGGGACCGGAGAACGATCTTCGGTAGAGGGCGTTGTCGAGGACGACGAAGCGCCGAGCTTGATACTTCATTCGGCGGGCTTCTCGAGGGTCGGAGGGCTCTCGGGAGTCTTGTAGCCAGGACAGGTAGGGGGAGTGCCAGTCACTTGGGGTGGCCGAGTCAACAGCGAGGAGCTTCGTGTCGATGCGCGGGCGCTCTAGTTCTTCTAGGAGGACCGATCGTGTACCTTCCGGGTCTAGGGAGGAGGCCAATCGAGAGAGGGTGTCCGCCCGGGAGTTTTGCTCCCGAGCTATCCGGACTACCTCAAATCCCTCGAACTATCGGGCCAGGCTCCGGACCAACTGAAGGTATTTGATCATGGGTACCTCCCGAGCCTCATACTCGCAGTTGACCTGACCTGCGACTAGTTGAGAGTCGGTGTGGATCCTGACTCGCTCGACCCCCAGCCGTCGGGCCATGCGTGCTCCCGAGATAAGGGCCTCGTACTCGGAAGCGTTGTTGGACGCCTGAAAGTTGAATCTTAAGGCGTACTGTAGCTCTATCCCTTCGGGGGACCTTAGGAGGATCCCCGCACCACTGCCTGCCGAATTGGACGATCTATCGACGAACAGTTCCCAAGCCGGCCCGGTTGTGGTCGGAGGCCTGTCCTCGGCAGGGATGGTGCTTTCGACAATGAAGTCGGCGAGCGCTTGGCCTTTGATTGCTGATCGCGGCCGGTACGAGATGTCGTAGGCCCCGAGCATGATGGCCCATTTGACGAGTCGCCCCGAGGCCTCGGGGTGGGCCAGAATCTTCTTCAGCGGCTCGTCGGTTAGCACGGTGATGGGGTGCCCCTGTAAGTAGGGGCGGAGACGCCTCGCGGAGGTGACCAACGCTAGCACGAGTTTCTCGGTTACGGGGTACCTCCGTTCGGCCCCACTGAGCACCTTGCTGGTGTAGTATACCGGTCTTTCGATTCCCGAGTCATTTCTGACTAGGACCGAGCTGACCGTGGATGGCGTCGCCAAGAGGTAGAGCAGCAAGACCTCGCCTAGGACGGGCTTGGAGAGCACCGGTGGCGAGGCCAAGAATTCCTTAAGCTCGGCGAATGATGTCTGGCATTCCTCATCCCATGCGAACGTAGCAGATGCTAGCTTGGGCCCCCTCATCAATTTGAAGAAGGGCAAGCATCGTTCGGCCGCACGGGACAGGAAACGGCTGAGAGCGGCTACACGCCCCGTCAGACGCTGGACGTCTTTAAGGCACGTGGGCGGACGCATGTCCAGGATGGCCTGGACTTTGTCGGGGTTGGCCTCAATCCCGCGCTGAGTGACTAGGAAACCCAGGAACTTCCCGGATTTTACTCCAAAGGCGCACTTGGCGGGGTTGAGCTTCATGTTGTACTTCAGGCGGGTGCCGAAGGTTTTAGCAAGGTCGGCGAAGTGGTCTTGGGCCTTGGGGGTCTTGACGAGCATGTCATCGATGTAAGCCTCGACGTTCCAGCCTAGCTGTCCCTCGAACACGTGGTTTACCAGCCGCTGATATGTTGCTCCGGCGTTCTTTAACCCGAAGGGCATCCGGGTGTAGCAGTATACGCCGCAGTCAGTGATGAAGGCTGTCTTCTCGACGTCTTCTGGATTCATTCTGATCTGGTGATAACCTGAATAGACATCCAGGAAACTGAGTATCTCGTTGCCCGAGGTTGAATCAACCAACTGGTCGATGCTCGGTAGCGGATAGTAGTCCTTGGGGGTAGCCTTATTCAGATCGGTGAAGTCCACGCACATTCGCCACTTGCCTGTGGTTTTTGGCACCAGGACGACATTGGCTAGCCACGTAGGGTACATGACTGGCCTGAAGAGGCCTGTCTCTTGTCCCTTGGTGACCTGCGCCTTGATGACCGCCTGCTTCTCGGGTGCATGCTTTCTTCTCCGTTGCTGTACGGGCTTGACGGTGGGGTCGAGGCTGAGCTTGTGCATCACGGTCTCCCCTGGTATGCCAGGGAGTTGATCATCGGCCCAAGCGAAGACTTGAGCGTACTCAGAAAGAAATTTCTTGTATTGCTGCTATTCCTTGGATGATAGGTCGGCTCCGATCCTTACTCCGAGGGCCGGGTCATCGTTTAGGAATACCGTTAGCAATTCGCCACCGGGCTCGGCGGTTACGGTCTTCCCTTCGATTCCCTTGGGGCCCTTATCCCCTCCGTCTGGCCTTGAGGCTTCCACCGAGATGTTGTAGCACCTTCTAGCCGTGGCCTGGTTACCTCGGACTTCCCCCAACCCGTTTTTGGTGGGAAACTTCATTTTTTGGTGATAGGTAGATGGTACGGCCTTTATTCAGCTGAGAATTTTCCGACCGAAAATGGCGTTGTACGCTATCATACCCTTGATCACTATGAAGCCCACCATGACCGTAACGGTTTTGGGCGGGGTGCCGATGGTGACCGGCAGGCTTAGGGCTCCCTCGGGGTAGGTGGCCAAGCCGTTAAACCCGCAAAGGGGGGTTCAGATCGGGCGGAGCTTGGATGGGTCTTCCCCCATCTTAAGGAAACAGTCATAAGATAATACATCGGGGGCGCTTCCATTGTCAATCAGAATCCTATCGACGTTACAATGGTTTATTGTGGCCGAGATGATGAGGGCATCATCATGCGGGGTGCTTAGCCCTTCCAGGTCTTGGTCGGAGAAGACTATGACCTGGGGCTCCCTCGGCGGGCCCCTTGAGGGCTCTGAGACCCAGCTGGCCCGCTCGGCATGGCACTTCCTTCCTCGGCTGGTGTCGCCGCCCGATGCCGTTCCTCCGGAGATGACGTTGATGTGGACCCCTCGGGGGGCGTTGTCGATCTCCTCGGCGGCGTCTTTATCTTCTTTGTGCCCAGCTGTGAACTGGGCCAGGTGCCCCTGACGGATGAGGCGTTCGATCTCGTCCTGGAGCTGGTGACAGTGGCCGGTGTGGTGCCCGTGGTCGCCGTGGAACAGACAATGTATGTCGCGCTTGCGGTTCTTCGACCTCATTGGTTCGGGCTGGCGGAGGAGTCCCGAGTCTTTGATGTCTTTATAGATCTCGTAGACTGGCGTGGTCAACGGGGTGTACCGCTCATACCTCCGTTTGTGCTCTCCTTCCCGATCACGCTTCTTGCCTGAGCCAGGGTTTGACTCGGGGGGCCCGCTTCTTGTCCCCCTCCCGACCCGAGCCGGTTGTGTCTCGGCAGGCGCTGAGTACTTCTTCGCACTCGGCGTGGCGCAGTGCCAGAGTCACTAGCTCGGCAAGGGTCGAGGGAGGGTGGAGGACCAGTTCGCGGCGGAGATTTTCATCCCGGGTGCCCCTAGTCAGAGCGGTCGTGGCCGAGGCCACATCCAGGCGGGGAATCCTGAGGGCTTCCGATTTAAATCGGTGGACGTAAGCCCGGAGCCTTTCCCCTTGTGCCTGTTTGAGGGCCAGGAGCCCCGCTACTGACCTCGGGGGGGCGCTTCCGGTGAAGCTCTCCTTGAAGACTCGCCCGAATTGCCTGAAGTCCCGGATGGACCCAGGGGCGAGGGCCCGGAACCACGCCTGAGCACCTTGGACCAGGGTGGCCGCAAAGGCTCGGCACTTAATAGGATCTGGTGTTCCATGCAGGGTCACCAGGGCGTCGAAGCTGTCGTAGTGGTCGGCTGAGTCGCCCTGGCCATCATAGAGCTTGAAGGTAGGAATGGAGGTTCTGGGAGATACCTCTGCCTTCAAGATGTGCTCGGAGAAAGGGGATTTCTCCTCATCCTCCGGGAGGGAGGTCTTCTGCAGGGCGCGGAGGGCGCGCTCTTGCTCTGCGAAGCGTCTTTCGAAATCTCTCAGCCGAAGGGATAGTTCCGGCTGCGGTCGCGCCGTGGGGCTGGGGGGACCGTCGTGGCGATCCTCAGGACCGCCGGCGCTCGGGCGTGGAGGCCTCGCCCCCTGTTTCCTTCTCCTGGGCGTGGAGGAAGCCTCTTGCTCCGGGGGTGGAGCTTGCGAGGGTCCTCCCGCGTTGTTGCGGATGAGCTGCTGACCGCGGAGGGTGAAGCGACCTCCAGCGGTATGCTGGGACGCACTTCGACGGGGGGGGCTCCCGGACGGGGCGCGAGACCTGGCATCCCTTGCCGCCTGGGCCCTCATGAGCTCCACGAGGACGTCAAGCTTCTTATTGAGGGCCTGGAAGATCTCGTTGCCGCCGTTGGGGGCTACCCCCGTCGCCGTCGGAGGGGGCGGCGGCCCGTTGGTGGGGACGCTGGTGTTGGAGGGAGGGTTCTGTGAGGCCCTAGAGGGGTCATCTCCCGCCGCCACCACGGCCTTACCCTTCTCGACGGCGGATCTCCTCCCTGAGCTTCTTCTCACCATCTTGGCTCTTCGCGCGTTTCCCACAGACGGCGCCAGATGAAGAGGCGGAATCTCGCGCTGCGTCCTGAGCGGGCCGTGGATCACCAGAAGATGAAACTGCAAGATAGGAAAACGTATCAGAGGGCCCAGGGGATCTCCCTAGGGCAAAACCCTCCGATGGCTAAGTCAGTAGAGCTGCGGTGGAAGTATTGAGGGGAGGAGGAAAGCTGGTGCGCGAGACTCCTCTCCACCAAAAAGGGGGTGAAGCGGATTGCTCAGGAGTTCCTTTCTTTTCTTACCGGAGGGTAGCCCTGGCTTAAGTAGTATACCGCCTTCAAGAGTCCTGTAAGCTGAGAGGTCTCCGGCGGGAGTTACGTCCTCAACGTGGGCTTTCATGGCCCTTATCGTGGGGACGTTATCGCCTTGAAGCCCGGCGGATTCTTGATTCCCCTGTCCGTTGGGGACTCTTAACGGCAGCATGAACGGCTAGTGTCTGGTCCGGCCGAGCTACTGAAACGCCAGCCCTGTCTGGGCGATGAGCATAGCTCGGAAAAAGGGGGGGTCGGATAGGTCGGCTGGCGCCTGTCTCTCCCGAGCGGGGAGACGGCTTAGACCGGACCCTCCTTGTGACCTGACCATCACTCGGGCCCTCCGAGCCTAGGGGCCGCCGGGGAGAGTTGGTTCCTCGAGTGTTTGTTCATTGGGCTTTCCTTTCCTGAGTGGGCCCTGTGGGTTATCACTCGGGTGAGCTTGCCTCGTTGGACCCTGTTGGGTCTTGTTGGGCTGCTCTTTGGGTGGGCTACAGAAATTCCCCTCTCCATATGTCATATCATGGATTCCAATACTTGAGATCCCTTCCGCAATCCCTACCAAAACACAGCCTTCCATCATGGAGGTGATCTCAGCCCTTCGCTCGATCCAACCTGCAGATGTTAGACACGCGTTGTATGTCCCTGGATCAAGGATTGGGTTGGAAGACTATACTAGAGTAAGAGTGATAGGGAGGGAGTGGGGAGTTCGGGAGGTAGCACGTGCCTAGGGGAGCATGCCACCTGTTATCTTTGGTGGACGTTTATGGGGACTTACCTTCAAGGCTCTAGGGGAAAGGCATTCCTCACGTTTTCTGATATGAGTAGGGATGAGCACGGTTTGGTTTAATTTGGTTTGAAGAGAATTTTTCTCAAATCAAATCGAACCGAATTAAGGTTTCAACTCGAACCAAACCAAACCAAACTAGTTTGAAACCAAATCAAACCAAACCGAATTAATTCGGTTTGGTTCGATTTGAACCATATTCATCTCCCATTTTATAAATTAGATTGGATTCAAACAACATTAGAGGAAGATATGATAAAAGAATTTCTACCAAATAAAGTAAATATTAAAAAATAACATAAAAAGTTGTAACTTGTAAGAACAAGCTCCATAATATTTTCACATAGAAAATTAAGAACTTCAGTTACAGTAAAATAGAAGGTGATTTGAAACCTATTTCAAAGTCGGAAACCCCGTTAGGATGGCGAGAATTGGACTTTTTGAATTAGGATTTATAGTTACACATATATTTATATTAATTTGATAAAAATATTCTTAAATTCGGGTTATTCGATTCGGTTTGATTTTGTTCGGTTTCTTGAACTTCAAAATCAAATCAAACCAAATTTTTTAATACGGTTCGGTTTGAACTCAAATCAAAAATTTTTAAATTTTAACCCAAATCAAATCGAACCAAATCCATCGATTTGATTTGATTTTCGGGTTGAACCCGAATAATGATCACCCCTAGATATGAGACTATTCCCACCACCTTCAAGTTGGGTCGGGTCGGATTTGGGCTAGGCAAACAGAAGATGGCCCGTATACAGCTATAGGTGGTCATTTTCTCACTACTAGGCCTGCCCAGTTCTGGTCAGGCTGAATGGGCCGATATTAGGCCCAACACTCTGGATGGACGTGATTGTTCTGGGCTTGGATTCATGTACATGCTCGGCACATCCATGTCAGATCAGTAGGGGTTAACACCCACCACATCTTTGGAGTGCTCCCCGCGCCAAAGTCCATAGACCGGTCAAGGTCAGTCCTTGCCGCTTTATTAGGCATTTCAAAAGGTCAGTGGAGGTTATTCCTCGTCACCTTGCAATGCTCCGCGCGCCAAGTACGGAGTAGGTCGGCCGAGGCCAATCTTCGTCGTCACCTCGGCCATTGCAAAACCTCACCGCCTTGTTGTGACGCCCCCTGCACCAAGTCTGTGTAGGTCTGTTGAGGCCAATATCCTCGCCGCCTCGGCCATTTTGAAAGGTCGGCAGAGGCTAGCCCTCGCCGCTTCAGCCATTTTAAACGGTTGGCAGAGGCCCAGTCACCCCACCACCGTGTACTGCTCAGTTTACACGCCGAGTCCATATATATAGGTCAGCCGAGGCCGGTCCTGGCCACCTTGGTCATTAATTTCGAAAAGGGGGTACGTACGAGGCCAGTCCCCGCCACCTTGTGACGCTCTATGCACCAAGTATGCAAGCCAGTTTAATCTAGTCTTTGTTCACCTCGGTTATTTCGAAAGTTCAGCGGAGGCATGTCCTTCGCACCCTGTGACAATTTTTGTGCACCAAGTATGTAGTAGATCGGATAATTATTTGTTTAAAATTTAAATTAAATTTGAATTCGTATCCGTTTAATCGGATAATTATTCGAATAAAATATTCGACGGATAATTTGATTAGATATTAGATATCTAATTATTAATCGGATACGAATTCGGATATTGAGATATCCGTGCTGGATATTATCCGACCGAATATGAACTCTTAGATAAATATCTAAGGATACACATATTCTACATATAATTAACTCAAATCTTAATACTTTGTTTGATTATTTTTTTATCTTTTTTGTCACAAAATATAATTTAAAAGTAAGAATTTCAATTACATCTATTTGGTAAGTTATTTCCTATTTTTTAAGGTGAAATCTAATCTGCGATAACATCTCCTAAAATAAAAATAACGTTCACTCTTTTTTTTTAGAAAATAATTTACGATAATGTCACACGACTCACCTCTAAATAGGTCTAATAATTATCCGTTTCAAATTTAAATTAAATTCATGACTCACCTCTAAATAAGTCTAATAATTATTCGTTTCAAATTTAAATTGAATTTGAATTCATATTAATCAAATAATTATTCATATAAAATATCTTATGAATAATTTAATTATCAATCAAATATGAATTCAAATATCACAAAATCTGCTCCGATATGTTTACAGCGTCTAGTAAGTTGATCGACACTGGTCCTCACCACCTTGGCCTTTTGGAAGGTCAGTGGAGGCTAATCAACAGTGTACTTGCCCACCTGTCTAAAAGATCGGAGGTCGGCCGATCACTTGCCCTCAAGGCAGGCTGATTCTCACCTTGGCTGTATGCAATATTGCCGGCCACTGATCACCCTCCCACATTTTAAGGTTGGCATCTCCTCTCTTGCTCTCAAGGTAGATCCGCTTACCTCACCTCAGCTGTACGTACGTACGTAGTGCCAACCCCTACTGACCTTCAGAAGTTTGAAGGTCAACCTCATTCACTAATAAGAGTCTCTTTGTTAATTGAGATGGGTTAAGACATTCGACCCCAAAAGATCGAATGCTGAGTCGAATGCCTTAACCGAGCTCGGTTAAGGCATATGTGCGTGAGATGGAGGGTGTGGACTCTCCATCTTTCTCTTTCATCGGATGTCATTGTGTCCTATCTTAATCGATTAACAAAGAGGGCCTAGGGGCGTGTTTGATGGGCGTGTTTGATGAGATTGGGATAGGAGGAGCGGATGAGAGAGAGAGAGCAGTGGAGCATATCTCTCCCTCACACATAATACCCTCCCTTAACCGAACTCGGTTAACGCAAGCGACCTCTGAGGGTTGCTTATGTTAACTGAGATCGGTTAACAAAGTCCCCCTAATTAATTTCAAGCAGGTTGGCTCTTGAGACTGAGATCACCTCAACTGCATGCATGCATGCACGTAGTACCGGTCACTCACCCTCCCAAGTTAATTTGGAGCTCCGTATATATATAGGCCTCTCATTCCCTCTCTCGTGGTTTAATTAAACAGCCTTGTGTATGCTAAAAGATCAACCTCGGAATCATTTCGCAGTTTATGAGGCATTAATTTACTTGGATTTTTTTTGCCTAGGTAAATTCAATATTTCTTAGTTAATTTGAGGGAGACAAGAATACGTGATCGGTCTGAGAATCTATTCTTTTAATCTAATAGTGTTTAATATTGAGATAATTTAATCCGAGTTGCATTGATTAGTGAAGAATGAGAGGATGATTGATCCCACTCAATAGATAACAAGGTTTATTTCCAAAAGTGGGAAAAATTTAAACTTTAATTTAGTTTAATTCTAGCTTATCTTGTGATATATCCAACAAAGTGATTTGGCTCTAAATGTAACTCCGAAGTGGGAGTAACCTTAAGTGAAACATATCGAGTCAACTTTGGAAGATGAGTCAAAGATATTTCTACGACCAATCCCAAGTTATCACCATATCTTGACCAATCTTCTTTACATTCTTTTCAATTCTCGCCGTCTAACTTAATTAAAGATGAGTGGCATGCAAAAAAATATTACGCCGTGTAATCTTATCTTATTTGATGACACACTTAACGCTAAACTAGTGCTTAAATCGTGGACAGCAGCTTGGGTTTGGTGGAGTGCTAGTCTCCATCCATCATATGTTTATGCTTGGACAGAGGCGTGTGGATTGTTTGTTCTTGCCTTGCTAGGTGTATCCTTTCCACGTCCTTCGCCAAGATATATGGGTGAGCACTGCCCAAGCTGACAATGACGTTGTTATAGAAACGACTTACGGTACCTAATCCGATGAAGAACGTCTCAAGTACGTAAGAGTTTACCCCCCCCCCTCTCCCCAAAAAAAAAAAAAATGATTGGATCTGATAGATGTGATAGAAGATATCAATAGTTATATAAGAAGATTATAAATATTAATAGTTATATAAGAATGACAATTCTGTAAAAAAAATATTTACAAAACATAATTTGTTGAATCTCATTGATCAACACCAAAAATTAACATGGTCAACGTTGATTGGCTTACCTATTGAGGAGGGCGTACGTATCTCGTCGACCCATTAGGGCCCACCCACTCGACCCACCTCGAAAGTTTAATCCTCTCGGCCCATTATCTTGCTCGCCACCCCAACGTGCCCCCTCCTCCAACGCAGACCCAGCGCAGACATAGCACCCGCGTGTCTCCGTCATCCGTCTTCCCCGTCAGCCGTCACGGCACACTTGATAGTGCATTAATGGTAGGAGGCACCCCAGTCCGACAATAGGAAGGGAGGACGTCGCCCACGTCATCCTCTCTCACAGAGTAGTCTCACGTCCTTTTCGGCGAACCCTGCCGCATTAGTGGCGAAGCCATCCCTCTGGCGAAAAGACGACAAGTCAACGTCCATATCTCCCTGTTTCATCGGGCACCCAAGCTAGAAGGCTCATGTCTACTCCGACGTACAATAGCCCAACGGTCAATCCCACGGTGACGGTATAAATAGGACCCTAATTTAGTGGCCAAGAATTACATGACCATTTAATCCCCTCAAACCCTTACTCTCTCAGTCTGGTCACTCTCCTCCTCTCTACTTAAGTGCTCATCTCCTTTCTTCACTGTTATTTGATTTGATTGTCAAAAGGTTATCCCAAGGTGTAATTCTCATGACTCATTCTGACCCTTCACTTGTGATTGCAGGCGCTCCGTCTGTCTGAATTAAATAAATTTTTAGAGATGTGAATCATAATTTAGGTAATTATTTCTAAAACTATATAACTATTATAATCAAAATATTTTTAATTACTTAAATTATACTTAGAAACGTACACCGAAGAGTTGCGTTATCAAACAAACTTGTCTTTACCCGATATCCTGACGCCCACCAATCGTTTGCCCGCCGTGCGTGCGCAGGCGAGGCCTGCGGCAGCACGCGCCACCCCGAGCAAGCGCCCACGTCTCCACGTGGTGGGCACGCCGGCGCCTGACTCCCCTCCACCTTGGAGCCATCTACTCTCATCTTTTATCCTTCCCCCACCACAGGGTCCGCCGGCCTTCAGCCTTCCTCGCATCTCCCCTCTTCCCCTCCGCGGCGTCTCGGTAGCCGCATGCCGCCCTTCTGTTCCGCTGCCATATCGGCCTCCTCCCCTACCTCGAGCTCGCGCTGATCCAGGTGTGGCCAAAACCCAGCAAGTACAGAAGCACGTTGGGGGGGAGCAGGGAGCTTGGGGCAGGTATCTCGCTCTCTCTCGCCCTTCCTCTCTCTCTCTTCCCGTCTCCTCTCAGGTGCAGCTTGTGGTGCTGGCATTAGCGGGGGTGTTGGGTGGTGGATTTGGGGTTCAGGCAGATGGCGGCGAGTGGAGTCTGGAAATTTTGAGGTTTTGTTTGTGATTGTTTGCTGCTTTTTTGGGGGGAATCTGGGTCGTGATCGTACGATGTGGAGTAGGGTAGTGGGTAAATGAAGAAGACTGAGGGGGCGATGTGGATATGTGGGGGAGATGGAGGTGGAGTTAATGGATTGTCGTCAGAATACCTATGCAGTCTCACTTTAGTGCGGAGTTAGTATAAAATTAAGTTAACTAATTCGATAGGAGCAGACTTACACGTGAAGTAAGAAATTTGGTTAAACTACTTTGATTTGATACATATTGAATTAACTCGATAATAATAAAAGATCAAATATCATATTTATTCATCTTTTTAAATTTTTTTACCTATGAATGGTTGTTTATTTTAAAATTTTTATTTTGTTTTAATTATTAAAATATTTTAAATAAATTTTATAAAATAAATATATAATGAAAATAATAAAATTTTGATAAATAACATCGTTAATCTCACTCATTGAAATTTAAAAGTCAAAAAATCATTAATTATCGTTTAAGGTTAATGTTCGTCGAATTTTTTTTATTAATTTTAGTATTAATTTTTAATATATATTATAAATAAATATCTTTTAAAAATAAAAAATATTTTTAATAAATAATAGTATTGATCTCACTAATTAAAAGATGAAATTTAAAAATGTCATTAATTATGATTTAATGTTACTGTTTATTTTAAGATTTTTATTTTAAATATCTTAAATATATACTATAAAATGAATATATCGTAAAAATAAAAATATTTTGATAAATAAAATCATTAAACTCACTAATTAAAATTTAAAAGTCAAAAATATCATTAACTATTATTTAAGATTACTGCTAATCGTACGATTCTTTATTTTTTATTTTTAAAATATTTTTAAAATGAATATACTGTAAAAATGAATATATTTTTAATAAATAATATTATTAATCTCACTAATTAAATTTAAAAGTAAAAATGTCATTAATTGTGTTTAAAAGTTAATGTTTTTTTACAATTTTAAAATTTATAAATATTTTAATAAGTTTTATAAAGTAAAAATATAGTTAAAATAATAATAATTTGATAAGATATCATTAATATTACTTACTAAAATTTAAACGTGATAAAAGTTTTAATTGTTCACTGTTAAACGTAACGAGAGAGAAGAGAGAGAGATAGATTTAATCGTTCACTATTTAACTGAACAAGAGAGGAGGGGAGGGTGCTGGCTATGAGAATGCCGGGGGTAACAAATGGGAGGGGATTAAAGTTAACCCACTTTCGGTGGTAAGTTTCAGAACCTGGGGTTAACCATGTATTAATCCATTTTCTGACCCGAGTAGCCCAAAAGTGCTATCAAAGTGCGCACGGGGTTACGACTGAGTTAACTCTACGTAGGGTTTAAATCAGTGTTATCATAATTAGATCTAATCGGTCGGTGGAACTAGTCTGATCTCAAATCGGTTTAAGAATCGATTCGATTAATATTGATCCGGTCTAATATTAAAAATCGAACGAATCAGACGAATCGTGATTCGACCGGTGAACTGATCTGAACCGATCTGATTCGATTCATCTTTTAAAATAGAAAAAATTAAATATAAAAATAATTAAATATAAAAATAATATTTATATGTGAATAAAATTATCTTATTATTATTGATTTGTTATTATTTATCATTTTATATTAGATATATTTAAATTTTAAAATATTAAATGAGCATATATGTCAATTGTGAACAGTGAAGACCAATAGAATATTATAAAATTTTAAAGTCAATTTATTTAACCATATTATTGTTATTTTTTTACTTGTATAGTTACGTAATCATGATTCATGAGTAATAATTATACATGTACGTTATTTTATTTTAATCAGTATATCTTATTTCTTATTATAGAATCGGGTCAGATCATGTATCAATATTATGATGACGTCACGGTTCAAATCGGTTCAATTAAATGGTTTAACCGGTTCGAATCGAACCAACTCATTGACCGGTTCAGGCACCGATTTGGTTCTGATAATATTGGTTTAAACTAGACATGAAAATTAAGCAGATACGGAGCATATAGTGTAATATCTAAATTCGTATTCGATTAATGATCTAATTATTTCATATCTGATTAAATTATTCATCAGATATTTTATTCAGATAATTATTCGATAAAGGAAATATGAGTTTGAATTCGATTCAAATTTTAAATAAATAATTATTATACCTATTTGGAAGTGAGTCGTGCAAGTCGTGCACGAGCGTTATGATATGTTTTCATAAAAAAAGAAGGGGTAGAGTTTATTTTTATTTTGGAAGAGATTATCAAAATATTAGATTTCATCGTAACAAATAAAAGAGGAATTGCCAAATAGATGTAAGTGAGATTCTTATTTTTAAATTTTATTTTTAGAGAAAAAAAAGTAAACAAAGAGCAACAAAATAATATATTAAAATTGAAGCTAATTTTATATAAAAATATGTGAATCATATTCCCAACATTGATATTTTAATATCTGAATTCTCATTCAATTAATAGTCGGATCATTTTTTATCTGATTAAATTATATGTCAATACTTTATTCAGATAGTATCAGATCAAACAAATATCGACTCTAATTAAGTTTAAATTTTAAACTGATAATTATCCGAGCCAGTTTAAACGCGTTGCATGATTCTTCTCTCTCTCTCTCTTTAAAAAAAGGGTAATTTTCCATCTATCGTTATCCGAGCCGATCGCCCCGGTACACGTCCTCTGCACCAAGGGGCCCGACGTCGTCGGTTCAAAACGGCCCGTGAAGGCCGTGAGTCCGTGACCCCGTTTGAAACCGGACAGCTCGACACGATGGCCCACCGTTTTAAAAGTATTTCCGCACGTGTCACCCAACCGCCTTCCAGGAAACCTAACTCGGCGGCACCCGGGAAAGAGGGCGGCCAAGCCTGGTTTTTCTCTTCGTCACGGCCACCTCTGCACCTGCCCAAAATCTACTGCATTTCTTCGGTTCCTCCCCTTCTCCCCTCCCATTTAAACCCCCCCCCCCACCCCGATTCTGGGAAGATTCCGAGGCTCCTCTCCCGGCCAAATCCCTCTCCCCTCCCCGACTCCTTCCTCGGCCTCTCGGCGAGATCGGTTGCGCCGATCCGGATCCCTATCGCTTGGGGAACTCGTGCGCGGAGGAAGGTGAGGTTCTTCCTTCCGGGTCTCTGCGTGCGCTTTTCCCCCGATGTGCTTGCTATCCGATGATCCGTGGTTGAGGGCAATGTGTTTTGGGCTGGTTGGTGTTTCCCGTGCGATCCTGTTCTGTTGAATGTTCGCGGGGTTTCTTGGATGTCGTGTCGGATTTGGGATTGATGTCGTGTAGAGAGATGTTTGGGCTGCCTGTTGTGTTCTTTGGGGGGGGGGGGAGGAGGTGTGTGTGTGGTGGGTTTGTTTGGATCGTGCTGTTAGAGTATTGTGTGTGGGGCTTGTGTTTGCGCGTTAGGGCTTTTGTGGTTATTAGTCTCGGATCTCTACTGCTAAGCGTTCTCTTGTTGTCGCGCTTGGGTTTGGCTTACCCAATTCTGTGGGTGGGGAGAATGAATAAAGAGTCCCTAGAATTGGCAATTGCTGATGAAGGGGTTTTATGTCTTCAGAGTGAATGTTTTGGTCGGAATCAGTAGTATAATGTGATTGCCATGCCGTTCTTTGCTGAAAATTTTATTGAATGTGTTGCCGAATCTAAGTTTCTGTGAACTCATTTTGGTGGCTTTATCTGGATCTACTTTGCTTATGCTTGATTAGTATGCCAGTGATGGAAAAGAAAATTGGCGTACGAGGGTTCATCCTGTACGGAAACTATTCCGGTGAATTATTTGTGAATCTTTTTAATGAGAAGTGAAGGTCTGAGCAGAGAACTGATCAAATATAAACGATCAGAGTTATGTACTCGTTGTGTTGTAAAATTAAGATTTTACCTTATGGGTTAGGGAAGATTCTTGGCCAATCATGATTAGAGGACCGAGTAAAAATCAGATGTTCTTTTTTAAATTGATCTGTCAAGAAGAAGCAATTGAAATTGTATAGTTTTTTGCAGGTAGCTTCCACAATGAAGGGGAAAGCTCTTCTACTCACGGATAATGATGTTGTGCCACTGGGTGCAGCTTTGTCTGCGATCGAAGACTTTGAAGTTATTGGAAAGGGTGACTTGTTTATTGTTACTCAAGGATTTCAACTGAGTAATTTCCTTTCACCTCTTTTGTTTGTTAGCCTTCAAGATGTTGCCATGCACCAGCTTATCCATTTTGTAAGCGTTGCAGTGACACTTTATGTTTTTTTTATTATTGAAAACATCATTGCTTAATGAACATTTAATTCTCCTTGAACTAAAAGCAGACTTTAATTCTTCATTTCTCTTTTTATTCTTAGTGAAATGCAATATTTTCTATCTCAAACTTGAAATGAATTTCAATTTAAGATGGCTTCACTGATCTGATTTCAATCAAATGTTGTAAGTTTTTCGTTTTATCAGGCTGGCACGTGGCTGGAGAAGCTCTAAACTTGGGCATCATGTCCCATGTTTGGAACTAAACCCAAGTTTATGCAATATGGCTTTATGATAATGATGATAGTTTATGGCTTTGAAGTACCGGTTATAGCTTGCCCATCTTCTTGCTTATCCATAAACAGTAGACTCGAATGTCTCCTACAAAAAGGGTATATGGAGCCAAACCAAAAGTAATTTTCTTGTTTCTGATCATGAATTGAATTGGATTAATTGACAGAGCTGCTGCCGATTACATCAGCATCATTGAACATTGTTGTGCTTGCTTTAAAGTCTATTGAGCTCCCTGGTGATTATTTGTTTGAAGACATTGTTAGAGTGTTGAAGCCTGGTGGGACAATCCTAGTACAGGCTTTACTTCCTCCAACAGATCATGGGGACAAGGTGACACTGAGTATATTTCATTGTCTAATAAATTTATTCCGTGGAGTGACCTATAACATGTTCTTGCAGCCGAGTACTGCATTGGAACGCAAACTGCTCCTATCAGGGTTTCTGGAACTTCAAGCTGTTGATATGAAATCAGTCTTACAGGTTGAAGGTGCTCGGTTTCTCACGGTGAGTGGACAATTTTTACCAACGTATTTGCTATGATTACATGGTATAGTATTATTTCTGATAGTTACTAAGTAATCCTTAAATTTTTTGTAGATCAAGGCCAAAAAGGCTTCTTGGGTGGCAGGGTCATCATATTCCCTTAAGAAAAGACCGAAGAGTTTACCCAAAGTTCAGATTGACGATGAATCAGATTTGATTGATGAAGATAGCCTCCTGACTGAAGAAGACCTGAAGAAGCCAGAGCTACCAACTGGTTAGATAAAGGAGCTAAACTTGCCGTTATTGTTGTTTTGCTTTTTTTTTTTTTTAGTTCTTCTTGATGTTTTGCTAATTTTTTATGTAGTTGGAGATTGTGAAGTTGGGAGCACACGGAAAGCATGCAAGAACTGCACCTGTGGTCGTGCTGAGGCAGAAAAGGTGGAGAAGCTGGGTCTGACTGCTGAGCAGCTGGATAACCCTCAATCAGCTTGCGGCAATGTGGGTTCTGTTGTCTGAATACATCTATTTTCTTTTTTTTTTGGCCAGTTTCATTCGATCAATTTATATACAACATTAACCGTATCTGTGATCCATTATCTTACCCGATCATAACAAAATTGTAGTGTGGGCTGGGGGATGCATTCCGCTGCGGTACTTGCCCCTACCGAGGTCTTTCGCCATTCAGGCTGGGGGAAAAGGTATCGTTAAAACTGCTCTTTCTTCTGTTGTATAATGGTAATTAACTCATCTGGCGGATTATCCTTTCATTTTCATAAAACACAGCAAAACAGTACTTGATCATGTTCTACATTGTCCGACAGCACATCAAACAACCCTTTAGATGATGGCATCCGTGATCCGTTCCCATTCTTTACTGTACTGAGCCGCCACTTTTTGTGCAGGTCTCTCTACCAGCGAGCTTCCTTGCAGCTGATATTTGATGGGAAGCTTCCCTGCAGCTGATATTTGATGGGGTTTAAAAGCGACACTCATGCTCCATGTGTTAGATCCGTCTGACATTGGGGATACGAGATTCTTGGTGTCAACCATTTAGCATATTTATGATTTGGATTATGCGTTTTAAAGTCGTAAAGGAAACTGTGGATACATTGCATAGCTTTGCGTGTGTGCATTCCTGCTTCGAATGTCGGCTCACGATTTTTTGACGACAACGAGGAGATATGGCATCGTCTTTCCTGGAAAACTTATTTGACTCTTATTAGATTCTCATGCACACACTTATGGAAACCCTCAAATCTTCGGACCACGTTTTATATCCCTACTCCATTGTAAGTAGCTATATTCTGAGGCCTGCTTAGGATTGGTTTCCCTTTATTTGAAGTATGTTTTTGTTTGCAAGACGTGAAAGTGTTCTTGTTTCCACGTATTTCCACAGGATTTGTTGTTTTCTGCGAATGGGTTCATTACATTAAGAAGATGCTCCATTGCAGTATTAAGTACCTTTACCATCAATTGTTTTATTGCTATTAATAGGTTATACTCTTATCAAATTCGATGTTAATATATTATTTGAAGTGTATTGTCTTGACAAACTGCTACAGGTCTAAGCACAATTAAATATGATAGAATTTGGTCTTAGAAAGGTTGGAGTTTCGTCTAATTCTTTGTTTCTTTGTTTGACCGTCTCCCTCTGTATTTGTTGGTATTAATTTTAATGTTATTTATTTAAAATGTTAACATCAAACTTCATGCTGTATCAAAATAAGTACTCTAGTCAAGTAGAGCGTGGGATATTGTGCCAAGCTATTGTGTACGGCGGATGGATCTTCGAAAACAAGCTTCTTTTTTTTTCTCGCTCTCCGTCATCATCATGCGTAGAGATTCGAGTACGCCCTGACATTCATCTGTCCGTGGATCCGTAATTCCAACGTCACAGAAAGGCCAGTCACTTATTATCTAAGATCTTATTCGAAAAAAGAGTGTGGTCCCATTAGCGAAAGTGGCCAGAGTGACAGGCCCGCACTAAAAGAACTTGCGTTCCTAATGGAAATGCCCCGCCCGTGTTATCCAATATCTGCAAAAAAAAAAAAAAAAAGGAAAGGCAAGGGGAACAAGTAAAAAGAATGACGTGAATGGTGTGTTGCTAATTGCCCATCCCTTTGTTATCTAAAATCTGTCAAAAGAGAGGCGAAGGATAGGGGAAGAAGGCAGAAGAGTAACGAGCGCGCTAAAAATGTGGGTTTTCTAATTCTTATATGGAGATAAATCTTTTCCTTTGGAATTGAGCTCTCTTCTTGCACGTAGAAATTGAACCCTCTCTGTCGCCTTGCGAAGGTTCTCCGAATACGGATCGAGAGATGAAGGTAGCGGATGCGAAATTGATAGATCCGCATGGCTTTGGTGGGAATGAATTGGACGGGACCGAATACCACATCAGAACATTGGAAATGGAGAGCTATGCGGTTTGAATTCGGGCTGTGTGGTGTTTTGCCTCCGAGTTTGTGTGCATCACATATGAGCGTGCAATATTTTTAAATTTTAAATTTTTTAAAAAATTAAAATAACATCCAAAATATCTTAATTTAAAATACAAATCACATCACTAACTAATTATCTAAAAAAATAAAAATAAAATAATTTTCAAAAAATAAATCTAACCCTATCCATTTGATCCGATGTTTTTATCTTTTTAAGTAATCCTATGATGACGACGCAAGGCATAACATATCTGGGAGACCACTCCAAAAAAATTTTAAAAAATAAAAAATTAAAATACTCTCCACACCCAAGAGTATGCAGTACACCCACTCGTGCAACACGCCCGGGTGTGCAACGAGTCTTACTCTTTTGCCTCCGGCTGAGAATTTAACTGAGATGCAGCACTGTAATACCGTGAAACTGACTTTAAACATTGTTTAGAAAGGGAATGGGGTCCACCATGCACTCCTACCTTCGCTGTCTGCATTTTCATGCGGACATCCCGTGCCAATTTCTCACGATCAGCCATTGAAGGACATCTTATCATCTCCATTTTTACGGTGTACACAGTGATGAAGCCAGAGGCGCATTGAAGATGCGCAAACAGTATATTTTTGTCGAGACAACATGTAACTTTCTGATCCATGGTGTTACATGGATAACATAGAATGATAACTAATTGCCACTTTGATAGAGGGTTAGATAAATGGAGAAATATCCTCCTTAGATTAGTCTGTTATTCCACTTACTCTCATTTATTTTGATAAGAGAGATGGGTTAAACTGTTCCACCTATTTAGATGGATCACACTATCTAGATTAGATGAGAATTATCCTTCAATCTAACCCGAATATTTACATCCCTCTGTCAAACTTAAAAAGGAACAAAATAGGAGTTATGCCCGAGAGAAGTGGGGGATAACCCCCTATCAAAGCGGCGCTAAATCGCTACACGTAACGAAATTCTTTAACTCGTAAGCGTAACAAAAAACTCATACTTCAATGCAACCTTAGTACACTACAGGAAAGTCATCAAAACAGCAATCGAAGGGGTCGCCCCAATGGATTCATTCACACAGCAATGACTGAAATCCATGGCATAGTGAATGTCTAAACTTCGGTAAGCAGCAAGGAAAATTCAGCGACGATCAAACACAGGTTCCATCTTTTGTACACACAGGGTGCCCAAGGTGGAAATACGACAGGCCGATTTCACGTTAACGTCTGTAATTAGTGTACTTGTCCCATCAAAATGGGGGATTGACAACTTGATCTCAAAAGATACAAATCAGATCTGACCAGAAAAAGAAGGCAACAATTATTTTCTTTCTCGACTGACTCGTCAACCAATAATCTCGCTTAACAATTAACGAGCTATTATACAATACATTAGAATAGCTGCTGTACATGCTGAAGTTCAGATAGTACAGCATCGGGCAATTGCTCTATAAAACTTTATGAACATCCCTAGGGAGCAAGAAGAGTGCAGTCAAATTTCCGGCCAATCAAGATGTTCAGCGTCGAGAACACTCAGCTGCCATGCACCTTCAGCAAGCTCATCAAAAAGCTGATTCCACCCCCAACTTGAGAAACCCAGGAAAAACCAGAAGTCACTAGCAGAGGCATTCTGTGACCTGATTCTTTCAATTATCGCAATGGTCGCCAGAGGATCACCAAAATAGATATTCGAAGCAATCTTCGAGTAGCCATTTACGGGCTTCCGAGTCAAACTAAGAAGAGGCACATCATGCACCCTAACTGGACCCCCATAGGACAGAGGAGCCTGCTTAAGAGGTGCAAGGCCTTTGTCGAATTTCTCAAAAATGTCCCAACTAATACGCTTGTTTAATATTAGACCTTGGAACCCCTCTATCCGGTCTGCTTTCACAATAAGAATGGACGACTTGTCAAAAGGGGATGCATTAAGAAGTTTATCTGTGGCGGTGAGAAAAGACCCAACAGCCACTCGTTCACCTTCCCCTGGATGGCCATTCAATGGATGCACATCAACTGGCCGTTGGTTTTTTTGTCTAACTTCTGGAGTGTCCAAAGGTACATCTCTGTATTCGTCATCCTCCATGGCAGGTGTTTGCTCGTGAACCTTGGTAGGGAAGACATCATTTGATAGTTCTCCACTTCCATGCCCCTTTTGTCCATGGCTCCATAAAATACCTACCGATTGCAGATAACCATTTAAAACAACGAAGAAAGACAACGGATCAACGGTCTATGATTTTTTTTTATTCAAACCTACCTATCTAATACTATGTCAGTTACAGAAAGCTGATATACATAGTTCATCATATGTTTTAATGAATTTGAGGATCTCAATCATTACTTTTTAATTTATTTTATTGTCAAATAAGATATTAAATCTTACTAGGATGTAGAGCAACATAAACACCTATTCCGCAGAAAGGGAAAAAGAATGTAGCCTTGCTATTATTTTTCCTTTTTTTTGGCATCTGAACCTCAGCCAAATCTATCGTTGCCTTTTTTAATCTGTGGATTTCCCCCTAGCTAAATCAGACTGTCATCCTTTGAAGGACAAACATTCAGTTGAAAATTTGAAATAATATATTCAAAGGCAAACGAGAAATACTCTGGTCAAAACCAACAGAAACAACAATGCTTCTGTCAACATGCATCCTCTGCAGGGCTCCAATGCATGACCAACAAATACTTCTGATTCTCAATAGATTTTCAGTTGCCACAAGCAGTCCAAAGCCAAGAAGATTTAGAATCAATCATGTAGACCCTCTTTCATATGAACAAACCAAATTCTTTGCTAGAAATTCATCACCAATGGATGATCTCACACTGATGAGCCAGTGATGAAGTGTTTCCAAGAGTTTGCTGGATTACATTGGTTGACAACCAGCGGTGAAGTGTATCTGAGGGCTTGTAGGATTGCACAAACTTACAGAATACATAACACGAGTTTTAGAAATGACAAAGGCTTAGCCCATCCATGTCACTGAAGTTGAAGTTACTGGACAGAGGGGTGGCCAAAATGAGACTACTTCCCGTGCAGGTTAGCTGGTTTGATCAAGACAAGGACAACGGGTCACCTATGTAACACAGTAGAGTCCTAAGGAGTGCATTGTCACAACAAGGACCCATGGCTTTCTTTGGCTAAAGTGGGTGAGCCTCAGGGTGACGAGAGGTAACATGGTTTGAAAGATGACTTGTATTTGGTGTTACGCTGACGTACTGAGCTATGTCTATCATGCTCAGGTACCCAGGCATGCCAGCAAGTCCTTTCTAACAGAGGTGCCAGATCAGGGGTTTAAGAAGGTGATTAGTCTTCTATGAGCTATGTTATTTTGGCATCTCATTGGGTCCCTCATGAACGAGGCACAAGTGTGCCAAGGAAGAATGGGGATGGATGACCATGTGAGAATCAACAACCATAGCACGCAAGTTAGGAACCTCCCCTCTTGCTTTTAAACCTAGCATCTATTGGCTAAGTGAATGCCTGTATAGTCATCATGAAGATTTGGGACACCATGCATGCTAAATCTTGTGGAAGCCAGTGGCTTTGAATGCTGGAAGGAAGTCTAGTTGGATAGCAGCAAGCTGAAGCAAGATCAATGCAATGGCAGATTAAGTATGGAATTATTTTAAGGTCTTCTCTAGGGGACAAGCTGAGTCTCAGGCAACTTTGTGCCTTACGCAAGCCCTATGAACCAAGGCATTGAATTGTTCCTGAGGTGACTCAATTATAGGAGGATGAGTAGGCATGGTATGCATGGTGCATACCCAAAAGGCCGAAGAGAAGGTTTGTCTCCTGTGGGCTCAGAGTATCACCCAAGGCCCAAAAGTTGAGTGCAAGTCGTCAGACTTGGCACATGGCACTATGGAAACTCTGGTCGGTGCATAAACCGTTTAAGGTGATCCAATATTGAAATGTGGCAATATGCTTTTGCACAGAACTTTACAAGGAAAATATGGCAGCAACAATCTTTTTTACATCCTGGTGAATGGAGGTAGTCTTTTCATCATAGGAGACATCTTACCAGGTTCAGATAGGCTATGGCCGTTACATATATGCAGGAAGTTGTGGATAATGCCTCCAAGGTATTCAACACCGGTACCGGTTTCGGTACCGGGTTCCTCACTTCTCCACCGGGTTTCACCTCCCCCATATATGTTATACACATCTTATCAAAATCAGTTGGTTAAGCATACAATTAACTTTTATTATGAGGGTCCTTTTATAAATAACAACACTTTTTAACACCAACCCCAATCGAGCCCAGCATTCGAGCCCAGCTTAGGGCAAAAGCGATGGCGGTGCCATCCCTGCCGGAGGAGATGCAACTGCTGCGGCTCACAGTCCGGTCAGTCCCACCCTGTTCTCTCTCGCTCTCTCTCTCCGCCCCCTTCTCTCTCTCCCTCTCTCTCAAGAGCCCAGAGGAGGCAGCAGCCCAGTTTTATTATTATTTTTCTTAATGCCTATACTGGCCGGTACAATGTAGAATGGGAGGAACCAAACCGGCCAAGGCCAGTACCGGAACGTACCAGCCCATTTCGGTATATACTGGGCAGTACTGAATACCATGAAGGCCTCATGTTGCCCTCTACTTTTTTTCTTTTCAGAAGGCGTACAATACCACAATTTTATTAAATAATAAAAAAGGGAATTCACAAGTATAGAATCCTGCAAATCACCTGGAGGAATGAATAATAGAGGAATTCATGGAGGATGGCAGATATGAGAAATTTCATAGTAAGGGAGAGCTGTCATCCCGCCCTCTCTTGTGATGGCTCCTCTTTACCCCCTTTTTTATTTTTTTCCTTTTTCTTTGTTTTTCTTTTTGAGGTTGGGGGGCGGGGTGGTATGTTGTGGGGTTTCTCTTATGTATTTGACTATATAACCTTCTGGTGCTTTCCACTGAGGTTTTCATTGGGGGAGCCATTCATCTACAGGTTGCATATATATTTTCCTTAACAAACATCACACTATATAAAACCAATTCCTAGAAGAAACATGTTAATCAGTCTAATTTGGCCAGTGGCTCTTTTGCCTAAATCCTGTATTCCTGTCTAGGTGTTTACGTTGTACATGTGCCTAAAGCAATACATACAAACATGTAAATGATCTACCGATGGAAACAAGAGAAAGAAACTAAGTACTTAAAGACTAAAATTTGATGTTCACCTCTGTACTCATTAAGACTGTTGGAGTTGCTTCCATGAGTTGCAAGGAATTCAAAGATACCAAGCACTGACATATCTCCTTCATAAGTAATTGCATCTTTCTTCTCCCCAGGAAACAGCAGTAGGGATGGATAAACTTCTCCCTGCATGTTTTTAAGTTAAAAGAGAAGGGGGGATCAATAGCTGACTAAGTATTGCTAGCATTTGTCACCTTTAATTTTCTCCTTTCTGTGTTTCTCTTCCTCGCAGCATTTCCGCATATGGAGTTTGAAATGTCAGGAAAGGATTTACATTTAATGGTCATGTCTGAAAAATCTCAGTTTATTGCTTCCCTGTCTATCATTTTAGATATCATCTTTTACTATATTCCTGCTTTCAGTTAGCAACCACATTTTCTAAACTAAAAATTACAATAATGCATCCATCTTGATGTTAAAAGGCAAAGACAACCTTTTGTCCTCTATATTCAAAGAAAATTTACAAGTACATATCACGCTTTGATCCTTGATAAAAGGACTAGTGATTGCATACTTATTTAAAAGTTTCTCCAATGATAGTGTCAGAGAGTTCAGCCTGCCAGCAATCATTAAAATGCAGGGTATTTTAACAACCATGGACCATTGGGCAAAAAATATGAAAAATACATAAATTTCATAAGGCACATTGGGTAAAATTACATTTCAATGCATAATTGTTTACCTTGCCATATTTTCTTAAGAATGGGTCACAATCATTCAATGTACAGTCCATGTGGTAGATGGATGGCAAATCATACATAAAGGCATCTTCCAGCTTATCTGCCAAACAAGTAATTTATGACAGATATGTTATAAACAGAGCAAGGGGGTGGTGCAGAAATCCACAGGAAAGAAACAGTAAGCACCTATATGTTAATATGGTTCCACTATCAACGTAAGTCGCCTCAAAATAAATTCATTAAAGCAGCAAGGCAAATTGGAAGTCCACAACAGAAAGGGTAAGAACATAACAGAAGGATTAAGCATGGAGACATGAAGTCAAATTCTTAAAAAACATCATATCGCTGTCCGACATTAGAACCGGAGAACACTCCATGCTTATCAAAATTTGAAACCTATCATTTCAATTGGCGAAACTGGTACCCAAACAAGTTTCGCGCTTATTGCTTCTTTTTTTAAACTTCAGAGGCATTCCAATGAATACCTTGATCTTTTAAACTTGAATGAAAATGTCTAAAAGAAAAACTACCAAATTCAGGTGCACCACAGAAACATGACAGGCTGTCCTTTTGGCATGATAAGTGACTAGACAGAGAGGGTTATCAACCATACGCATCAACCACCAAAGGAAGTATACAAATGGACGAAGACCAGAGCTGGACAAAATCATCCAATTAGCCTGGCAGATGGGAGAACACAGAAATACATCTTTCATACAGTTTGGTTTTTCCCATGGCTCACACCACCTTGGTGTAAGTATAGGGACTTTTGGGAAGATATTGATTGCACTGTATATCCCTTCTTTTACATTTAATACAATGGTGGTACCACGCACTTTCAAAAAAAATGATGCATTAAGAAAATGCTTCATCTTAGACTCACATACTTAGGTGTAAATAATTGTAACATTTCAGACTATTTCCTTGGAGCAAGGCCATGATGTTAAGGATGTGTTACAGATGTATTCTTTTTATCTGAATACACCACATAGATATATCATGTGACCAGGATGGGGACCATGGGGTGTCGCTGGCCTGCATAAGCGTAGCCTACCAACATGGACTACAAAATCTTTGCACCTTTTCCCAAGATTCATGGTATGGCACTCTAGTACAATAAATCAAGGTCCTGCCAATTCAGAATTCAGATTGTCCATTTTGGACCATGATGACTTGGGATGATCCACAGGCTGACTCTCATGAGCATCTTGGCATGCCAGTGGATGAATTACCAACATCAACTGTGAGCTGCTCAGCTCAACAAGGACCAAGTTCGACAAGTTTCATGTCACTTTCTGTCCTAACCTGATGGACCTGACCTGTGAATCGATCCACAGTAAGCTACCAAAAAAATCAGCATATCTTGACAAACTCTCGACTTTGGATGTGTCGCATGTCTTTCTTCATACCAATTAAATTCCGTCAGTATCAGAATTCTTTTTTCACAAGAATCACAAGGTGGACATGAGGAGTGGGTTAAACAATTCCGTGCTTCGTTGATAACAACAAGGTCGCAGGTTCGATTCCAGTCAGTGGCAAAGTGCTGTTGTGCCTTCGTCAGTGTCCACACCCACAGGTGGTTCCCTGGCTCTGGTCTGGGCAGCACCGCTCAGGGGTTTTACCAAGCCCGCCCCTTGCCCCAGCTGGTGGACCCCGTTATGCATAAGCGGTAGGATCAGTAGGTCACAAGCAGCCGCACGCTGAGGTTGTTGGCGGCAGGGTAGGTTTCCCCAGTCATCCAAAAAAAAAAACACAAAGGTAACACATGTTATTACTAGAGAACAATGCCAAAAGCCGCAGGCAGTAGAATAGTACATGCTAAACTCATCAATGATGGCCATGAACGGTGACTTGAACTATGTTTCCAGGAGCTCCCATGAGGACTGAACATCTACCCCCAATTTTCATACAAAATCTGTGATGAACTGGTTCAAGTCTCATGAAGGTACTCAAAATATGATAAGACAATCTCACGCCATGCCAAACAAATGCACCATGTGCCGCTGTTGCTGGGTGTTTCCGTGGCATTTAAACTCTCATCGCTAAAACTGAATGCGAAAGGCCACATCTAAATGGCATCTGTAATCCGCATCCCCCAAGTATAACTCCATGAAATATCTGTCAAAACCGGAAGACACTATTTCTTCAAGCACTATATCTAAGACATCGAATAAAATGAATGGAAAAAAATCACGTCACTTGGTTGGCCATAATGCGCACCTCAAGAAGCAGACGTGGTGTTCAAGCCATAGTTCTCGATCCCATCCTGGCTCTTTCCTGTTTTTCTACCAGGAAGGGACATCCTGGAATCCCAGACAATTTCAGCATCCTGCCTGGTTTTTACTAAGTGTTCCAAAAATACAGAACACACACACACAGAATGCAAACCAAAACAAGGGGATTAACTAAAAAAACAAAGGGTGCCTAGGCATACGGGCGCCGAGGCACCAGCGACACACCGGGCGCCATCCAGTCTCCCATCTGGGTGATCGAATGGCGCGTAGGCACCTTTTTTTTGGGGATCTGGACTGTTAACAGTCCGCTGTCCACACCGGGCGCCATCCAGTCTCCCATCTGGGTGATCAAAGGGCGCATAGGCACCTTTTTTTTTGGGATCTGGACTGTTAACAGTCCGCTGCCAGTGGGCAGCGGACTGTAACACATCCCTATATATATGTATGATCAAAATTAATATATTTTAAGGAAAAGACTTGTCCACCGTGGATAGGAGCGTTGGATAAGGGGCCTCGTAGATAACCATGAGGTCTTGGTATCAAATCCCACCAGTGACACAAATGCAGGGCAAATACCACTCAAGGTCCGCACGTGACCTATGTGATTCGGCAAGCTGGTGAGAGGCCCACTACCCAAGAGTGAGGTATGGTGAGCCCATAACTTGGGATAGACCAGGACAGGCGGGACAGCCAGACACCTACTGACCCAGATAATTCTGGCCAGGACGAGATGACCAATCCAGAACCACTGGTTCAAGATAGATTTAAGGTTTTTCAATTTTTTGGAAGGTGGCCAAAGGCCACAATTCATTAAAAGAAGAAAGATACAGACAAGAAAAAGAAAAAAAGAAGGTGAAGTCATCTATCAAGACCCTGGATCCATATAGCAGGAAAGAATGGTGGGGGGGAGGGGGGTTGAGAACCCAACGACCCAATTACAGATAATTTCCTCCGTTTGCAGATCAGGCAACATTGAGGGTTTCCCCCATTCTAAGTAGAAGTTTTTTCTATCATCTAAGGCCACGTTTGGCAACGCCATTGAGCTTTGGCTTTTATCCAAAAGTCATTAGAGAGAGAAAAGGCTAGTTAGGAGGAGCTTTTGGAGCATTCAAAAAGTGGGATCTTTCCTCCCTATCGCTCTCTAGAACCCAAAAGCCAGCTTTTGAATAAGTTGATGTGACCTTGGTGCATTTGGTGAGGGTTTTTGGGGTGGGGCTTTCAAGACCAAAAGCCCAATCCCAATGGGGTTGCCAAACACAGCCTAAGGGTTATTTTTCTACTTTGTAATAATAGGTTTCAATTGAAACATTCTCTTTTATTGGGGAATTATTCATTACATCTAATTTTATATTCCCGTACTCATCGCCTAAACTTGAGGAATCACTCTTTGAGATTCATCACCAAGAATCCAACACCACAAAAATTGGGACTAGGGAGGAGGGGAGCAAGGATGTTGCCATGTGTACCCATAGTTACCACTAGAGAACCACCTGCCCATCCGCCTGTCACACCACAACACCTGCAGCTGCTGGCACACAGCATAATATCCCAACACAAGGTAGAAGCTGGTGTTCAAGTGGCTTCCTGCTTTGTCTCCATCACCATCACCGGCAGCTGGCCAGGATCTGGCTGATTTCAAGCCAGAATTGAAGTTGGCACCAGAACTGGTCTGGCACCATCCAGCATGGGTCCAGTTCCAGATTTCAATTTTCAATTCCTTGAATCTGACCATCTCATCTACATCTTTTTTTTTAGGGGGAGGGGAAAGCGGGGGCCACCGGGAGGCGCGGCTCGAACCCGCGTCCTCCTGCCGCCTGTGCAGGAGGGGTGTCCACCCCGCCACAGGCAGGGGGACCCATCTCATCTACATCATCCACAGCCTTGTTTCAAAAACAATGGGTGCCTTCTTTTAAAATAATGTAGAATCACTAAGAAACATCACCAATATTTTCTCCACTTTACTGCATGTCAGAATATAGCTTAATTCATAAAAGCATCTATTTGTAGGGATCGAACCTAACATGAGGTCATTTTAGAATTACTGCTGATAGAAAGTCATCTGCGGCTTATCAGGGGTTTTGTTTGTCAGAGGGCATGACCAACTACAGCCCTATCTGTAACCACCGGTATAGGTAAGCTTCATAAAAGGCTGAAAGGATGGAGGACATTCTTTCTATGGGGGCTAGGTGACACTACTATGGTCATCCCACACAACTTATCATACACAGTAATTCAGGCAAAAAAGAGGAAAATAATACAACATGAACCTTGGGATCTGTTTTTCAGACATCCTACAAGAAGCAATGTTGAGGAACAAAGTCCTCTCATCTGTGTCAACCCAAGAATAAAAAATCTTGATACAGGGCAATGCCAATCTCAATAGAACTAAAAATGTGCACATAAAGTTGGAAAAATGCTGCAAGAGATGGAGGGCTACTCTATTGGGATCCTATTCCATGTTGAATCAATTGACAGGTGAATTGGGCACATTACAGGCAAATTCTCCCCAGCCCACCCCCAAAAAAATGCGAAGAAAAATTTGATAACATTGTTCAAGTTGGACCTAGTGCAAAACACGTTACTCTGTTTCGATGATCAGAGGAAACCTGTCCTCCCGAACCCCACCCAGGTCCTTCCTTTAAATATCTTTCACCAAAGTTGGACCTAGTGCAAAACACGTTACTCTGTTTCGATGATCAGAGGAAACCTGTCCTCCCAAACCCCACCCAGGTCCTTCCTTTAAATATCTTTCACCAAAATCACGTGGCTTTGAAGACAATCATTTTCTCTACCCACCAATAGAGAATGGTTCCCCTACGTTGGTCTCAAATCTGACGCCTTGAAGATTTCCTCTTCGAATGTTCACAGTTGGACATATGTGTCAAGTTTATTGGATACGTTACAGAATCTCGTAGTCAAAGTGGATGATTGTCATGAACCCAGTTCTTTTGAACCTTCATCTGTCAAAGCAACAAATTTGGGGTAGGATTTCAACTAAAAAACTTATTGGTCAGTGGCACAAGAAACACAGAGGACAGGACTCCTTGGGGGAATGCTGTTTCATGAAGAATTTAACAGATAGGCAGATTGGCCACAACTGAGTACACATCAAGAAAAGATATCCATTGAAAAATTCAATAAAATTCTTCAAGTTGGAAGAACTCTGCTTCGATGATTAGAGAGAAAAAAATTATTTTCCAAAAGGGAACATATGCCCTCCTTTTTTATTTTTCCTTTGCAGTGCCTCCAAAATCAATCATCTCTCAGACTCAGTTAGCTCTACCTTTGAATTTCACCATTTCTCTAACCAACAACAGGTAGTGGTTCTCCCGTGATGGTTTCAAATCCAATGCCCCAAAATACTTCCTCTTCGGAATATCCCAAGTTGAACATATGTTTCTCGTTTTATAGCTGGTGGGTTCATTTTTCCTTTTTCTGTTTTTCTTTTTTTGTTGGAGGAAGGCATTGCAGGCTGATACTTTTTCTTTTAATATGCGGTATTACCCACACTAAAAAAAGTGTGTTCCTAGTTTACTGGACATTTTTACATAATCAGATGATCAAAATACATGATGGTTTTGAGTCTTAACATCACAAAGAAAAAAAAGTGTGGCATGATTTCAGTTAAAAGACTTATCAATCTTACTGGAAACACATTAGAGGAAGGCATAGCAAGAGTTCTGAGATTTCCCTCTCCCGGACCAACAGAATATGCAGTGCAATTCACATGATAAACTACAGGTCAATGCCACAGGATTTAAATTACAATAAGCCAAGAAGATTTTAAAGAGGTTTCAAGTGATCACTAAACTTTCATGTGTCTTTCTAACGCAATACAACAATGGCCAAGTTTTCACTAAATTATAGTTAAGAAGTGTAATATCAGCTAAAATAAGTCTTACAGAAGAACACAAAAATATAACCAATAGTGATGACTCTTCAAGCAGCAAAGTACAGCAAAATGAACGGTCTTCTTGTTTTTTTATTTTAATTTGGTACACTGATAATTTTTCTGTGAGCGAAGGAAAATGCTCATGATGCTAAATCCAAACTCCACAGTTCACCAAAAAGATTGAACTATCATGAATATGAAGTGATACCTTTAGAGGGCATGAAGACCCTATTTGTGGGGCCACTCAACAAATTCTTAAAGTTCTTACAAGCTCGGTAAACTTCACGAACTATGAGTTCCATCCTCTGGCAAAATCCGCACCAGGAATTGCTAAAGAGCACCAAGACATCCCCCTTCCAAGCACAGATGTGCTTTCTACCTTCGAAAGATGGCGTTCCATCTCCATGGTCACCATCTGTAGAACACAGCACCAGCTCTGAGAAGGTGTTGGCCGCCACCCTAGGGATACTGTCAGCTTCATGGAAATCCAGATTCACAAATGGGGGCCGTGGAGTCTCCCTAGGGCTTTGAATAACTGGTTCTGAAAGTTGATATGGAGATAGGCTTCCATTCAGAAATTTGTCAACAAAAGTGACCAAGGAATAAAAAGTGAAGTCATTTTCTTTAGGCAGGACATAGTGTTGTTGCAGAACTGGATCAAGTATTACCACTGATGGGATCTCCAAACCTCCTGTCAAACTTCTAAGCAATCGATACCCACCATCAGAAAAGAAAAAGGACCCAGTGAAAGCATGGTGATATACCTGCTGCTCTTTTGTACTGCCAACTCCTGTTGAATACTTTTCTTCTGTTACATCTGCTTGCATGGAAGACTCACTGACAGAATGCTGAGTAGACATATGAGCGTCTTCTTGTTGACATGCATTTAAGGTGCAATCTGCATGGTTAGCATGGTCTTCCTCGCTAGGTTCTTTATCACTGTGTAAACCTTGTTTCAAATAAAGGTCACTTTGAGCATGACTCATAAATGGACTGAATTCAGTTGGTTCAGAGTAAATATCATCTACATCACCACCTGTAGACTTGAGATGCTGAATATTATCTCTTGATGACTCTTGTGATGATTGAGGGGAGGGTAAAGTTGCTTGGCCAGAAGGCACTGGTTCTGGGCTCCACTTGGGAACAGATCTCAGAGCGTTTAGATCAGATTCTTTCCCACCTACTACTGGAGCTACATTAGCTGTATCTGTTGATTCAACATTATGATCATTGACACTGGATTTAAGAGGATGTTGCAAAATTTTATTTTCTGGCCGCCCGATGGGACTCTCACTGGCACTTCTCAAGGGATCACCTGGATGAGACGGCTGCAAATCTAGTACCTCCACATCAAAATCATCAGACAGAAGCTGAAATCCAATTTCCTTTGCTAACAAGCTCAGTTGGACTTCTTTGGTCTTTGCAACAGAGTCCTCTTGGTGAAGCAACTGTTGCAGAATATCATATGCAGGATTATCTCGATTATCATTATCAACATTATCTAGGGATAGGCTTTTACCTTCATTCATAATCATGAAAGCCATTTTATCCCGAACTTTTACTATTCTGGAGGTTGACAAACCCTTGGACCTCATATGACCAAAGAGGCCTAAAAGTCCTTTGTTCTGTGTTTCCTGAAAACCTTGCGTTGGTGAAATCTTAGAATTGTCATTGCCTCCGTCCCTAGGTATTTGTCTGCGAGGTTGATAGTGGTGTGCAAGCTGTCTATAAACTTCAAGTGCATACCTGCTCTCCTCCCTGATCTTCTGTGACTCTGATGATCTATCTATAAAAAGAATAATGGATGGTTCATTTACTGGAAAAGCACCTTCCTGGTTTCTCTGATCTCCATCGACCTATAAAGTATAAAACCATGAAAATTTATCATGGAAGACAAAGAATTTAACTCTCAAATGGCAAAACAATCAATGTAAAATGACCCACAGGATGAAGGTAGAACACCGCTCTACAGCCTAAATGAACCGTCTGCACAGTTAAGATGGTTGATTCACATCTGAACCTTTTTCTTACCCTCTATTCATTTTCACTTTTCAGAATTCATTTATCTACTTCAAGATATTATGACTAGAGCAGCATCAGAATATACAGGCTCAGGAGGCAGGTGACATGGTTAATCATCAAATGGCAGAGAACACTGAAGAGGCAGGAGCACTGATAATTTGGGAATACAACAACAAGAATCGAGACAGTTATGAAGGCGTGGAGAATGCCAATCCATTAGCTATGATGGGTCCAACAAATGAAGAACAGTGATCAGATCAATTAATTAAGCAACTGGGGTTCATGGTCGGAATAACATTTGAAGGAAGAAAAGAGTATGTCAGAAAAGCCCTTAGAAGAATTAGAAGGGATCCAAACCTTCAACTAAGTTTGAAAAGGAAGGGGCCTGGAGGTGGGATAAAAATTTAGGAGAGAATTGCTGTACCTGCAATCTAACGAAATGATAGAGGAGGTTAGACCAAAAAAAGAGAAGGGCTGTGGAGCTAAAAAACTTCATCAATGATCATTGTCACATGGAACATCAGAGGCGTCAATGAGGATGATAAAATAGTGGAAGTCAAATCAATGGTGCATAGGTTAAAAGTTGATTTGCTCTGTGTTCAGGAAACAAAGATGGAGAAAATACAGCAATGGGGTGAGAAAGATAGGTGGAACAAAGCTTCAAGGATGGGGTTTCAAACCATCAGAAGGTCCTAAAGGAGGGATTTTGTTGTTATGGGATCAAGATGTACTTGAGAGTGTGGATCAAGATGTACTTGAAAGTGTGATGTCACAATACAACAGTTCAGTATATCTGTGAGGTTCTAGATGAAGTCAGATGGATTTCCTTGGGTGTTTACAGGTATTTATGGTCCTGTTCTTGCTGATCAGAAAAATAGGTTCTTTCAAGAGCTTGCTGATACTTACAGAGAAAGTCAAGAGGCCGGTGTGTGGCAGGGGATTTCAATGCAGTAAGGTTCCCAGAGCAGAGATCAAATCAAAATAAGTGGACATCTGAGATGGATATATTTGAGGATTGGATCCAACTAACAGGGATGATTGAATTGCAAGCCAGGTCACCTTTCGTACTTGGATAGGGGCAGGTGAAAAGAATGCTAAGTCGAAGTTGGATAGAGTGTTCATTAATGCAGACTGGCAACAGAAGTTCAATAATGCAACAGAAAGAGGTCTTCCTAGCATATTGTCAGATCATATCCCAATTTTATTGTGCACAAAGGACAAAAAACAACGTAGATTATTCAGATATGAGAGAGCATGGTTCAGGCACGAACAATTCAAGGATTTGGTCTGGAAAAGATGGGAAGAAGCTCCAGTTTCTCCTCCTACATGCCTAAAACTAATGAATAAGCTTCAACAGGTAAGAGTGAAGATGAAGGCATGGAGACAAAAAACTTTCGGTGCTGTAGCTACAATTAGACAAAGGCTCCTACAGAGGATTGAGGAACTTGATATAAAAAATGACCAAGGTGAATTGTCTGAGGAAGACAGGGAACAACGGGAAGACATTAAGAATCAATACGACGAATGGGCTGCTTAAGAGGAGATTAAATGGAAAGAATGAAGTAACGAACTATGGCTCAAAGAAAACAAAAACACAGCATATTTTCATGCTATGGCAAATGTAAAGAAGAGGAAGATTCATATTGGCAGTGTCAAAATTGATAATAGAATGGCTGAAGAAGAAGAAGAGATAGAGAAGGTTATATTAGAGTATTATGAAGGGCTTTTCAAGGAAGATGAACAGTGGAGGCCGCAGATCTGCAGCGGGATCTTCCAGAGAATTTCTGAGGAACAGGTTAACAGTTTAGTTAGGTCATTTTCGGAGGGGGAAATCAGAGGATTAATCTTTAGCATGGATGCCAATAAATCACTGGGCCCGGATAGACTTTCTATGGGTTTTTATCAGCAATTTTGGGAGATAATTAAGACATATTATGGCTGCTGTGGGGGACTTCCCGAAGAAACCTAGGAATATCAAGTTTTTCAACTCAACTTTTGTGGTTTTGATTCCAAAGGAATGTGTTGTGTATATAAATGATTACAGGCCTATAAGTTTATTGAACGGAACCTATAAAATCATTACAAAGGCCCTAGCCAGCAGATCGAAGGAAGTCATTGGCTACTTGGTTGACAGCAATCAATCAGCCTTTATAAAAGGGAGGTTCATCTTAGACAATTACAAGGCTGCTTATGGGTGAATGCATGAGCAAAAGGTGAAAAAAAAGAACTGCCTGGTGTTCAAGATAGATTTTGAAAAAGCGTATGATAGAGTAAGCTGGAGCTGCTTATTTAGGGTCCATCTTATGGGTTTTAAGGAGTAATGGATTGAGTGGATCAAGAACTGTGTCAAGTCTGCAAAATTTTCCATGCTTGTTCACGGTACACCTTGTGGTTTCTTTGGCAGCTCTAGAGGATTGAGACAGGGAGATCCACTATCTCCCTTACTGTTTGTTGTGGTTGGTCAGGTTTTCAGTGGACTGTGGAACAAGGCAAGGTCTGTTGGGGTTATTGAAGGGATCAAGCTGGGAAGAACTCAGGAAGAAGTGACACACCTGCAATATGCGGATGATACAGCCCTACTTGCATTACTTAAGGAGGAAAAGCCGATAATTTAAGAGTTTTACTCAGATTACTCAAAGCAGTGACTGGTCTGAAAGTTAACATGGCAAAGACTGAAATGGTGGTAATAAACATTCATGAGGATAAGAAGGAACTGGTTGGGCAGATCTTGGGTGCTAAATGGGGATCCTTTCCCATTATATGCCTAGGATTACCTCTTACCGATGGAACTCTAAGAGGTGCAGATTGGGATGGTATCATTAAAAAAAAATTGGGGACAGACTTGGAAGTTGGAAAGGTAGACTTCTGTCAGCAGGGGGCAGATGGATCCTTTCAAAGATGGTGTCGACAAGTTTACCTTTGCATTACCTACCCATATTCAAGATTACCAAGACAATTTGCAACAGACTAGAGTCAATGAGAGATGCATTTTTCGGGAAGGGAAGAGGACAAGAGGAGAAGGGTCCATCCTATTGCCTGGAAATATGTCTGCAGACCAAAGGAGGAAGGAGGAGCTGGTCCGACTCCTATTGATACTATAAACAATGCTTTGCTGATGAAATGGGCATGGAGACTGGATTGAATGAGGGTTACCTATGGAATAGAATTGTCAGGCTAAAATATTTACAAAGGAAGGATGGATGGTGTTCAGAAGTGGTTCACCGGAATCCATTGTCCACATTATGGAAGCATATCATGCAGACTTTTCAATTGTATAAATGTTCAACACAGTTTCGGGTTGGAGATGGCCAGAGATTAAGATTTTGGGAGGGCCACTGGATAAATGATTAGCCTCTACAAGAAACTTCTCCAAATTTGTATGAATTATCTTGTAAAATAGGTATTTCTATGGGCAATTGTATAAATGCTCACGGACCATGAACTTCCGAAGAAACCTCATGGAAGGGGACATAAATGAATTCATGAAATTAGGATTAGGAACTCAGTGAACCATGAACTTCCTATCAACATTAGGATCTTTTTGTGGAAGACAGCATGGAATAGAATCTCAACAGCTAATAGAGTCAGCAGATTCAGAAAAGATGTTAGACGAGCATGTGTGTTTTGTGGGTACTACAAGGAAGATAAGGATCATCTTTTTCTTACTTGTGGAATTACAGCAACGATATGGAAGCTACTTTTCAAGGCCATTGGATTGGACTGGTGTTTAACTCACGAAAATAAATAAATAAATATTTATTCTTTAAAGAAAAAAATGCACATTAGTGGTTATTTAAGTAGCGGGTGTATTATTATTTCTGTGAATTTAAGTTTATCAGACGATTTGGGTTCGGATACAAGACATTTCCCCATCGACCGTAGTCAATGTTTATTTACATCAGCGTAAAGTCCGAATACCCTCGATTAACTGTCAAAGAACCACTTTTCGACCTCCACAATATCCGCTATGATATTGGGGATTTTATCTAACAGATTTGATCAAAGAGATCAACAATTAGAGATACACATTTGCAGGAGAAAACTAAATATTTCATTCTTTGGATTCATCTTTACAAAATACATGAAATCCTGATTACATAGTCGGGTCATTTGAGTTACATTTGGCCTCCATTCCACCACCGAAACAGAGTATTAAATTTGAGTTTCATAGAGAAAAAACCCCCTTTTTGGGTATATTTGCACTTTTTGACCCATCCTCAGTATCTCTGCAATTTTGAACCATTTCTGGGTATTTCTACATTGTCTAACCCTTTAGGGGTATTTTGGCAGTTTTCGGCCCTCCAGGATATTTTGGCAATTTCCAACCCTTCTGGGGTATTTTTGCAATTTCCTACCCTTTGAGGGTATTTTAGCAATTTATGGCCCTTCTGGGGTATTTTGCAGTTTCTGACCCTTCCGGGATATTTTTGTTGTTTTGGACTATTATTGAGTTCATTTGAGGCTCTGAAACCTTTCTGGGTTTATTTGTGATTATCCTTTGAGTAGGGTTCTAGAAAAGCTCAGGAGTATTTGTGTAGTATGTCCAGACCAGGGATACTTTTGTAAAACCTATACTGAACAGGAGTTTTCGTGTAATCTTGGAATGAGGCACAAGTCCCTCCTTGGTGGAGGCGCGCTGGTCAAAGACTCTCAGGAGATTGCTTCTCTTTCTCGAGCTCTCATGGGTTGGGGTCCAATTTCATGTGTCCATCAACACAATGCGGGGGTCAAGAGGGCAGCGCCCCTTGCGAGGGGTTTCCGGGGTCGGAATCTCCTAGAAGAAAAACTTCTTATAATCCCTCTCCAAGGAGTGGCACAAGGGACATCATCATAAGGGCATCTATACAGACCCTTTTTGTAAAAGTTGGGACTCTTAAGGGATTCTTGATTATTTCATAGAATCACATTATTTTTCCCAAAACATTTACAATAAGATTACATTAACCACAACACAAGAACATGTGTGCGGACTAAAGGAGGGACAATTTTATTACATACCCTCACTGTGAGCACAAGCACAACACAAATACAAACAGAACCCAAAGGATGGGCCTTCAGAGGCACGAGCACAAGCACTCTCCTTCTCTCTTGTGCTCTTCCTCTATTCTTTGTGTGTGTTCACCTAAGTCCCACTAGGGGGTATTTATAGAGCTCTCGAGCGGTTGTAGATTGATCCGGTCGAAACCATTCACTTGGGGAATTGGATCCAGTCCAAACCCCCCCATGTGGGGGTTGGATCCGGTCCAAAAATCTCACTGGGGAGTTGAATCCGATCCAAAACCATGGAATGCATTCTCGCGAGATCTCAGCGAGATCTCGGTCTCGCCGCGTCCACGAGACGCGAAGCGTCGCGAGGTCGGCTTGTCTCGACGAGACCGGGCGTGGGCGGAAAGCGGGGTTTTGTTCGGGCGCGAACAAGGTGAACCGGTCGGTCCGGCCCTTTAAGGCGAAGCGGTCGAGGCGAGGGTCGGTCAAGGCTTAAAGCCTTAAACCCTCCCCCACCCCGTCGAGCCCTCACGCCTCACCCCGACACTCTAGCACACACTCTCGCACAGTCGCACGAGGTAGCCGGAGCGGCCCTAGGTGGCTCTCCCCGCCCGCCGATTGCGTCGATCACTAGCGATAGCTGTACGACGGACTTCACCGGCGTCGGATCTCCGAGCGGACGGGCGATCGACATCGGCTGTCTCCCCCTCTCTCCGGTATACCTTTCCTTCTTCTCCTCCCTCCCACCCCCGTCTTTCTCCTTCCCCATCTGTCTCCCCCCATCTCTTCACAGGTGTGAGTGTGAGTGTGTGTGCGTGAAAGACAGAGAGAAAGGGAGAGAGATCCCATCCCCTCTGGCTCTCTTTCTCTCCCCCAATCTCTCTCTCAAGTCTCCTCTGGCCGTCTCCCACCCTCCCTCTCTCTCCGTCTCTCTTTCTTTCTTCCCCCCGTCTCTCCTCTCACGCTCTCTCTATCTCCCTCTCTCTCTCTCTCTCTGTGTCCCTCTTTGTCTGTCTCTCCCCCCGATCTATCCCCCCGACACTCTCTCTGTCTCCCACCATCTCCCTCTCTCCGTCTCCAACTCTCAGACGCTTTCTCTATCTCTCACCCTCTCTCAATCTCTATCTCCCACCCTCTCTTTCCCTGCCTCCCACACTCCCTCTCTCTATCCCTCTCTGTCTATCTCTCCCCTCGGCCCCCGATCTCTCCTCCCGCCCCCCCTCTCTCTCTCTCTATGTCCCTCTCTGTCTGTCTCTCCCCCCGATTTATCCCCCCGACACTCTCTCTGTCTCCCACTCTTAGACTCCTTCTCTATCTCTCACCCTCTCTCTCTCTCTCTCTCTCTCTCACCCTCTCAATCTCTGTCTCCCACCCTCTCTATCTGTCTCTCTCTCCCCCCCCCCATCTCCCCCTTATCTGTTTAAGATAGAGGGAGACAAAGAGGGGGGGAGACAGAGAGAGAGATAGAGGGAGACAAAGATTGAGAGAGGGGGGGAGACAGAGACTGAGAGAGAGAGAGAGAGAGGAGGAGGGAGACAGAGACGGAGACAGAGAGAGGGGGGAAGACAGACAGAGAGGGGGGAGAGAGAGAGAGAGGATTTAGAATTTTTTAAATAGTTTATAATTTAATGTTAATGTTTTTTTGTCAATTGTCTTAGTTTATTTTATCAAAATTGTTGATAAAAGTGGCAGCAGTCTTCAGAAAATAGCGAATTCTTGAAGAATTATTTAAATTTTAGAAGGTATAATTTTAGATTTGTTGCAATATTTTTAATAGTTTGCAATTATTTTGTTCATATTATTGTTACGTGGGGTGTATGATATAATTGAGACATTGTGTTGTTTGTTTTTTTGTTTTAAATATGATATATTATTTATGTTTTTTTTCTATCAGAGATTCAAAAACATGTCTTCTGAAGACATAGGTTGGCAATATGGGAAGCCTATAGGAAGGGGGTCGGAATGTAATTTTTGTGGGAAGGTAATGAAGGCAGGTGGTGTTACAAGATTAAAGAATCATTTGATTGGAGAAAAATGACAAGATGTAACCTAGTGTCCGAGTTGTCCACCTGAAGTCCGAAAATAATTAAAAGAAGATAAAGAACAAAGGGACAAGAAAGCTATGAAACAAACGTCAAATAGAGAGCAGATTATGGAAGAGTTGCGTCAAATTGGAAGGGATGCTGATGACGGTGAGTCTGATGATTGTGAAGAAGTGCCAGAGCCTAGAGCTAGTACTAGTGGAATTGGTAAGAAAGCCAAACAGAGGCATAGCTGATTTTATGCGCCGTAGTTCAAGTATGAGGATTGATGAGCCACATATAGTCTAGAAAATACAACTCTGATGATGTCAAACAACAAAAAATATAATCAATGTTGAGTAAAGGAAAATTTAAAGAGTCTCTTAGGTGGTATCAGAGTTTTTCATTTATAATCACATTCCAGCCAATGTTGCAGGGGACCATCATTTCAAGAATATGATAACTGAAGCTCAACAACTTGGTCGTGGAGTACTTCCACCCACTCCTAAGAAAATCTTAGGGAAATATCACGATGAATTAGTTCTTAAAATGGAAGCTGAAATTAGGAAGTTGGAACCACATTGGGATGCACATGGGCGCTCTCTTTTATGTGATGGGTGAACATGACCTATAAGAATGTCCATCATTAATTTCATGGTGTACAGTGCAGGTCGTGTTGTTTTTCTAGACTCTGTTGATGCCACAGGAAAGGAAAAAAATCATGAATACATAATGAAGTTGATGGAAGACAAGATTAAAGAAATTGGAAATAGAAGAGTCATATAGATTGTTACAGATAATGTTAGTAGCTAAAAAAATAGGTAAATTATTATCTAATAAGTACTCTCTTTTTTGGACTCTATGCACTGCACGTTATATTGATTTGATGTTTGAAGCTGTGGCAAAGCACATCATGGTGAAGAAGGCCGTGGATATGGGCAGACTTGTCACAAGATTTATATATAATCATGATTGGGTTGTAGATCAAGTGCGAAAAACTTGTGGTCAAAATATAATTCGACCTGGAGCTACTCGATTTGCAACAAATTATCTTGCCCTTCAAAGTTTGGTGAGGGAGAAAGATGGCCTGCGGAATTTTTCCTTGGATCAGAATAGTCTAATTCTCAATATAGCACCAGCCCAGTTGGAAAAAACGTGGAACAAATTATATGCACTCCTATGTTTTGGGATTATGCAAGAGATGTAATAAAAATTATGGAGCCAATGTATCAAGTTTTGAGAGTTATGGATACTGAGAGATATCCAAGTATGGGTTTAGTATACCATTCTATGATCATTATGAAGGAAGGCATCAAGGTATCTTCTCCAAGAAATTGACTTGGGTACATAAGATTATTGATGAGAGATGGCTGAAATCTATGGATGCACCTATCTACAAGGCTGGTAAATACTCAACTTTGAATTTTAATAGTTTTTATCTTTCAATTTAGTATTATTTATTAAAAGACATAATGAATTCTTTCCTTGATGATTTTATATGATCAGCATATTTTCTTAACCCCAAGTATCAATATAAGCAAAAATTGGGGGATGATCAGGCATTGATCAAGGCCGTGCATGAAGTATTTGAGAAATTACTTCCTAAATCTAAGGGGAGAGCACAATTTGGCAATGAGGTAATTTTAAGTTATTTACATTAAGATCATATTTTTTTAACACTGAGATGCTTCTTATATTTATCTTGATAGATTGTCAAGTTTAGAGATGCACTAACCTCTTTCGGGACTAAGACTGCTATAGCAAGTAGGGAAAGTATGTGGCCAGGTTAGTAGTGATGGATTTGATGGGTTTTATTTTTTTGAAAGTGTGATGTTTTGAGATTTATTGAAATTATTTTTACCTAGATTACTTGATTTTCAGGTGAGTGGTGGAAGATGTATGGAACAGATGCTCCCACACTTAGACAACTTGCAGTTCGGGTTTTATCACAAACTGCATCAGCTTCACCTTGTGAAAGGAATTGGAGCACATTTGCCTTGATACATACGAAGCCTAGAAATAGGTTATCGTATACAAAGTTGAAGAAACTCGTGTATTGTCATTATAATATGAAGCTGAAGGTAAAGAGAATGGAGGATGAGTATGGACGTGGAGGTGATCCTGAGGATGATCCACTTGACTATTTCACCCTGTTGGATGAGAATGAAATGGATGATCGGGAGAACCCATATGCAGAATGGATTGCTTCCAACACTTTGGAAGAAGATGGCCGGCCATGTGAAGAAATATGTAGTGCAACACGAGAGGCAGGAATTGATGTAGATGTTGTGACACACCAAATTGTTGATGCATCTTCGGAGGCTGCTCATCACCATGACACTGATCCTCCTTCAGATATGGATGTCTCTAATCCTGATGATGATATGATGATGATAAAAGTGATAAAGGAGATGATGGTGATGGAGGTGAGTTAGGTGGTGATGGAGGTGGGATAGGTGGAGATGAAGGTGTTGGTCACATGAGTCCATTCACGGGAGAAGATCATTTCACTCATGCTACTCAAGATGAAGATCATGGATCTCGGCCGCATATGGAGGATATCGAAGTTATCAACGTAGAAAGAATGATCAAGGCACATCAAGACAGCATAGATTGTACGATGATGAAGAACAAGACCTTTCACATACTTTCACTTCTATGGATCTCTCATCTGGACAAGCATATGGAGGCCATCAACACCAAGATTCATCAAGTTCATCTAATGTCTATGGATATGGGCATCCAGCACATGAGTCATCAAGTTCGTCATATGGATATGGATCATACACTACTCCATATGCATATCCATATCATGTCCCAGTTGTTGTACCTGTACCTAGAGTGACATATTCTTATCCCCTCTATCCACGCATTGGTGTGTTGGTTCACGTTTCTGTTCAGGATTATGATAGATATGTGAGGGAGTATATGCAGATGTATGAACAAAGGATGACATGGGAGCAATATTGTGCTTATGTTCAGAGTTATTACTTTAGACAATATGAGAGTGGAGAGATTGAGGCACACCGCTCTTCTTCTTATTATTGATAATTTTTGATGTATTCTTCAGTTTGTGATTCATGTACCATTTTATGTATCTCTTTTTTGTGTAACTTTTGATGTATATTGACATTAGTGCATGTGAATGGATTTGTTATTGTTATCATTACTCTTTATTTGGTAAAATTGAGTTGTCAATTACAAAAACATGTTTGTGAAATTGAGTGGTTAGTATAAAAGAATTAAGATTATTTTAGAAATAGGCTATACATATGAAAAATTTTCTGAAATCACCGAACCCAATCTCCCGAGATTTTTCGAGATCTCTCCGAAATCTCTTCTCTCCAACCCCCCGAGACGAAGCCGAGATCTGATATGGCAAACCATGTCCAAAACCCCCATGTGGGGGTTGAATCCGGTCCAAAACCCTCATGGGAGGTTGGATCCAGTCCAAACCCCCTTATGGAGAGAATGGGGGGGGGGGGCGACCTCCATATATATATATATACATAATATTAGTTTTTTATCAATTTTTGGCAACAACTGGTCTGCACCACATACCTTACATTAGTATATAATAAACTGGCAAAAGTATAAGCCAATAGAGGCAGAAAAAGATCTATGGGCAATGTGACTACCAGCCATGATGTGGTCAATCTGGAGAGAAAGGAACAATAGAATCTTCAAAGATGAGCACAGCCATGCTATCATCATTATCAAGAATAGTATCAACCTGTTACAGGATTGGCACTTTAGAGTACATGGGAGCAGAATTGGTCATTCCAATTTCTTGTATAAGATGAGTGGGTGGAAAAAAACTGATTCTGAAACTGTTGTATGTAAGTTCTTTGTAACTTGAGCCCGGGTCCAAGGAGTTTTCCTTTGGGGCAAAGGTTTCCTATGTACCTCATTGGTAGATAGTTCCTTTTATCCTTTGTTGTACCGCTTTTTTCTGTCTTTAATGAATCACGGCCTTCAGTCACCTTCCAAAAGAAAATAAATTCTAAAAATCCTTAATTGAAATTCAAAGCAGTATAGAAAGCCTACCAACTGAAATCTAATGGAGTTTGGAGACGAAGAAAATAAGACTTGCAATTAGACTTGACCATAACCTCGTTACACTTATAACCATCTTTAGGCACAAAATCATCAGTAGCAAACAAAATCTTTAACAGAAATGACGTAATCATAGATGTCTGACAAAATGGCCTAGGGACCCAGCCATCCAAGTCACTAAGTAGGGCCCTTTTAGAACATTCAATATAATAACAGAAAGCCATCCTTCAACCCAAAATGTTTGACATGTCATAGGGGAATGGAATCAACTAGTCAATTAAAAATGTCAAAAAAAAAGTGCTTTAGTGACGCTCTTTTTAGCAAGGGAACAAGGAAAGCTCCTGTTGAATCTTGCCTAGACATCTCGGGTTATCCTTTTGGAGAAGACCATGACCACAGGCTCAGTGATACCAGAGAGCTTCTAAAACCACCAGCTACATGGGAGACCAGCATAGGGTGAAGCTCATGCTGGCAAACCACCTATCTTAGTGTACAACAGAGTACAAGCAGGTGGACCCAAACATGAGAACTCAAGGTGCAAAACCAAGTCCCATGCCAAATGAGACACCTGCCTAGTCCCCTGAATTTGGTGGTGAGAAGATTTCTCTCTCTTTATTGCTTACCAAAAGAAAAGCCAATAATTGATAAACACTGAAGAAAAATTTCAGTAAAACAACCACAAGGAAAGATGCTGACAAAACATGGGAATATAGTGTAGAGAATGCATTTCAACTTTTATACCAGAAAACCTGTTAAATGGCCACAATGGTGTTTAAAAACGTGTAAAGGTATGCAAAATGCTTCATATTCTCTGTAAAACCATTTATTAATTCTGCAGGTTCAAAGATATGATAAAAGCATGAACAAGATAGTTTTACATCTAAAAGGATATTTAATCTTGACAAATTCCACAATCATTTATTTCCATCTCATGCATCTGTATGAGTTGGACTTCTTGGCGCACCAGTGACAGCATGCAATATATGACAGATATGAGTGCAACAAAGCTCCAGCTATCACCATAATTATTTATGAGTAATAACGGCAGGTGCTAAGATCTTCAATGCGGTTCACTAGCTCCAGATGCATACAGTGTTTTTATGACAGCTATAAGATTTTTAATATATGCATAGTAACTAAGATATGTATGATTCAATTGCATGCACATAAGATGAAAATCAATTTCACCTAGTTGAATTATGTCAGATAGTCTAACCCTGAAATGAGATGAATGGGACAAGAAAATCACTGGATATCCTTTCCCAGAGTACCATATACAGATGCCCTTTGTAGCATAAAGCCTACTGTCTTCTGAAATAATTTTTTGCCATAGAAACTAAAGCTCAGTAGAAACATAGAAGAAAATAATGGTAATGTTAACAGTAATATAAACAAGAACTTGTGACTAAACAATATCATTTTGTATCTTAAAACAATACTTGAGGACCCCACAGTAAAAGTATATCACAGGGAGCAAGCAACACATTTACCTCAATAATGATAGAATGATGCTTCTGTAAGGCTATGCTGAGGTCATTTACATCCTCAACTGTCATTGACAAGTTGGGGAATCCAGAAAAATGAATGAGAAGCATCCATGCTTCCGGGTCTCCAAGACCAAGGAATGGTAGCAAGGATCTTTCAGAAATCACACCAAAACTATGCCTTTCAGGAGGCAGAAAATATTCTCTTGCAATTTTATTGAACTCCAAAAAAAAGGATTTAAACTGCTGAAATTTGTCCAATGTACAAGCAGTCCCAATATTTGGCATTGTAGCTTCAGTTTTCAGAGAATCAGTCTCATTTGCCAGGGTAAAATCCCCAAGCCAAGGAACTCCACTGAGCTCATTCTCGACCCCACAGGATAGCTTTTCATTTTCTGACCCCTGTGTTTGAGCCAAAAGAAACTTGTAATCAAGATTTCATTATCTGATTTATTTCCTTCTTTCATATTGGAAGGGTGTTCCAAAAAAAGTCTCAGGTTCTTAGAGAATACAAGCCACCTTCTGGTTTTCCTTCCTGACAAAAGGAATTCCACCTGCTTCATTTGTGAAGTTTGCTCCCTGGTTGTCCCCTGCAGGATAAAGCTTTGTTGACAAGAGGATGGCAGAAAATTACATAGACCAGACAGGGCGTCAGAAAAAAAAAAACATTTTGCTAATCATGCCAGTGCAAGCTGATACAGATACGACACTTAAATATGATGCTCCAACAAAAAATTGACTTTTATAAGAGAGAAAGTTTCCATATGATGATGCTTTTAGAGTTGATACATCTACAAAGAATTTCAAGGGATTGCTGACAAGAACAAAATTAAGGTGAAAATAATGTTCATTTCACAAAAGCAAACTAAGGCACTCTAGACTCTTGGAAAAGGGAGTTTGATATTCTATTACCATAATGCCATTTGGTCAGTGAAAATGTAATATACAGTCATTCAGTTATCTCTATTACAAAGAATTCTTGATCATAATGAACACGAGAATACTTGTACTCTTGTAGTGTTCTTGAAGAACAGTAGAACAGTAGAACAGTTCAAGTGTTCTTCAATGCCTTGAACCTTGAAATCCTCTGGTAGGAGTTGCAAAGTTTCTTGGATCCTGCTCATGGAGGCTCTGAATGCTTCTTGGGTGATGGAGAGGGATAAGAGGGGGAGTGTTCATGGGAGGAGGGGCTAGCTGCCTTCAAGATATTGGTGCACAAGGAAACACACTCCCTGCCATATGAATATATAAGTTGCCTTGATGTGGGTGTCCATAATTTTCCCTTTGCTTTTAACCACCTACCATGTCATTTAACTTAAGTTTGACATGGTAGGGACATTTTAGTCAATGTTTGTTCTTCCTTTTGAAATCCTAACATGCACACACACATGACCGCCGCCAGCCTCTCTCTCTCTCTCTCTCTCTCTCTCTCTCTTTCTATTTTGTGCTGCACCAGCACCTCCCCACTCCTTCAATCTCTCTCTCTCATTGCTCCCTCTCTCTCCAGCCTGCGGATTGGCCCATCAGAAAAGGGGGATCAAGATACTTAATAGGAAAGTGAGTCCATTGTGAACCCACAATCTGGGGGATATTCTCCTTACTCCCCTGACCCAAATTTAAACCAATCAAGTTGCTCTTTGCAAAGTTAATTTTGAAGCCAGTGCTTAGAGTGTAACAGCATAAAATAAAGAGTCTGATCATCTAATGAGGGATCTACATAATATAAAATGATATCAAAGAAAAAAGAATGATAAAGTTTGTTCTTAAGTTACCCACCATAATGTAATAAACTTTGTGCAGCAAAAGAACTCTCTCCAGTTCCATTGTTCATATAGCGCAATAATTTAGCCGACCATCCACAGAATTCTAACAAGAGTACAGCCTTGTCTGTAGACTGGAAGAAGCTTTCAAGGTCTTCAACAGTGCTCAAAAACTTCAAAGGAAACTCAACATGTTGAAGAGACATTATATGAGAAACTGACGACAATATGTTCTGTGCACGAAGCCGACCACGATACCTAAATGATTTTGAGTGGTGGTAATATAACAATTCTACTCCTTCCGTAGCATCAAGAGTATCGGCTAATATCTTCTCAGAATTTCTATATACAACCATTAGTTTCAGATGGCCAAACAGCAGTTGATTATTTGTAACAGCATGAGATACTTCTTTCATAAGGGATCGAGACTCACCAGACCCTGCAGATTAATAATAGACATCAAACAACAGTAACATCATAGAAAGCCAACCATGAAACATGTGATATAGACTACAGATTAGCTAAGGCAATAAAATGGCCAGGCTGCAAAACATACTACGAATGAGAAACATTCTGATTGCAAGCTACAGATTAGCTAAGGCAATAAAATGGCTAGGCAGCATTATATACTACGACTAAGAAGCAATCTGATTGCAAGTTAGGAACCAGCATAATTACCACACAGATACTCTGTTAGAAATACCCTCAAAACCAAAAGCCCAAAAACAACTACCTTCTGAGATAGGGGATAGCAACAGAGAACAAATAGCATAAAATGATTCTGGCTTCAAGTACAACGCTGTCAAATAAGGATAAATATGTGAGAAACATTTTTCTGCCCTGGAAAAAAAGTGAAATGCAAAAAGGAACAATGACAGACCAGAGTGATCCACTCATCTAAGAGAATAACCACCAGGAGGTCAAATTTCATCAAATTGAAAACATATTTGTGTTTCCAAATACACATGGGATCATATCCAATACAGGACGACTATGTCTATTCTTCAAGTTTTTGAAAATTTTGAACTGAAATATGATATATATTGTACCCAGTATTGGATTGGTTGCAGAGCCTATATAACATAGATTTGCATGTGCTAGCATGTAATGACCTATCTATACCTAAGCCAATTATGTCTAACCATGAAAATCAAACGCCATCTTAGTTCTGAATCTTAGTACTGTTAATTTTGTAATGGTAAATTCATAAACCCACTAGTGTTTTTTGATTTCCCTAATAAATAATGAAAAATCAATGATGAGGGCAACTAAAGTTTTCAGATGCACAAACAAGCACAATATCAAATAAGGGCTTACTTATAAGTTCCCCTCTGACTGGGACAGCAACTACCCTTTTTTTCGAAGTGCATTCCAATAAGCTACAGGAGGCTTTTGAAAGAAACCTTTTTCAGAACATCTTTATTTTTTATGATCTGATTACTAGAAAAAGTGGAAGGAGATTTGAGGTTTACAGCAGTTAGAGTCTATTAAATAAGTCCTTATTGCTCAAGAAACTGCAGGCACAACACAAACAACAAGAATAGGAAATAGGAGTGTTGAGACTGGGTCTCTCTTCAGACAGCAAAGAACATCACGGGAGAAGAATCAGTAGCATACTGCTGCAAACTTGCTATCCTTTTCTAGCGGCACCATAGTAGAAGAACCAATAGCATTGTGCCACAAACATCATCTAATCTTCCAGTGGCAGAATGAGTAAGGTTCATGATCCCCTTAAGTTTGCATGCTCCAATGGTTTAAAAAAGTGGTAACAGAAAATCTTCCTGATACCTTGTAATGTTACAGTCTGCTGCCACGATTCAGTCTGCTGGCAGGGAACTGTATCAGAAACCATGGGTTTTCATCTGTTTTCGTGAATGACCAGGAGTGAGTTCTGCATTCTGCACGAGCACATGGGTGCTCCGCACAGAACATGGTATGAGCCATGATGTTCCCCATGCGGGCCATTGGACCACACCAACGTCATGATCTGATAGATTGGCGTGATTCAATGGCCCACATGGGCAATCAGACCTCTTTGTTTCGATTTTTATAAAAAAGACCTCCAAAAACCTCACATTTTTAGCCACCCATGAATTTGTGGATGCCAAAGGCACCCAGCAACAGAAATTTAGGTACGTTGCCAGAGGAGCAGCATACTATAACTAGACCCTATACACACATACATATATGCATGTATATACACTCAACATTAAAGATACCTTACATATGCAACACACCTGCTACCAATTCTTTTCCAGGTTGCATGTGCCCAATTATTGACAGCAGAGTTGTACAATATTTGACATAGGTTCATGGATCGCCAACTCATTCAGACTAAATTGTAAGGTTTGACTTGGTTTCAGACATACCAAGTCCCAAGGTGGCCAATAGAATTGGATAGTTGTTCATGTAAAACAACATTTTTTTGAAGGTGGGTAGTATCAAAATTGCATTAAATAAAAAGAGAATGGGATTGTTGAACCCCACAAAGTTCACAAGCAATTTCTGGTATTTTCAGAAATTTTCAGAAGTGAAAAGATTAAATGCACCATGTGACGGCCATAAAATGATATGGAATCGTTGTCAGCACATGGTTGCCTTTGAGGGTCCCGCTAAATGAGGCTATCCTCAAGTTTACACGTGTTTCCGTGCATGAAGAATCTTATCAAATAGTTGATAGGCGGAGTGAATTGGCTCACTCACGCGTGAAATCGACTATAAAAGAAGCTTCAAAGTCATTGATGTCAACTTCAGCACACCGAGATATTGTTCCATGCATGGTGGTGATCCCCTAAAGCAAAAGTGGTCAAAAAGCAGACAAGAAGGAGTTCTCCACGTGCTGCAGCTTCAAATCCAACAATAAAAAAATGGTGAAAGGGATGGGAGGTCCCACTTTATAGCCACTCCAAGCACCATGGGGGGCAGCCCCCCCCCCCCCCCCCGCCCCTCTCTCTTCTCTCTCGGATGACGCAAGGACCAGAGGGGGACCCCCTCCGGTCGGACAGCACCTGGGGAGGTCCCCTCCGGTGGTGTTAAATCGGAGAGGGGATGTTGTGTCCCTATGTTTTGATGATGTCAACACTATGATTCAACATTGAGTTTTATGAGTTTTTTGATGAGTTTCATGTGCCTTTGATCTTAGAGTCTTATACGTCTTCAGTTCTTCAGGTTCATGTGATTTGATCTTTGAGTTGCATATGTGTTTGAATTTCATATGTTTTTGATGTTGACAAATGGTTGTTGATAATGTTAACAAATGAATATCCATAAGTTTTGTGAAGACAGATTTGTATTTGGACAAATAAATTGGCCAGAAGTGTGACATTCAAGAAGCAAAGTCGACTCCGTGTTGAGCAGGAGTCGACTCCACCATGCAGTCAACACCACAAGGATATCGCTGATAAATGGCCTGTTAAGGGTGTAAAATATCATGCTAAGGGTGAAAAATAGGTCACTATCGGTGACAAATGGCTCAAGAGGCTGAAGGGAGCTCACCGCTTTGAAAAGGTCTGAAGGAGAGTCGACTCCTTGGTGAACTGGAGTCGACTCCACCCAACTGGAATCACACTGCAAGTCGAAGGCTGAACTATGTCCCGTACCGGTGACAAATGGACCCGTATCGGTGACAAATGGCTCCGTATCGGTGACAAATAGATGGGTATCGGTGTAAAATAGGCTGCAACGTTGGAAATGTCAAAAACAATGGAGTTGTGTCGACGCAATGAGTCAGTGGAGTCGACGCAGGCTAGTTGTAGCTCGCAAGGTGTGAGATGAAGCTATAGCGACGGATTAAGGGTGACAAATAGCTCTTTAGGGTGAAAAATAGCTGATAAGGGTGAAAAATAGCTTCCTAACGGTGACAAATAGATTGTAGCAGTGAAACATGAAGAGCGATCAAGCTACTTCGTTGAAAACTGTTGTGCTTAAGTTTCTAAACTCTGTTTTATCAGATTGGAAGCTTCATTAAGCCTTGGACGACACTGATAAACACCCTCAAGATCAAAGAAAGCTCCTCATCCTTTGTTCAAAGAGAATCTGACAGTGAAGGGCTTTAGCAGAAGCTGCAACAAGAAGAGCGCAGAAGCTGCGTTGACGCAATGCTTAATGGCGTTAACGCAGTCAATGGCAGAGTTTAATGAAGTTGTCAAATGAATCAAACAGGTTGATAAATGGCAAATGTCGCTGAACTTAACAGATCCAACATAGCTACGTTGACGCAGCATCCTTGTGCGTCAACGCAGTAAAGCTGGGACACCAAGGCAGATAGTCTGAAGATCAAGAGAGATAGAAGGCTTTGCAAGGGAAACAAATAGAAGACCAAGGGTGAAAAACAAGTTGTTGAGGCAGACATCTAACTAGGTTCGAAGCACTCAAGCCTTCACAGTTCCTTAAGCTAACGTTTTTGTATGAAGGAGGAAGGCGACGGCTTATGGATGATAAGGGTGAAAAATAGCTTCGTAAGGGTAACAAATAAATAGCTAAGGGTGACAAATAGCTATGTTATGGTGACAAATAATTAGCTTATGTGACAAACACCCATATAGCCCTTATTCGTTCCCGGACCCATTCGAACACTTAATGGGCATCATGATTGGGTCCTGAATCCGCATGCAATCATTCGAGATTCTTGTCCGTACTAAGAGCAGCTTCTCGAAGCACCTTTTTGGAGGGAATTATTCCCTGCCTTTGACAGTATCCTTGTGTGGACCCCACGGAGATTTTGGTGAAGGAAATCATTTCCGGGAGTGTGGAGTGCATATGAAAGGCACGAGAAAAGGGTGTACGTGAGGGGTGTGCTTGCAGAAAAGAGAGAGCCCAACTAGAGCCATTCGGAGACAGAGTGGAGAGGACAAAGAAGAACAGAGAGAAGGAGAAGAGAAGAGTTCCTACAGCTCCAGGAAGAAGAAGTCCCTCCATCTGATCGTAGCCCGTTGGTGAGAAGAGCAAAGACCCATCTCCAGCTTTCAGCGAAGAAGAAGAAACTTCATCCAGCATCAGGAGTGCTACCTGGAGAGGAGGTCGCAATCTGGAGGACGTCAAGGACTTCTTCCAATCTTCAAACAAGGACTATTTCATCCGATCTTAGTTGTTAAACCTTGTCTGTTCTTTCAGTATTTTTGTCTTTCTTTTGTTTTGTGACTAAGAACCTTTGCATCGTCCCTACCCTGTGAGTAGGAAGACAGACTGAGTTTGTCTCAGGTCTATGGTGTTGGGCCCTGTGTGCCCTCAAGCTGTTTGGCAGCGGGTGAGAGGATCTGTTCCTCTTGTGAGCAAGCTGTGACGCTCAGCTGTTGTGGAGGATCTGTTCCTATGGAGAGCAAGATGTGACGCTCAGCATTTGTTGAGGATTTGTTCCTCATTTCAAGCTGTGTGGTAGCAGGGATCCTCACTGATTTAGTGGGGGGTGGACGTAGGTCTCTAGATAGAGACCGAACCACCTAAAAATATTGTCTCTCTGTGTGGTTTGCTTATTCTTCCTTGTGAGTTCTGCAACGTTAAATGAATGCTTAGGCTCGTTCAATCATTTCTCTATATCTAGCATTTCATCCTTCATCTCTATATTTTATTTATCCAGTTGCTTAGATAAGCTTAATCGAAAAGTGGGTGATAATCTATTCACCCCCCTCCAGATTATCTATTCCGTTGTATCAACAGGGGACCCCTTCCGGTGACTGTCAGACTGGAGGGGGACCCCTCCGGTCTAATACCACCGGAGGGGGATCCCTCCGGCTTGCTGCATACCGGAGGGATCCCCCTCCGGTGGTATTAAACTGGAGGGGGAGCCCCCTCCGGTGATTGGCAGACCGGAGGGGGCCCCCTCCGGTCACTACGCAACCGGAGGGGACCCCTCTCTGGTCTTCTTTGTCCTGCGCAAAGGAAAAAAAGAAAAGGAGAAAAAGAAAAGAGAAAAAAAAGAAATATGCAAGGGGGGAGGGGGTTCATACCTTGGCCCCTTACCTTCCACCGGAGGTAGCTTTCAACCGGAACCTTGATGCCTCCGCCCTTCCTTCTAGCATCTATAAAAAGGAACCTAGAGACACCAAGGAGAGAGGACGGAGAACACTTGCAAGACTTGGAGTTTGGAGAGCTTGGAGAAGACTTTAGCCCAGTAGCGCAAACAGCAGGTGGCGGCCTCTTTGGGGAGCTCTTTTTGAAGTTTAAACCCTATTTTTATATAAAACACTCACTTAAAAAGGTGTTTTACTAAAATGCCCTCACGTGAGCCCACAATGTGTATTGGAATCCAAATAGATCCAAGTTATAAAAAGGGGATTACTCTGGTTACATAAAGATCAGAGATTTCAAATTTTTATGTTCAAGGTCATGTGGAAGACCCCGACATATGTAAACTTGCGATTTTACCCTCGTATTCTATGAAATTGCAAAGATGTTGTCAGAAATTATGCAAAAATCTAAACATTCAGAAATTCTTTTGGGAAATATTGAAGCCTGTTCAAATATGTTCAAAGTTGATGCTCAAATTTGCAAGATTCAAAAATTACAGAGCTCTACCCTAAAAGTCATGAAATTGCATAAATGTCTAGGAAGATCATGAGAAGCTCTAGAAATTCCATAAAAAGGCTTATTCTCCTCAACATAAAGCCTCAATTCGCGAAAAAATCACAAATTTATCCTCCAAGAGAGAAAATTGCAAATAAGTCCCTCCAAGAGAGAAAATTGTAAATGAGCCCCTCCAAAAGGGAAAATTGTAAATAAACACCTCCAAAAGAAAAAATTACAAATAAGCCCTCATGTGAAAGGACAATTGCAATGATGCTCCTGTCTTAAGACAAGGGAATTCTTCCATAGGGCTGAATTCTTGTTGTAGCGGATACCGTAAAGGCAAAGGAGATCTTAGGCAGTTAATCAAAAGTGTTCGGATTTAGTCTGATGTAAATTAGCACCAACTCTAGTCGGTAGGGAAACGTCCCGTACAGGAACCTTAAATCGTCTGATAAATCATGCGTGCAGAAATTGCAATATGAAAGCTAAATAGCCCAAGTCTATGTGCCTATTTTCCTAGAAATTTTATCTTATCTTTTCGCGTGTGTGTAAACAGGGATGTACAAGTATAGTCAAAAAGCTCCAAAAAAACCCTATACAAAAAGGTCACACCAAGATGGTGAGGACCTCACTAACCCCCCAACAAAATAAAAAGAGAGGAGTTGAGAGAATTCACATTACAAAGTAACTCCGCCCATTCTCTCACTCTATCACAAATAAAAGAAATAAGAGTGTCCCGGACTCTAGTGTCCCTTCTAAAAATCCTATTGTCCCATTCACCCCACAAAGACCAAAGAGTGGCATGCAGGATCAGCCACCACACAATACTATCTCCTCTAAGGGGCCAAGTCCTGCCCCAAAACCTAATGAAGTGCCACACCTCTGTCTGACAGCCAAGTGTACAACGGGCTCTCAAAGTCAACCTGTCCCACGCCCCCCAGGCTCCCACGAATAGGAACATCCTACGAAGAGGTGGTCCAAGGTCTCGTCATCCTAACCACACAGTTAACTGGTCGACTGTATGATCGGGACAAACTGAAGTAGTCGGTCTAGAGTGGGAAGCCTCCCGTGAGAAATCCTCCAAGTAAGGAGCTTCACCTTCAACGGACTCCTCAGCCTCCGGACCTATAGGGCGAGACTGTGGTGCATCCCTCCGTCTGAGATGATGGTGTAGGCAGACCAAACTGAGAAAGTCCCCTCCCTACCCCACCTCCAAGTCTACGCATCCTCCCCGTGGAACTGCGAGGCAAAGTCGAGGAGGTCATGTAAAACAATATTAATAGGTACAATTTTAGAAAGGAAAGCTGATGACTCAAACAAGTAACTTTGAGTCAATGCATGTGAGTACAAGTCAAGTCAATTTTTCTAGACCAAGTTAAGTAACTTAAGTTTTGATACCAAGTCACACAATGTCGTAGCATCACTATGTCTCCAACTCCAAGAGATGCAAAATGGTGTTGGATGAAGAGGACTACCAACATCACCTTGTAAGCATTCTGTATAACAGAAGCAAAAAACTAGGAAAGAACCAAACGATAAGATCTTCAAAGTTGGTCAAAATCTTAGAAGTGCAATCAGACCTAATGTTGAAGTTGGGTTTGTCCGTGGCAGGCTCCGAGGCTGAGGCGACAAGATTTGTGTTTACAACAACAATCAGTAATCATGCCACTTTGTGGTCCTTGTGGAGGGAACATAACAATAGGATTTTTAGAAGGGAGGTGTTGACCCCATAAACTATTTTTACAAAATTCAGATTTTCAGAAACTTCTGAGGAAGAAATATGCATGTATTCAACAAGGGACGACTAAGGGTCGTCAATGACAGTCAGGAGTATCAAGAAGACAATATATTTCTCGTACTCATTTTCGACCATGAAGAAGATATGTGAATGGATGACAATCCAACACACCATTAAGCTGTTACCAGGGATCATCCTGTCCACTTGGACTTAGTTGCAAAAGTTCGTGACTTAGCCAGTGCAGAGAAATCTTGTGAAGACATGCCTGAGTGAGTGATAGGGCAATCTACATGCAATCCTCTCTTTCACATCTACATATAGAACAATTTAATCATTAAGGCTGAGTCTCTTTTTAGAACAATGACAGATCATGGTCTGCTGAGATGTGCCCTTCTATATAACCATATGATACAACTATACATATCCAATGGTTAAGTGCATATGCAAATAGTGATGATGTAGAAGGCACAGAACAGGTGTTCTCAGAAGTGAAAATTGAGAAAAGTAGCTGCAGAATGGATAACATATAATACATTAGCCACAATATATATCAGAGGAGTTCTTTATGAAAAGGCAAGACATGCTTTGAAAGAGGTAGAGGCCAATGTGCCTTTATGAAAGATTGGATTATTTCCTTATCCCTTTGCATACAATTTTGAGACTCAGTTTACAAAATCTGGGAGAAACTGAAATCAATTTTCCAAAGGATGTGCAATGCTAAGTGCATGGGAAATATATATGAATGGTGATAAACTCTGTCACCCACATGTTCTCAAAGGATGAAGACAAAATAGAGGGCCTCCTTGCAGACAACTAAAGCTTTAAGTGTTTTAAGTGGGAGTTTTTTATGCTGAACAAGGATGTTTTTATAGCAAAAAAAATGCATGAAGAGGACCCCTCCGGACCTACCAGGCCGGAGGGAGTTCCCTCCGCCCTGCACAGGCCGGAGGAGCACCCTCCGCCCTGCTGCAGGCCGGAGGGAAGCCCTCCGCCCAGTTGCAGGCCGGAGGAGCTCCCTCCGCCCTGTATGCATCCCGCAGCCCATGAAAAAAAAAAGAGAAAAGAAGGAAAGGAGAAGAGAAAAAATTGAATGAAGGAATGAGAAGAGGCAGGCCGGAGGAGGTCCCTCCGCCCATGGCCTTCCTCCGCCCATCTACCATGCGGTTACCAAAAAGAAGAAGAAAAGAAGGAAAAGGAAGGAGAAATAAATACTGCGGTTAAAAGAAGAAGAAGAGGCAGGGAGGAGGAAGACTAAAGGTTCAGTCTCTTGGGATTCCACCGGAGGGAGGCCAAGTAGAGCTCCTCCGCCCACCTTCAATCACCTATATAAAGAAGGTTCAACCAAGCACAAGTGGGGGGAGAAGAGAGAACAACAGCAAGAAGACAAGAGCAGCAGTAGCCAGGAGCAGTCCAAGCAGCAGGTCGCAGCCCCTCTTGTGGGTGTTCTCTTATGTTAAAAAGTTTGTCTTCACACAAGACTACACTTAAAGGGATATGTGACTGAAATGTCCTCAAGTTAGTCTACTTTGTATATTGAAGTGCAAAGAATTCAAGACATGAAAACTGGTTATGCTGATCATGCAAGGGTTTGAGATTTCATTCTTCATGTTCAAAATTAGGAGGAAAACCCTACATGGACAGAAAATTACACTTTTATCCTCATGCTTTTCAAAAATGGCAGATATGTCCTCCAAAGTGTGAAAAGATTTTAAAGTTCAAGAAATCCTCATGGGAGATGTTGAAGCTTGTCTAAACATGATCAAAATTGAGATTCAAATCCTAAGATCTGAAAATTACGGCTATATCCTAAAAGTTCATGAGATTGCACAAAACCCCTCCAAAGGGAAAAATTGCATTAAAACCTTTCCATAAAGGAAATATTACAAATAAATCCTCGCAAGGAGGGATAATTGCAATGATGTCCTATCTTGGGGTAAAGGAAATGTTTTCTCTCGAACTAATATTTCGGTAAAAAGAGTCAATATTATGAGGGCAAGAAAGGAACGTTTAGCAGTTTTAATCAAGGGTATTCGGACTTGTCCGATGTAAATTAACACCGATTCCATTCGGTGGGGAAGAGTCCAGTACACGAACTCTTAAATCGTCTGATAAAACATGCGCGTGGAAATTATAAACATGCAAGCATTAAAAAAGTCGGAATATGCTATGTGCTTGTTTGTTCCTTATTCTTTCGCGTGTAAACAGGAGGCTAGAGTTGAGGAGTTGCTTGTTTCCTTTATTTGTGTTAGAGTGAGGGAATAGACAGAGTTGCTTTGTAATGTGAATTCCCTCATCCCACCTCTTTTTGTTTTGTTGGGGGACTTGTTGAAGTCCCGCGATCAATGACACTCAAGAGGGGGGTGAATTGGGTGTATACAACCTTTTAACAAATTTATGCCCGATTCAAACAGGAAGAAATAAAAGTCGTAATGAATGCTAAGACTATATGAAAACAAAGAGATCTAATAGAATCTATCGCACTCAACCGATCTTCGGTACTATGGCGGAGGTGAGAATCCAGAGATTCAACTCACGCAAGATGTTATCTTCTTGACAAGGTTTGCCTTGCCGATCCGAACCCACCTTTTAATATACCCAAGATCTAGTATGGAAACGATAAATTATGCTAGATCTAACACAAACAATGCAACCAAGAAAACTACGCATATGCTGCACAGAATGGGGATAGAGGAAAAGGAACAAACCACACAATGGACAGAGATTTTTAGGTGGTTCGGATGCAACAACAGCAACCTACGTCCACCCCTCACGATCTATGAGGATTCCCACACTATCTTGTAAAAGATTACAAGATCAAAACACACACACACACACGTGAGGAGTTCGGAACTCTCACAAAGGAGTACAAACACCGAATCACAAAGAGATGTGAAAAATTAGACACACACACACACAACGGATCTGCATAGATCCACACACACACAAGTATTCAGATATTACAAGAATACACACTTGAATCTGAGATAGAAATCGAATGGAAGACACAAAAAGAAAACTTCAGATTCAAGCTCCCCCTTAGTTGATGAAGAAGGTTTTGGATGCAGCTTGATCTCCACTTGGGCTTGGGGTTGATCTGCTCCAGATGTGGCTTGAATCACTTGAGGATGAATGAAGAATTTCCTTCCCGGAGCACTGTTCACTGGCTCAGTACCAGCACTTGAATCTCCCTTGATACCTCCTTTAGCCTCCTTGGATTGATTAGGGTTACAAGCCCCAAAGAGATGTTTTATAACTCTTGAATGGTCAAGAGACAAGCCAGGAACCAGATCCACAAATCATGGTAAGTCTGGTGACTTTTGGATTAAACAAACCCAATGAAGAGGGCTTCCCACGTTGTAGAAAACAAAGTCAAACATGGGCTCCTTCGAGGCTAGCGGTCGACCGGTAGGAGGGGGCGGTCGACCGGAATTTTACAGGAATGGACTTTTCGGTTGCTGGGAAACCGGTCGACCGGCCCCAGCTGGCGGTCGACCGCTGGCTGGATTCCTGCAAAATTGAAAGAGTTAGACAGTAGATCATGATCTGTGAGCTAATAAGTTTCTGACACATCCTGTCTCAATTGAAACGAGTGAGTTAAGCTTTAGCCTGGGCGGCTTAGGAACTAAGATGGATTTATGCATTTGGAAGGAATTAAACATTTAAACATAGTGCATGATGAAATTAGGCTTTGAATGTGTAAGAAAGTCGAACTTGATTACTAAAACATAGCAAGTGATAGAACGCACGTCCTGGGTTTTGTTATCATCAAAATCACCTGAATTTACTCAACAATCTCCCCCTTTTTGATGATGACAAAACTGAAAGGATATTTAAGTACATAGGCGTGCCTTTAAGCAATGTTTTGAAAATTGAGATCAATGTTCGAAATCAAGGCATTTTACTCACGTCCCATCAAGCCAGCGAACGCAAACCATTCAACACTTTATTTGCTAATTAGAAAAGAAATGAGATACAAGAGCCAACCACTGGAGATCAAACACTAGTTGCATTCAATTCATCATTTCATTACAAGGTACATTAATGCGAGAGTGAATGCATGACTCTAGACACAAGTGACTAAACAAATGCACAAATACAGAACAGACTCAATGATCCTCACATGATCATACATGCAAACACATAAACACATACCGACATACTTAAATATATAGAACCTACACTACTACTTCTCCCCCTTTGGCATCATCAAAAGGGGATAGGATAGACGAAGAGGGACCCAAGTGACACAAGACCGCAGGTCAGCAGCATAGAGGTAGGAGACAAAAACAAATCCTCATGGGACATCGGCAGGAGGCTGATCCTCTGGAGGAGGAGGCTGGTATCCAAGGCGACGGCGGATGTCTTCAAGAGAATGATCTTGAAGCTGAAGACTATCCCGAATACGGCCAATGGCGAGGTCACGAGCCGCATCACGGCGAGACATGCCAAGAAGTGTCATGTTCATGATGTGGAAGGCCTGGCTGGAATTAGCAACACTGTCGGTGAGGCTAGTCATATGAGTGGAGAGTGTGGCCATTTGAGTGGAGAGGGTATCCAGAACAGTGGAGAAGGAATCTATGCGACCTGACATGGTGTCAATCACATTGCCCATAGTGTCGACGCGATCCCCGAGAGTAGAAAGTCGATCCCTAAAAGTGTCCACACGAGTCTCTAGCCCAGTAAACCGTCTGTCAAAAGTCTCATAATCTACCCAAGAGTGCTGTGTGACCTCCTGAGTGGAGGACTCTCCATGATAGACTTGTGGTGGAGGAGACATCTCGGAATCCATATGAGGAGGGGAGGGTGGAGGAGGCTGCTCCTCTGCCTGAACTGGAGGGGGGACATCCCCTTGATCCTACTGCTGTTCCTGTTCCTGCTCTTCCTCACTATCAATTTCTTCTCCATAAGTAGGCACATCCCGGCGTAACTCACCATCGGGACCATAGTAATATCTCAGATCTGTAAAGATCTTATGCTTATTATATATATCATTCTATCGAACATAAATAAACTGTTCGTTTGCCAAATTGATCCTAGCATGAATGAATACCCCGGTCAATTGTGAAGCATACGGCAAAGATCGCCGCAGATTTGTTCGGCAAGCTCCAATGAGAGTCGTCATGAGGCGACCCATGTTAACTTGAATTCCATTCATAACATTGTAAAACAGGAATTTGTGCACCTCTGTCACTTCATTTCTGCTGTCACTCTTTGGATAAATGAGAGAAGTAAACATATGGTGCAATACACGCTGCAGTGGTGGAAAATGATTCGTATTCAATTCAATTAAATTGCTGACACCACGCATGTACTCACAACTGGTCATAGTAAGAAATGTTTCCTCAACAGCTCCATGACCAAAAACCAAGTCGGCTCCTCTAGCCGCAACTCCTACGCATCTCTCAAACAGATCGAGAGTAATGTGAATCTCAACCCCTTGTACAACAGAAAATAACTCCTCATTTCTTACAATCAAATTCCCATAGAACTGCTGCACTAGATT